>VZTB01013357.1:1366767-1513063 GCA_013397245.1 Thryothorus ludovicianus | reverse complement strand
AAAGGCCAATAAAAGAAATTCCTAAAACAGGACTTCCAGCCCACTTTTCTGTGTTATATATAGTAAAATCCCACTCTCTAGAAAAAATTGGGATGGTAGCATACTAGGTAACCCACATTCATCCTGTTTGAGGAACAGCCTGCACATGGGAAGATACAGTTCAGTTGAAATACTGGAACTGTACTGGCTCAAATCTGGAATAGCCAATAACCTAATATGGAAATTCCGTCAGGCTTGAACGGTTGGTAGGACAACAGCAAAAGAAAACAAACCTCATAAAAAAAAGCCCTAAAAAAGCTATCACACTGTGAATCAGCACCTTGTGAGGGGAGGGAGGGGAAATCTCAGGTTACTGGGTCAGGTGCTGGGATGTGCAAAGGCAGTTCAGTGTGTCCAGCCCTGCATCACTCGTGTGGGAACAAAGGTATTGCAAAGTGTGCAAAAAGAATTGGTGGCTTTTGCTGTGAACACACAGGGAATCCAACTGAGTGTTTCACACGTGCATTGCTGTTTTGCTTCTCTTCACAGCCTTAAGGGTTGGGTGGCACCTCCCAGTTTCATTTTATATAGCTTCCCTGGTTTCTGGAGTATTAAGCTTTTCTCTTATAATAATCATTGTATGTAGAGTCCATGCATGAAAGCTTCTCCTTAGCAATGCTGATTTTTCCAAAGTCTGCCTTCATACCCCAACATAAAAACATCTTAACAAAACTTGCTATAGACAATAAAGAAGTAGATTGGGATGAAATTATCTCTAAAAGCATCTATTGGAAATATTTTGCTTAAAGTAACACAAATTGATTTGTAAATGTTATTTCACAGCTTGCCAACAATAGCAGATATAACGTGCTCCCTTGTTGGAGTAAGACATAATAGCTGAAATATTTTTGCTTGTTTGGTTTTGATTTAAAGAGTCAATAACAGCAGTTACTACTTAGTTCTACTGCAGATATGGTTCTCCTTTCCTTGATCACAATGTTTGTTCCTGCAATGAAAAACAGCCCATCACTTAGTTTCACATCAAGAAAGTATCTAAATAACCTCTGGCCCGCAAATGAAAATTCACTTTGAAACTTAAAAAATGTAATGCATTTTAACATTCCACACCAAAGGTTTTTGTATCTGATATTTTAAACAAACTGCTTTTTGAGCAATTCAAATACCACTGCTATACAAAACAAAAACATCTTTTGAGATGCCTATTGTATAAAATTTCTTCTACAACTCCTATCAGTACTTTATTCTTTAAATTTTATTTACCTTGCGACATTCATTTAACAACTTTAAAAGGTTCAAAAGTTTCTTTCCACAGCAAACAAATTTTCTATCTAGTAGATGGCAAGATACCCTCTACAAATTCATATCCAGCATTGTCTACAGGAAACTGGAGTACTTGCATTTAATCTGAAAATCCTCTTTAATCATTGCCATTCAAACATTCACCTGAAAAGGTGTCCCTTCAAATGGGAAGTGAAAATACATGTATATTATGTTTTCTGGTTCAGCTGCTCTAATTCACTATTCCCACACACAACCACCTGTCAGACACTTCCCTCTTTCTTCACCCCTGTCTACATCCCTTTCAAGATGTTTTCATTTCAGGCCCTCTTGCTTATGCTTTATCTCATTTGCATGCTATTAAGACAAAACCTTTCTTATATTCCAACTTTGCTACTGCCCCAGCAGCCACTTCATTTACTGTTTGTTTCATGTGTGTAACCAACTACTTCACCTCTCTGCTTGCTTTTTTCTCTTCTGATTCACAAGAGGAGACATGAGATTTCTTAGGCTACCAGGGAAAGCAGAATCCACCAGAGCAAAAGGAAGAGGTTACAAGTATTAGGCAGAGCTGCCACCCTAAGCTTGAAGAATTACAGCTGTTCTCCACTGGTGACATTGACAACTTAATTTTGTTAGTGTAGCAGTGTACTTAATGTTTAGCTAAGTCTTTAAATTGGCTTAGCAATAAATGTTCCTCATTTATGTTTTTATGATGCAAAAGCTACATGATCATCATACAGTTTTGATTTTTATCCGGGTAACTTCATAATGGATTTTTGCCTTCTTTAAATCATCTTCACTAAATGCTCTTTTTGTTTCCTTTAAATTCTGTTCGCTTTCACGTAACACTTTCATTGCTAATATTCCCTGGATATCTTGGTGTAAATAACCATTTATATGTTTAGCCTTAATAGCTACTTAGTTGAGAGTTTCCTCTTATGCTGAACACAGTTTCCAAACTATATTCAGATTTTCCAAGGTCTGAATATTTCATGGGTTTTTTTGGGACAGTCCCTGCTGGTTTGACTCATAGATCTCACACATATCTAACCTTGTAACTATGTTTTTCTACAGTTCAAACCACTATTCCTAGTGAAGATGTCGAAATCTGCTATCACTGAAGACGTGGCAAAATGGTTGCTTTGATCTGAACACAGATGCCCCTTCTGCACTGCTCTTTTTTTCACCATTTCTCTACCAGACCATGATTTTGCTCTTCACTCATAAAGACAGCATAGTTTGTTTCTCAGACTGGAGTTTGGCTAAGAGGTTGCCAAAGGATATTCATCCACTCATGCTCTCTGAGAAAACTGCCAGTGATTCTATTCCCATCTGAACTGGTCACTTAGTTGATTATGCTGCATAATGAGTGATAGACCAAGCCACACATTATAAATCACATTCCCCAGCGACTCAACATCAAGTCTTTCAGTCTCTTTTCAAAGTTTATAGAAAAAACATCTCCAAAAGCTCCACTCCATCATGGGTCCCTTTAGACCAAGATGAAAAGCAGATAGATTCACATTTATCAATCCTTGAACAAGAAAACTATCAATCACTGAAAATACTTAATGCAAACCAGTGAAGAATGTTTGCTGAAGGCAAACAGTATGGAGCACGGAGCTTCTCAGGAATACAGGGTAAAGTCAAATACTGATTGTTTCTGCAGATATCACAACCTATACATGACACAAAGACACGCTGCCCTTTGCCTACACAAATCAAAATCTATAAATCATGCCAGCACTCACCACAGTTTACCGCTCTCATCTGAGAAATTGCAGCATTCTTGCTGTTAATGACTTGCAGGGTACAGTGGGATAAAGTTTGTCCTTGTGAATTTAACCATTTCCAGGGTATTTTCAGAGATCTGGCAGTATCAGCGAGCCTTGCCATGTTGCTGTAAGGAGTGATGATATTGTTGCATGGTATCCACTGCAATCCTTACTGCTGCAACAGGCCACTTCCAATTTCTGCCTTGCCAGCCAGCAAAGGCAGATCTGAGACTGCCCGTTTGCACACAGCAACATATTTCTCTATGGCCATATTGACTCTCACCAGCCAATTTTAATGAGACCTTTTTATACTGAAAAATGGATTAATGATGCAAAGCAATTACTTAGCACTTGCACGTGTGCAACTGAAACAACTTTTTCAAGAAGGGAATAGAGTCAGTCAGCTCTAACAAGTCTTGTGCCCATAACCTAATCTCATTTGTTCTATGGGGTTCCTAAGATGTTCCATTATAGTGATACTCAGTTTTGGGTTTCACTAATTTCCTGCATTCAAAGAAACCAGGCTTTTATTGACTAAACTGATCTCAGAGCAGGAAAACTCAACATATTACTGGAACAAAGGTCCCTAGACAATTAGCATGAGCCACATTTACTCAGTGAGTCACGGACTGTTGCATCCCACGAGGTGATGGGGGATGCTGAGGTGCAGCGTCACTGGGATGAGATCCCCATAACATCCCCCCACAGTCCATTGCAATTTTACCAGTTATCTCATCCCAATTATGCCATTCCTTTTTCACTCCCCAATTCTTGAAAGTTCTGTGTTCTTTGCTGCCCAGCTGGTTCCTTTGCTTTACCACTCCTCCCCTGAACCCAGGTTGGTTATTGACCTGCATCCCCCCGTGCTCTGTGTGCCACTCCAGACTTAAAAACCTCAGACCCTACTTTCTTCTCCGGCTTTTGTCCCTGATCCCCTTCCAGTGAGGGCAATAAACTCCTGGGAATGTCACACAAAAGCTCCTCCTGCATCTTCCTTCACCAACACTCAGTTACCCCCTCAGCACACGAGCAATTTGGACTGCAGAGCATCCTTTCCAAGAAGCACGCTCTCGGGAAGGAGGTGGCTTCAGCTGCTCCTGCCACAGCCTGCTCAGTCTCTGCAGTGTCACTGAAGGCTTTGAAATGTGCCCTGACTACAACAGCATTTCAAAGACTCCCTCAAATTCCTACAAGTTTCAACAAAGTGAAACTGAGCAACAGACCATCTCCAGGAGACCTTCTGTAAAAAAGCAACTTCTTGACAACTAAATTATCACAGGAAAAAGATCAGAAAGGGTAGTATTGTGAAACTAATTCATTCAGCCCCAAGGAAAACTAGTAGGGTTACAGATGAATTTCTTTAAGGTTTGGTGTGCTGCAATTGATTGGGTTTCAATATCTGGGAGTGTATGTGCAAACTTTAGCTGTAGATTCTCCTGCTTTCCTGTGACTTTCCATGGTATCTATCAAGTGACATGACAGCTTTTCTCCTAGTTGGCAAAACATGTAGCAACTTCATAATCTCCAGTTTCTCTGATGCATTAAATTCAGGCAAAATGATCTAACAGTTATTTGGTACAGAACAATAAAAACCAGACAGACTTGCTTGTATAAATCTAAACTGGATCCAAATAACAATGCAGCTTTTGAAAGAATTCCAAATATTAGATTTCAAAATGTTAACATGCATATGCACACACGTATACACACACACACATATATATTAGGAACATTCTCCACTAATCAGTGAAGTACAACAATTTTTCCTTGATACTGAGTAAGCAGAAGAGTTTGCTCTTCGTCCTTGCTGGTTTGGATCCATCCTCCTCAGCAGATTGTGCTGGAGCAGTCTAGCACACAGATGGGGCTGCTCTGACCCCTGCCAGCTGGCTCTGCTCTGAAAGCACAGCCAGCTAGCTGAGGACCAGAACCACCTCTGATTCCAGTTACATTCCTATCACAGCTTGAAATGGAGGTGCTGGTGTGGCATCAGGAGAGGGGATCCCTTGGTCTGCTGGGAGAGCACAAGATCTCACTTGCTGCAAGATCAGTGGAAACAGAACTGAACAAGAAAAGCATTGGCACATAAAGTTGTTTTTGGGTATGTGCCCACAAACATTTATGTTGATTTCTTCCCCTGAATATGAATCACATACACTAACATACACACAAAGCAAAGCACAGCTCACATTCTAGTACTACATTTTAGGGGCAGTTCTCATCTACAATTTTCCAAATGAACTAAGGGCATAACTCAAATGCAGCCACATGGCATCACAGTTTAAAAAGAGAAGCCTAAAGTAGTCAAAATTTGGGGAATTAGCTTACTAAAGTGAGAGCAGCTGCATTCTTTGGACTAAAAACTAAAATAAAGATAATTTGTTTTACAAATTGTTGGGGAAATATTTAAGATACTTATTTGTTTGGTAAAGTGTTGGTAAGTTTGTTTGGTAAAGTGGCAGAATTAGAAGAACAGGATTTGTAGCAGAACTTTCAATCAAGACCAAATGGGGAAATGCTGAAACTCATGAGAGACATTTACTCTTGTGACATCTCCTGCCTTATGTTTAGAAAAGAAAGGACTGTAACAGGCTAAAACTAAATATTTGATGATTTGTGTGAATATAGAGAAGCAGAGAGAGAAAAGTGCTACACAGTGGTCACTTGAGTCGCTGTTTTTCCTCATTATCTGCTCCCCAACTAGGCCAACCAAAGTGCCAAAGGGGATGCCTAGCAGGAGTGTTTGAAAAATCAGCTCCCTTGGTCACCTATATATCCTTATGTGGTTACATATTCCACTTGTGTCAATCACTGCAGTATATTTAAAATTAGTGCTGCTATGCTCAGCATCTGTCCCAAGGATTTAGGATTTGTTTTCTTCTTTAGAGCAAAGTCAGTAGCAACCATTTCTTTTATTCTAGTGGTAGCAGCTTTAGGTGAGTAAGAATTATGGTGATAGTCACACATCATGACCAAAGCTGTTTCTTACTTGGACCACTGTGCAAATATGAGTGGGATCCAAGGTATATCAGAGAAAAAAAGGAGATTGTTCTTAGGCTTCAGCACTGTATCATACATAACCAGTTTCATTTGTGAAAGCTGTGCAAACAAAGAGTGAGCTCCATGCAGGCAGAGGAAGGCAGAAAACAAGTTTACAGAGCCTGAGGCCACTGAAAAGAAGAAGGCAGAAACACAGCCACCTTATACAAATGGCTCATTTGAAAAGCAGAAATTCAGTTTGTCTTATGCTTGATAAGGTATAGGATGAGAAAATTTTTATCTGTCAAAAGCATCTGGCCTTTAAGGTGGAAAGTAAGAAAACAGCAGCAAGACAGACAGCAAAAATCTTTCCAATTTTGAGCATGATCATCGTTAGATGCTTTGTAATTTTCATTGCTGTTGGCTGAAACTATACTTTTGGCCCGTTTATCAATTATAGAAGAAATTATCTAATGACTACTGCATTTCCTGAGGGTGTTGCTGGTGACTCCCTCGCTATGCCCCTGAATTACACGTCCACCTCTGTTCTGATGATTGCCAGGCTTCCCCTGCAGGGCTCCACTTTGCACCTCCATGCTTCACAGACCTCAAGTCAATGCTCTCAGTAAAATACTTTCATTTAGAATTATTTCTATAACTGTATTATGAAATAACTGGAAATTGTGCATATATATTATCAAAACATGCCAAGTGCCTCATGTAAGGATGGTATTTTCCTTCAAATAGTTGCTTCCTGAAACGTAGGAATTAATCACAAAGGAGAGTTCACCTCAGCAGGGCTTGGAAGCCCAGTGCTCTGGAGGAGGGGCACTTTGTGGAGAGGCAGTGAGCCTGGCTCACCAAGAGCACCCAGGAGGAATTCCCACAGCAAGAGTCAAGTAGCTGGATTGCAATGTTTAGGACCAATCACATTTATTATGTCATTAAAGCCTGAGAACATTTCAGGTGCTAGATAAAGTGACGGCAACACGTTTTCTGCTGCTCCTCTGTTATCTCCATTTGGGTACTAAGTAATCTAAGCAATATTTACCTGCACTACCTGTTCAACAGCACTATAATAAACCCCACAGACATACCTGACAGGTACATTTTATGCTAGCTAAAGGGTTATTAGAAAGTGGTTCTTCCTTACAGCTCAAATGATTTGGGAATGAGAAAAGTCTTTCACCCATACTGTCTCCCTTTATACCTCTAGGCATGTCAAAAATATCTGGCTTTTGGATTTTTTTTCCCCTACTGGCTGATTTCCAACCTCATTTTTTTCCCTGCTTTGTGAAATCTTAATTTCTGACAGTTTTCACAAGCTGCACTTCAGAATTATTCCATCCGTGTAGTGACTTCATCTCAGAACAGCCAAGAAAAACAATTCTAGCTATTTTATGCATCTCTTAATCAGCTCCAGATTTTTTTATATTTCACATGAATCTGGTAACATAGTACCACGCATTTTGGCAACCTGCTGTTATTTCACTCAATAGCTGTAATGCTGTGATCTCTGATTTGGATTTTTTCAATTCATGTTAAAGCTGCAATGCCTCTGATTACACAGGAATAAAAGCATTTCTGAACTGGCAAAATTTAAGATCTACTCTAACCTCCACTTAATATAAAGAAAAATGTTTCATATAACATAATTTATTGAACCATTAATTAGTCTTCTACTTCACTGACCTTTTCAGAATGCCTAGGACCCATTAAAACAGAGGCTTCTTGAAAACCAAAATACTGAAACATCCCCTTTAGTTGCACTCCAGTGTTGTAAGAGGCCCTCATATGTTAGTTTATATAATGAAAAAGAAGCAGGATAATGCTGCACCACGCAGCTGGAACAAAGAGGTAAGTTCAGGCAATAATGATAACAACACTAAATATCTTTCCAGATGTCAAAGGTCAGTATCCCCAGGTGAGGGAATTACCCTATATCCAGTACTCAAAAGAACTAATAGAGTCATTAATTTAGTTGCCCAGCACTTGGAGTTTAGAGTCCATTTTGAAAGACAAAAGAGGAAAAAGAAATCCAAGGTAAAAACAATGTTTTGTTACACAGTTCACACACTGAAGGTCTCAGATTTATCTAAATCTGAGAACAGATGCTACCAGCCGAATAGGAAAAAAAAAATCCAACGGATACCAAGTACATTGGTGTAATTTATAAATTCATAAAACTGATAGACACGTTTCTGAGTCTTTAAAGCAGAAGTAATAATGGAGCTAGTCAGCAATGTACAACTAGCAATTAATCATTCTTAGAATATTCACAACATTCAGTTTTGTTCCTGTTATTCGAGGAAGTAATGATTAATTGATAAAAGTTTAGCGAGTGCACTAATAGCAGGTGCTCCTAATTGCAAACTCTCAGGGATAATTTGGTCTGAGCTACTTTATGCTAATTTGTACAGCATTAGTCATAACAGTCTGTAATTTCACTTTTAGAACAACTTTTTCCTACAGTCACTATAATCTAATTAAGAATTTTATCTAGTTGTTTGTATGAGGAACTCTGCTGAATTGTAAATGTGGGAGCCTGATTATCATAAAAGATTAAAGAAGAGGTCCTTAAAAAATATGCTCCCACCAATTAAAAGCCCTTGCTAATTAGTTTCAGAGAAAACTATTTTAAAGTACCTTTAATGACAGCATTTACCCTAATTTCACATAGTGTGAAGCCCAATCCCAATATCTGTACTCCCCACTTTTTCTGAAGTTTCCTTTTAGCAGCAAGTACTTCTCTTGGAGGCTGTAAATCAGTGGGAGATGCTGCATTCATACCTGTTTTCCATTTCTGCAGTTACTGTGTGCCCAGAAGGCTCGCTGAGGTAAAGGAGCTCAAGCTACTGGGCGAACAAGAGTCAGCAAACAATTGCACAAACAAGCACATTCTTACAACAGCAAAAGAACTGAACAATGGAATTTGTTACCCAGCTGCTCTTGGGCAAATCAGCTATATCAACTCTTGTTCTTCTAAAAACATCTCAGCTCCCCATTGATTCCACAAACCATTTAATACTGTGCTTTTCAAGCAAACCGTGGTGCATGCCAGGATCCAGGAAACCCCTTGATCATGTGGCAAGCCCTTACAGATGTGGTAACAAGGTAAAATCAAAATATATCCCACAACAAAGCCTTTTCTCCAATGCCACTTCTTACAAAGAACAAATACAAATAGCAACAAATACTGTATTTTTCTATGTGGAACAAGTAGCTTTCTTGTAAAGCATTGAAATAAGTACTTTGATGTTTCCTGGACTACAGAAATACTCAGGGCTCTTCCATGATGCTGGATGAGGTCTTGTATCCCCAAAACCTAAAAACATTTCAAACACATTTGGAAACACTTTCTGCATATATTCAGTTTTCTTATAGAAATCCATGTTGTGCATTATCTGGCAGCTACAAAGCCATGCTTGGTGAGTCCTCTCTACATTGGCTGCCCCATTGATAAGCTGATCACACGACAAAACTGGAAGCAAGGTGTGGAGGTTGGTATATCCATTATAGTCCCTTGGAGGGATGAACCCTGAGTTGAAGAGCTCATGATTAGGGTGACAAGGCAGACATTTCTCCCAAGGTGCTTCTCTGTTCATGCAAATGTGCCCCAGTTCCACCTCCCTGGTTGGCCCGTTGGCCTCTCCACCCCTTTTATTCCTTTTATGTATGTTCCCTAGAATGTTCTCCCTTCCCTGATTATCCTCTGGCCCCACTTTGCTGCAGTGTTCCACCCTCTCCACCCCACTGGCTGTCACCCTCCACCCCCACTTTGTGTCCCTCCTGAGCCCTCAGCCCATTGCACCCTGATGCTCTACTCCACCCTCCCATCCCTGTATTCAAAGCCTGGGCCCTCCCTTATCACCTGTCCTTGTCACCATGTCCCTTCACGTGTGGAATACACCTGCTCTGTGGAACTCTGTATTCTTTGCAGTGTCTGTGTGTCTCTGCCTGTCCCTGTGCCCGTGTGCTCTCCTGGGAGCTCCTTGCCCTGCTCACTCCTGGGCATCAGTGCTCTGTGACAGTGAGGCACAGCTAACTCCTCTCATGTGCAGCTCTTAGCAATTGGGGAGGTTTGACTTGAAACTAGAAGCAGCTGCCAAACAGATGTTCTTGCTGAGGCATGCAAAACTGTGTGCTATATGTCTTAAACTAAAATGACAGTCAAAATCTGCTAACTAGTAGTTAAGTCATCATCTTTTACAAGGCTTTGGGAAAGAGAGATGCAGTATGGCCTTGGATGTACACAAGAATCACTGAACCTTGTGACTAGGAAGAAAACTTCCCTTTGGGATGCTGGGGAAAGTCCCTGTGTTTGCATTTCCCTAGGTAATGTCCAATGACTATAGGATCAGGTAGAAATTACAGACCCTGAGCTCCTCCCTGACAAGGGTCATGCCATGTGTGCAATATCTAGAATTTAATATCTGAAGCCAGTGTTTAGTTAGGAGCCCAGATCTGTCTTTTGTAGAACAGCTCTCTTCTGCAGAACTTAATGCTTTTTTTTCCCCCTGCGTTGTTATGGTTATCCAAATAAGATACATGCACAATAGAGGTCCATTAGCACTTTTATCAACACTGCAACTGGGCCAGGGAAGAACATGAGAGACATCAATAGTTCATTGAATTTTCCCCTTCATACATGCACTTCTCATACCTCACCATTATGGACAGGATTTCAAGTTCCCTTGAACTTAAATTATTTACTACTAACACACTGATATAGGGCAGAAAAATAACTTATTTTTCTGCCTGAGACCTGTCCTTCACATGGCTTGAAAATAATTGTCAACTTAGTGGCTAAAAACCTGAAAGCCAGTGATTAGCTTTAAATACCAACATAAGCTCCAATTGCATTATTTTAAAACTTCTTATGCTATAAACATCTCCGTGGCACCCAAGTGCCTTCCAGTAGTGTACACAACAACCATGACTAACATCTGTCATGTGTCATTAGTACTCTCATCCCTCAAGGGGGAAAGCATTTGCAGTGAAGTGTTTTGTTTTGGTAGGAAATTAAAAGAAAAAACTGCACACAGCTATATGTTTATCTTAGAGGAACCAAGACCAAAGAGATGTATTTTACACGTGGAACAGGAGATCTCTGAAGGTCCCTAGCTCATGGGGTAATTTATTACATGCTCTTACAGCACCCCCTTTGGAAAGTCTCCTTTCTGGCAGCGACCTCTTGATCATAAGGATACTCCATCAAGTCTGAAGAGAAAGATGGCAAAGCCAGAGCTGTCAGCTGCCTTCTAGCAGGCCTGAGCCTAAGCCATGGGTCTCTGAATAGAAGGATTGAGGAGCTGAACTTGATTCAATGCCAAGTAATAATTCAGCACAGTGATGTGCTCTGGGAACTCCTAGGGGTGAGAAGGCTCCTGTACTCTTTGAAGTTTCTGAGACTCACAAGGCTTTATGGCAAGGCAATGCTGAGCTCCCCTTGGGAAGTGTCTTACCACAGGGGCATTTACAAATCCCACACTGGCTGACTGGAACCCATGGCCCCAGCTGTGGTTTACCTTCTCCCATCTATTGCCCATCTGTGCTGTGCTGCAGCATGGCAGGGTAGTGGGCCATCATGTTTGGTCACACGAGGGAAGAGACAACCAGTGAGTGTCACCTTCATAGACTGCCCCATCCAGTCCTCTGCAGGCAGCAGCAGGACAAGAACTGGACTGGGAAGAGTTTGCTCTAGTTTGAAGTACAGCCTTTCACCAGTGCCCACCAAGACCATCTCAGAGCAGCTGAATTGGTTAAGCTTGGAGAGTGCTCCTCAAAGACCAGGACTGTTCTAGGACTGCAAGATAAAGCTTCAATTACACTATCTAAAACTTGGCCAGCAGTATTTTATTTAACGAAATGTCTGAAAACCCATCTCTAGTTTAGCAACGCGGGCTCAACCTACAACTTTACAGTGACTAATCAATTTATTACAGGTAATGCTGGCTTACAGGACTGCCCTTGAAGACCTGGAGTGATATGGCATCATCCATGGCAAGGAGGAAAGCTACCCTCAGATGCTTTTTTCCTTTTGCTCCAGACATTCATATGGATTTCCTGGCTGACATCTCAAGAGTCAGAAGAGTTTTGATTCAACAACATATTTTTAGTCTGACCTTTAGCTTCCTTCCGCATTGACTTCAGACAGGAACACAGCAATGCATCCAACCACTTTGAATCCAGTAGCCAGCATCAGAACACAGCAGTGGCTTATCTGCCCAAGATTTAGTGCAGAGCTGACTTGCCTGTGCTGGTAGCCTTGCTCACATAGACATCGTGTCCAAAAGAGGTCCCTGAGCAACACCCAGGGGCAAGCTTTGCCCACCCTGCTGCGAGGGCTCAAACCTGCTGATGTGCAAGTCCAAGAGAGGTCAAATGTCCATGAAAAGCTTTTTCTTGGAGGCTAATGCAAGAAATTGAATGAATCCATTCAAAATCCTAATTTAAATCCCTACAAGTTTGCCACAGACATAGACTCTGTGTTTTAAAGAATGTTTTATACAATAAATACATTGCAAAAGAAAAATGCATACCTTTTTTGTGTGCTTTTTTGGTATTTCTTATTTAGCTATTTTCTCACACATGAACATTTTACAGTTGCACCTGTGGATGGTATATAGTTACTGTAGTGACAGAAGTACTAAAATATCTTTAAATACCTCCATGGAGACATCCTTTTTCACCTCTTTGGTACAGCTGTATTTATAGCAATAGCAGTTACCAGTTTTTCAAGACTAGTTACTTTGACTTATGATATTTTCCATATTTCATGAAATATCCTTTATTTAATATGCTTTACTGTGACATTTCTCCTCTTCCAAATTTTATTGGTGTACAATATATGGATAACAGAGTATAAATATCTTATTCTTAAAACAAAGAAAATCCTGTTCCTGGAATGCAATAATCCTGCAAATTAAGACCTAAAAGGCATCAGTGGTAAATGTGGACATAACATAACCTCCTTCCCCCTCACAAACTTTTGACAGTGACAGACTGAAGAAGCCAAGTGCACTAAGGCAAGTAACTTTTCTTTTTAAAAAGCTGACACTAAAAAAGCTATTTGTATTTCTGAGAAGGAAGCTGGAAAAGGATGAGTTTGAGAACCTGCACAAACCTGCAGCACGGCTGCTAACAAACAAAAATCAACCAACAAAACACTAAACCACCACCAAACGCCAATCTTGCTGCCCCAGCTGAGGCTCTAAAACATCTCTGCTACTAGATCCCATGATCAGTGATCCCATGATTTCTCTATTTTGTTTGGGTAACTTCCAAAAGGAAGAGCCAGTGACTCCAGATTATAAGAAACCAATTCTTTCTACTCTGTTTTACTCAGCTCTGATTGTAATCATATTTATGTACAGCATAATGTGGCTCTGGTTTCAATTCCCAAATGTCTCATTTTTTAAATGTTCCATTTTGTAACCTTGGTGTGTAGGACTTCAAAACTGTGGAGCTTGCCAAGAATGGGTGGACAGTTCATCCACATCCTCCAGAGTATGCACTATGTCCCTTTAGGACACTGCACAATGTGCTACATTTATTATTAGCTATATTAGCTCATGCTTCACTACTGACATCATACCATACAATGCTGCTCTCTCTCAGTCCCTGCTGCATTTGTAAACCTGCCCTTCGACATCTCCAGCACTGCTTCAACTCTGCCTTATCTGAAATCTCAGCCACATCTTGCCTTTCTGGTTCCTCATGAGGCTCAGGAACTGACTGTTATTACAAATTCAGGAATGCATGTCCCGTCAGCACACTGGAAGATTCTTGAACTTGGAGCACCAGAAGATGAATCATTTTATGAGGAAGGCTGGAGCAGGACTTTTTAACAAGGTCATGCAGTGATAGGACAAGAGGGAACAGCCTGGAACTGAAGCAAGGTAGATTTAGACATTAGGAAGCAATTCTTCCCTGGGAGGGTGGTGAGGCACTGGCACAGGCTGCCCAGAGAAATTGCAGATGCCCATCCCTGGCAGTGTTCAAGGCCAGGCTGGACAGGGCATTGAGCAGCCTGCTCTAGCAGAAGGTGTCCTGCCTGTGGTGGTGAGCTGGTGACCAGATGATCTTTAAGGTCCCTTCCAACTCAAATCATTCTATGATTTCAAAGTCTAGCTCTCATTGTCCAGGCTCACTTCTTCCTTTACAGATGCCTCTCTTAACTTGTGCCTATCTTGATTATCTTAATTTACCGACAGGTGGTGACCTCTCACTACACACTGACACCATCTAATTTTTGCATTTGCTAAATCAGCTTTCTCCCTGGCTTCTTGGAGTCCATAGCAACACAGAAAAAGTTTATTCAAGTTTGCATTCTATTTTCCAGTCAAATCCCAGTCCCACTACCTTTCAGTCTTTTGAATGGGTGATTGGATTGGATTAGTTTCATTAAACGAATTAAACCAAAGAAAGAAAAAAAAAGAAAATGGTGCCACAGGAAAGCTCTTAACATACAATGACAAAAAAAGAGAATCATAAATGTGTATACCTGGGTACTCCTCATACTACCATACTATCAATGTAATAAACATGCTCATAAACATTCACAACAAGAAAAAAAAAAATCCTCTCTCTTTCTGGTAGAACTTTTCCTTTTCCAGAAATGCATATTTAGAATGTATCCATTACCTTTGTACATGACAGCTCACAGACTTGCAAGCTCACCATCAAATATGTTTAAGACAGTTAAGAGAAAAAGAACTCCTGTCAAGGCAAAGATTAGCTAATCAGTTAAATATATATATATATAAAGTTTATTCAGAAACTGGACCCAGTCCATAACTATTATATTGCAACATCAGTATCTCACAATGCGGACGGGATTCACATGTATTACATTTCCTCAAAGTATGCCAAATTAAAATTTATAAATCATATGTTCATGTGCCATTCTGTCACACTGGTTCTTCAGGTTTGGCACACTGAGGGCATTTTCCATTTCTGGAGCACCACTGGGTCACTTTGGTCAGCACTTCTCTGTATCTAGCACTGCTGAGTAAGGTTATCTGACTTCTACAAGAGCCATGGCAATCCAGGATCACACAAAACGACATTCCTTGTTGCAACAATCAGGAGCCTTACATTCTGTGAATTCAAAGAACAAAGCTTTCCAAATATCTGACTTGCAAAGGTCTCTTCTGCCAGTATTAGACAAATTTTTAGAAAAGCCCAAGATCTCAAAATGTGCTCAAGAAAAGTACTAAATATTTCCTGACTCACCATGGAAATGGAAGAATTGGCAAAATGTCTTCAGCTCAGAGTTGTATAAATCAGGATTCTGAGCTTCTGGGCATTTTGGGCTGTAGTTCAAACTAATGTACCTTACCATGATTTATACTGTTTCTGTGCAATAAAGGTAGTTTGGGACAGCTTGATCAGAACCCCACCATCCTACTCACCTCTCCTTCTCTGGGTTCCTACTCTCACCAAATAAACACACACCCAAAACCCTCTCTCATATACCTTAAAAACCCCCTGAAACTCAAACCACTCAGACTAGCTGCAATTACTAACACTAAAACTAAGGTTTTTTGATGTAACTCTAATTGTGGTCCATTTTTGTAGCACTTATGAATGCAGCAGCTCTGTCTTTGAGCTGACACACTGAGATCTACAATGTAATGGGCTTATTCTAAAAGATTTTGGTTTTACTTGGCAGTCAAAATAATGAAATAGTTCCTTCTGTGAAGAAGATAGCTCCCTCCTCAAATCTTCCAACAAGCACATTAAAAACCATGTTGTCTGTCCTTGAGACCCTGAAAGGGATTTTCAAGTAAAGAACTGAAAGGATCTTATGAATCCTGTTTTAGAAGAGCCTCTATTTTCCAATTCTTTTGCTGACAAAAAGAATCCATTAGTAGGATTTCTAAAAGTATATTACATTTGGAAAAACTTTGATTCCTTCAAAGTTAAAGAACACTAGATGAGTAGACCCCAATCAGACCCCCAGAACACAGAGCTACTGGAGAATATTAATTAGCCAAGATTTTTCAAAGAGCAATAGGGACCATCTAACCCCACTGAGAAACTTCACAGAAGATGGCATAACTAAAATACTCCAGTGAGATAAAAATAGTTAATCTTTGCTCTTGAAAAAAAAACCCAAAACTGAACCAGCACCACTACCATGACAAAACTCCAAAAAAATGGAACTTGATGCCCCAGGACTGTTATTTAGCAGGTTAAATACTCTGATACAGTCCTAAACTTTTCTCTGAAGGAGTCTGAAGATAAGGCTGCCATAAGCACATGCCAGATCTATCACTATAGACCCTTTCTTTTGCCATCTCATTTCAACCCTGTACTGTTGTTACTAGTATATAGTAAACAGGGAAAAGTCAGCAACTAGTTACAAAACTCAGTCTAAAACCTCTCATTATTCCTTGCCAGATGCTGAGGATTCTCCTGTAAAGTAAAATTCTCCTGTAAGTAAAATTCTCTTGCTATTTCAAACACTGTTTTATCAGATTCAGCAAATCCACAAGAATTAGTAGTCCTTCACTGGGATCATTAGTTTGTTTTTTTCAGTTGTAGGTTTTTGGATTTTCTTAAGTGGCTTTTCCTGTCAGCAGAACTCAGAATTTACATCTGACTTCAAAGCAGTTTAAAGACCATTAGGACCACACTGTGACATTGCTGATTCTAAACTCAGAAGATACTTGGATGTGCCTACTACACCATCTAAGCTCTCTTTATTCACATCTCCCAAGTCATTATGCATACCAGGACCAGCAGAGACAGATGTCTCAAATAAAGGATGAGGGAAGTATAGTCAATGGGAAAAAGCACTCAAGAGAAGACAACAGATGACATTGTTTATAAATAAACTGGAATTGTGAGCTGTACAGTGGGAGTGATCAGAAACAAAGTTCGCTCATTTTTGGATATTGTCAGACAAGTCAGTAATATTGTTTTACTTAAAAAAAGTTTTAAGATCTCTGTGGGTGTCAGGTAGGTATTAATAACTTATGGGTAAACATCACAGGAAAAAAAATTCTGGCACTCAGTCTCTCTTTTTGCCAGGAAAGAAAATGATTGAACAGATGGTTTGTTCAGAAACTGCAGCCTTAGGAAGAAGCTTGTTTGTAAAACTGAATGTATTTTGCATCCAACAAAGATGTGGAAATTTTTGTCCTTAGGAAGTTTTCACTGATAACAAGAGGATGGGAAAGTCAGTACACTATTCCAGTTCAAAAGGAGTATCTAATCTTACTGTTTTTTTTTTTTTTTCTTAGCAGGTTGTGGCAGTCCAGTGCAACAGACCATAATTAAGCATCTTGACAGGTTTATGGAAGCCTTGCTCTCAGACAAAGACTCATGTCATTATATTTCTACTGCAGTGATGATGAATATGATTAGCAGGGTTTTTTTGCGGATGGGAGAGTTGTTTTCTTTACATGCTCCCCCTACCCTTGCCTGCATTTGTGAAGTAATTTCCCAATCTGCCAATTTGTTTTTTGTGGTACAGTCCTGTTTTTTAGCCCCTTCCAGCACAGAGATGAAAAAGTCAGCTTAACTAATTAGCTTGTAAAAATATTATGGAGTTTTGCACGCAGCTTCATGACTATTTTCTTCATTAAATTCTGAACATGTTTCAGGGAACTGACAAAAATCAATATAGGTATATAAAAATATACATAAAAAAAATACATGCAGATGATCATCACTGGATCCCAATATCACCAGGGAGGAAACTGGCTTGCTAGGACCATAGCCAAGTACCACTGTTCAACTGTTCTGAGCACAGGTGACAGCAAAGGCCTACACACAACCTATATATTGTTGAAAATAAAAACGAAAAACAAGCAAATAAAAACCAAAACAAAGACATTTTATCATGCACAGATAAGAAGAGACGCCAGTGTCCTTTCATGAGTCTCCTGATGAGATAAAGCCTGGCTTTGTGAGAGCTGACCCAGTACATGTACCCAGGTACCCAGCACAAACGTTACAGGTTTGGTGATTTTCTCTTTATATACATTTTTGCATCCCTCTTACATATGACTTGAGTGTATCAGAGGCTTGTGATTGTAATCAGCAAGACCATGCCCAAGAAATCAAGTTGCAGTGAGACACAGGTTGTGTAAGCTTCACTTCAGACTCATTAATGTAGGCTGGGTGCCATAATAAACACTTTCTGAATTCCACTGAATTCAGACCATGGAGGAAAAACTTAATTGTTAAGACTATGCAGAGGTAAGCTCAGGGGAAACAAAACCAGTGCAATCAGTTTCTAGCTTACAGCTTATCTTGACAACCATTGTCTAAAGGCTGAGATATTTTGCCTGTGTGCCCAGTGTTCTATCTGTGAGAGGAGCTTGGCCTTTTCACTGGCAATAGCTGTACCAGGAACCTGTGCCCAGCCTCCTTTTATTTGTGCCTCAAACATGAACAATGTCATTACAGTCAGTTCATCACATTATCCTTACACTGGAAAACAGGAGAGGGAATGACTAGAAAGACAATTCAAAAGATTCCTAGGCAAAAATGGGAAGTTCTCTTTGCTGAGGACAAATGCTACAATTTTTCACTGTTTGTAACTTGAAGTCTTTCCCTTCAGTCATGGTTGAAATAGTGCCTGCAGAGCAAGGTTGCTTCCATTCTTCTTTGAAATATACAGTGCTGCAGAACTACTGAGTGTTCAGAAATAGAGCCCAGGAAGAATTGCAAATCCTAACAAAATACCTGAAATCTTTTCTTTCTTTCTATTCTTCAAGAACAAAAAATGGTCTTTCCAGAGGGCTTTTTTTTCTGAACTATGAAACCAACAAAAAAAAGATATATCACTGTGGGGAGCTATAAACTGCTCATATGCTTTCCCCTTAGCTTTAATCAGAGGGGAAAACACACTCCAGTTTTCCATATTTTGGTGTTGCGGTGTGTCCCAGATATCTCAGGCCCCTCTCAGATGATTCCCTGCCAGGCTTGTCAATCATTCCTCCTTTCCACACTCTGACCCCTGATGAGTGCTGCCTGTCAACCCTGGCATTCCAGAAGGGCGTCGAGTGGTTGGCAGGATTCAAAAGATGCTTCCCAGCCCTGGAAAGACACTGGGCCATCCAAGTGTCCTCTGTCCCTTGCGACTTCCCCCCGTACCTGGTTGGTGTCACCTGTGTTCCTTCCCTCCCCTCTCCCCTGGTTAAAAGGCCTGGCCTGCCATGCAGTCGGGATTCTGTTGGAGCAGTTACTGGACTCAGAGGCCCTTGGGACAGAAATAAAACTCTGAAGCAAAACCCTCCATCAGGATCAGCTCCTTTCCTTCACCCTCGCCTTGAAGCCTCCCAGTGGAAGGTCACCCTGAGCTCCTGCATGCCTGGCTTGTCTCCAAGCCCTCAGCTGTAACATTCTGGTAGCCTGTGGTGCCACTGGGGTGAAAACACCACAGTGCTGCCACATAGGCAAACAGCGAGGGCCAGCCAGCACAGGCACAACCTCCTGGGAATACTGGACCAAACACCAATATTTTGGGGCTACAGAAGCTTTGATATCAGTGAAGCTCTGCCAGCTCACAGCACCTCATGCTCCAGCCAGGGCCCGAGTGTTTGTGGCAGACCCATGGCCACTCACAAGTGCAGTGCCAGGCAGCCAGTGCTTCCACCTTCCTTTCTGAAAGCCTTCCACCTTCCTTTCTGAAAGCCTGGACTCACAATGCACTAAAAACGAGCTGAAGTTTGTGCTAAGCTCACCCTCCTTTATCAAATCCGAGTCTTCGAAGGCAGTGGCCCACAGCAAGTGGGAGCTACCCAAAACAGCCAAGCACTGGATGGGTCCTCTCCTCCAGGAAAAGGTAAAGAGAAGGAGAGGAACAGCTACAAGCACAAGGAGAGGGGCATGGAGAGATGCAAGAGAGCAGGTTGGCCATTGGCAGCCTTTTTACTTTCTTGCTTCACAGGTGCATGTTTGCATTTTGGATGATAAGCTCACACAAGTATATTTTGAGACTGGATTCTGCAGTGAGCAGCCGCAGTACAGGGGGAACTTAGACCACATCTTATGGCTCTTAGAAACTTAGTGGCAAATAGAAAGGTCCCTGAAAATACTGGGGGCTTGATTTTCAGGTAAGGGTGTTTACATGCCTCTTTTTCTCTGAATAAAAACAGGGTACCCTTCTAAATTGGAGACTGAACATTTTACTTTTTTTTAATGAAAGGAGGGAGCAGCAGAAGCAGGCTTATAAGAAAGAATAGACAGGATTTGTAATGTTCATAAAGCCAAAAGCTAGGAAATTAGATGAAAGAAAACTATCAGGGGTATATTCTTATGAAGACTGAAACTGAGATTGAGAAGTTCTCTAAGTGAATTATGATTTACTGGATAACAGATACAGAAAGATTTCACTACCACTGCCTATAAAACTGCATTGGTTTTTTATCAAGTAGCTCCAGTTTAGCCCATCTAGTTGATGAACATTCTTCTCAACTAGCAAATATAAATGACTTATGGGGATAATATTTCAATATACGATGACATTGCTATACCTCGGATTCTTTTAAGATCTGGGTTATTAAATATTAAATATCAAAGCTGTAAATTATTGTAGCAGCTTTATACAACTAAATTAAATTCAAACAAAACCTAATTTCCCTAATCATTGACTGTAATCCTCCAGGAACATATGCTATTAACTCAGCTACAAATGGCATAGAAATTGTATGACTTCAGTTAAATTATTTTATATCAAATTCTAATCCAGGGCAGAGTCTTCAGTAAATCTCCTGCAGGGATTTTAATGCTTCTGCAATCATATTGGCTCTTTACTAGAGAGCTAATCTTTTTATACTCTGTTTTTTTCACTCCTTTATCAATTTCCTTCACACCTTTACTGAGCTATAGCTAGTATCTTCTATTGCACATCATATTTTGAAATATTTGTCTTTCCCCTCTTGCATTTGATCAGCAATAGTTAGGCTTTCACTTCAGACAGAATTGAATAGTTTTTTGTGTTTTGCATGTACAACTAAATCATTCCCTTTTTTTCAACATGTATGTTAATTGTCACTTGTGGTGATCTCTTCATATGGCTGTCATAATTATTCACAGTTTGCAGTCAACCATTGAGAAAGCAGAACAATTTCCTCTTCTTTAAGAACCCTTTGCAAGTAAAGCTAAACAGATTTAATTTAAACAAGAAACTTCCTTAGAGACTCAAGACAATGACTGGATAATAAAGAAACAAACCCTAGAGCCCTAGGAGGTAAGACTTGAAGAAACCTCCAGAGATCTAGTCAGCCCTGTACCCCAAGTGATGAACTAAACTGTTGTCATCCCTGACAGATGTCCCCCTAATCTGCACTTAAAAGCAAGCCTGCGACAGTGAACATCTCTCTACACAATCTATTTCAGTGCTTCACTGTCCTTCCTAGCAAGATATGTCTTCAGACATCTAATTACACTTTTTTTCTCCTTTTTTCCTCTTTAAGCCTTTTACTTCCTTCCCTCTGATTTGGGACCAGTGAACGGGCTATTCCAGAACATTTGGCCACTTCCATCTCCCCTCAGTTTCTTTTCTCTGCACTGAATGATGATATCTTATTTCCTCAGCAGTCTTGTCCATCTCTGGACATTCTATCCTGTCAGCTCTCCTTTGGAAAAGCCTCTCCAGAATTAGGGTAGTTTAGTTGAGCATCAAGGAAAGCAGAAGTATTAACTGAAATTTGGCACATTACAGGTCTGTTTATACATCCCAGTGTGTCTCCTTCACAGCAGAACAACACTTCTGACTCACATTGAATTTATGACCCATTCGCATCCCTGGTCTCTTCCAGCTTAATATCCTATAATTATTTCTTTATGAAGATTGTAAATCAAATCTTCAAAGTCTCTTGAACTGAAGGAAACTAGCCATTACCCTTAAATTTTGCTGCCTAAAACATCCCATTTTGTAAGCAAGATAAGTAGATTTTGAGTCTCTCTGTTCAGAGCTCCCACAAAGAGAAAAAAAACAACTGTAAAACAGAACAAAAAACCCCTGAACATTATCACAAAAACTCACAGAACTTTTGTTCTGGAGTTCCTCCTCACAGGATTCCCTAAGCCCTGCACTCCAGTTCAAACTGGAGTCCCTCCAGGTGCTTGAACAGGGTTCTTGTGATTCTATAAGCACTGCAATGGCACTAACTATCTAAAAAGGGACCCTTTGTTTATGGAAGTAATTTCCTTCTATAAAGACACTCTTGCCCTTCTCCACTGGTTCCTCCCTCACGGAGCCAAGGCAGGGCACCACTTCAGCTGAGACCTTCCTAAGTACACGAGATGGACATTGGCAGGTTTCAGCTCTGTATCTGCTTCCTGATGTGACCCTTCATTCAAGAGCAGTGTGGCACTGCTGACTCGTGTCCAGGCTGTGAACCACCTCCAGTCCTAGTCTGCTGTTGGGAACTGGTGCAGTTTCACATTTCTGACAGTTATGGAGTCTGCTTAGTGCAATCATCACAGTGACTCGGCCTAAAGGCAGGAATTATTCAACACAAGCCCAGAGATCCTGTGGCACAGTTTTTCAAGTGTCAGATTCCCCATTCCTGCAGAAAGAAGGTCACTGGTGCTGGGGGCACAGTAAGGTTTAACATTTCCCAAATGCATCAGCATGCTGCAGTTGGATGTTACGTGGCAGAGCTGTGCAGTAGATCTTGCCAAGGTGTCTTGGATGGAAATCCCACACAGTGTGACGCATGTTCACACCACTGTGTCCAGGCTTTGCCAGAGTACAGCAGCTCCTGCAAACATTAACTCCCAGACACACACCAGAGTTTCCAGAAAAAAACCAAAACAAAACCCAAAACCAAAAAAAACCCACAAAATGTAGGGAAGAGGATATATCATTAGTCGAGCACTCTATACAGATAGAGACAATTCTTGCTTTCAAGCTTGGATCCAACCAACACTACAACCCAGTCCAGGTCAATTTCTTCAGAGATCAGAAAGTCTCTACTTACGCAGTCATTTCAGGTCAGAGCAAGAGTCCATCTAATTCCACTGCCTGCATCCAGCAGCAGACCTAATTCCATCCTCAGGGAAAGAGTAGAAAAACAAGGTAAACATAGTTCCTCCCTCAAGAACTCTCTAGCCCACGATCAATTAACCTGGCAAGTCTAAGCTGCAGATCAGTAGAAACGATGAAAAGAATTGAACTGGTGGAACATTACCACATACAGTGTAATAGAGAAAAAAAAAAATTCTAAAAAATTCCCTTCTGTAAGGTTCAGTGCAGGAGTCAGTGCTTTCCCAAACTATAGAGTACATCTGTACTCATGTTGGGACTCCACTCCTCCTGCACAGCAATGCCACCCCCTGAGGGTTTTTGTGCCACCTGGCTGCCCACTGTCTGAACAATTCCCAGCAGACTTCCTAGTCACGATAAGTTTGAACAGACAAAAGACATTTTAGTTACTAAGTTTTTTAGTCAATTGTCCCTCACACTCCTTCAGTCAAGCCTTATCATGTTTGTTCCATGCTGGAGTTTATAACTTTTTTCAGCTTTCTTCAGCTGGACAGCATTTCAGCTTTTTGAAGGATGTTGCCTTGCTCCTGCAATCTCACTTACCCTGCAAATGCTGGCTTCTTCTCACTCTTTCTCAAGTTTCCCTTGATGCACAGTTATTATCTCTGCACCTCCCGTGTGATTTACAGAAGCAATATCCACACTCCCTGCAAAGAGTAAGGTGTTCCATCTGTCTTACTTTCAACATGCCTGCTGATCTGCGTCTAGTTTTCCTTTTTGAAGCCGAGCAGAGCAATGGTAGAGAACTCTGGCTTGTCTTACTCCTGCAATGATACCAAATCTAAGCACATTAAGATCCTTCTTTCAGGGGACCTCTTCAGCTGTTACTCCCTATATCATATCCCATAACCCACTCAGGATTCAAGTCAAGCATTGCCTTCATGGGTTCCTGAACAAGCTGCTCGACAAAACAGCCACTGAAACATCTAAAAATGCACTCTGTCAAGTCTGGATGAAATATTTTCTCTTCTAGGCCGAAGAAATGAAGTTGTCCATGAGTCCTTACTTCTCCATCTACTCAGGCTGTGCTGCCTGTTGTGCTGCCACCATGGTCCACCACCACGGTGGAGTAGGCAGAGTCAATATTGCAATATTCCTACTTAAATTTGGGACTTTCACTGATATGAAGTTTGGATTGTTCATTGATGAAACTACCTTGTTAAGCAGTTCAGTTCCCACGTGTCTTCAATATATAGAATTACTTAGCCCTTAGCATCCTTCCTGAACACGGTATCATGAGAATGTTGTACTGATCAACATCTTTCCAAGTGTTGTGACATCTGTCTGCCCTGTTAGGATCTCCATGAACAATAGGATATATCAGTTCCCTCAAGTCATTTCTTCAACATGAAGCACTGCCACAGAGGAATATCTTGTTTAAACAATCTCTTCAATCTGTCTGTTCCCAGTTTCCTCTTCAACTACATTTGACCTTAACGCCAGAGGAAGGGCTGTGAACCAGCAGCACCCAAGGCACGATATGGCAGGCTGGCTATTGGCAGGGATTATCAATAGAAGGTCCTTGACTGGAATTTATTTTCCTCTGAGCTTGAGGAGCTTGATTTTGTTCCTTCAAAAAGGCATGCTACACAGGCCATTTATTTACTCAGGCATTTCCCAAATGAGTCATCTCTACTGTGGAATAGACTTTTGTTTTCCTTTTTTTTCTGGGCAGTGTTAAAGTAAAATAGTCTTCCTCCCCCTTATCCCCCCCACCCCCAAGGACATCAGCTGGCCAGCACCAGCACTTCATAAAGGAAGAGGCTTGGCTCTGCAGTAAGGAAAACCTGGATCTTAGCAATTGAGGAAAAATACCTTCTTAGAAAGGTCACAACTCTCAGAAGAATATCATCTTGTGTTTAAATAGAACAGGATTTTTAAAAATTAAATCTAGGAAGTTAGGACCTCTGAAACACCACAGTACTTTAAATGGACATGATTCTCTGTTTGCATTTTACAATGATCTATCTCAATTTAAGTGCTTTAGCAGTAAATTAACACAAAACCAGAGCAACTCAGTGCCAATTTTGATAAAGAAATTTCTCTTTGTTACCAAAGTGTAGATTCAATTACAATTTATAATCTCTATGAGAAACATTAAAGAAATTTTAAAACTAATTCTGTACTTCATACACTGTTCCCACAGGATACAAAAAGTCCATCTACAGTAACTGACCTAACAATCAAACTTTAGTGCATTTTTTGTATTTGCCTCTGTTGACCAGTTCAGTAAAATTAGTGTTAGCCTAGATTTCATCCCTGTTTCTGGAGTTCTGCACCTGCCCTGCTTCTTAGTCCTGAAGCAGGGTGTAGATCACACATCATTGTGGTTTGACTAGATTTCAGTTTCTGACTTCTGCTGCACAAGGGATTCCAATAATGAATTAAGCATACAGGTTCTATATTGCAATGTTAAACGATTTAAAAAGCTCCCAAATATGAATTCTCTTCCAGGGGGAGCAGAAAGAGGAGTTTGATTTGCACTCTCAGAAATGCAGTGGAGTTTTCAGCAAAAATGATTCCGATAAATACCGTGCCTTACATTGTGTGTTTGCTGGAAATGCACGAGGCGAGAGCAGCAAGTGGGGCTGCAGAGCGATGGTAACTGGGCAAGAAGAGGGAAAATCTCGCCGTGCTTGGTCCTTGAGCCGGTGATAGAAGGNTTCTTGCTTCAAAAAGTTTTCAGGAAGTCTGGGGGAGGGGCGATGCCGTTTCTTTTTTGTTATAATGGGCCCCTTTGTGGAGATGGAAGTGGCGGAGCGATCGGTGTGCCGGCGGGGCGCAGGCTGCCCGGCGGCTCCCGGGGTGGCTCGGCGGGGCTCCTGAGGGCAGCGGGGCCCGCGGGGCGGGCGGGCTCGCCATGGAGCTGATGGTGCTGCTCAATGCCCTGGTCACCCGCCTGCTCTTCGTGCTGCACTCGCTCATCGGCGTCTGGAGAGTGACTGCTGTGAAGAAGGAACCCAAGTACTGGCTGCTGGCACTGCTCAATCTTCTCCTGTGCCTGGAGACAGGGCTCACCCTCAAGTTTAAGCAAGGCAGAGGCTACAAATGGTGAGCATACTTTGCTGGAGCCCCTCTCGCTTCTTTGCATGTACGCTGCTGCAGGGCTGCCCTGGCCCCGGCGCTGCCAGGCGTTCAGGGGTCGCGTTTGCTCCCCGGCTGCTCCTGGGAGGGAGGCATGGGAAGCTGGTAGAATTTGGCTAATCCACTGCCAGATAGAGGGCTTTCAGGAGGGGCACTTGTACAGCAGACTGCGCGGGAGCCACTCTGTGTGGCTGCGTGTGACTCCTGGTGCAGTCGAGGGATGGATGCTGTGGGGCTGCGGCTGCAGCGGGGCAGCTCCTGAGCCACGGCGGGCTGGGGCTGCCGCTGCAGGGACAAGGACTGCGAAGGTCCCTGCAAACGCCCTGCATCTCACACCGCGTCCTGCAAACGCCCTGCATCTCCACACACCCCGTCCTGCAAATGCCCTGCATCTCACACCCTGTCCCGCCGTGCCCTGGATTGCATCTCCTTCCCTAGGACTGTATGCCCCTNCACCCCGTCCTGCAAACGCCCTGCGTCTCTACACACCCCGTACTGCAAACGCCCTGCATCTCCACACACCCCGTCCCGCCGTGCCCTGGATTGCATCTCCTTCCCTAGGACTGTATGCCCCTTCTCTGCTCCATGCAAAGTTCTAGCACTATGCTGCTGCATGAACTTAAACTTGGTTAAAAATATGGAAGATGAGTAGCAATCGCTCTTTTGATATAGCAAGAGTGGCTTAAATATTTGGATTTAAGAGGCTGTTCCAGAGGGGAACTTTCATGTGTGAAAGGCTGCCCAAGAAATGAACAAAAAAGTTAGTCATAGCAGAGCTTGCCCAAGCACATGGGGCTTTTCATGCATCTAAAGAATTAGTGCTGTCATCTACAGCTCATCAGCGCTCAGGCAGCCAAAACAAAATGCTCTGTGAAAAGGAGGCAGTCATGTAACTAATTGTCAGATTTCACTAGGACTTTTTATTGTTAAAAACTCATACTGCAGGCAGGCCTTGAGACAAAACCAGGACTAAAGAGCCCTGGAGTATTTCCCTTTTATTAAAACTCTGCCCATTGCAACCTGTGAAAGTCATTATAACAGAAGGAATGTTGTGTGACAATTCACACAAGACGTTCCATGCTCTAAATTTGAATGTAGTAAAAGCAGTGGTAAAGGCTTGGGCCCTGGAAAACTGAACAATGGCAGAGCCCCAAGTGCAGTTATGAGACAGGCAGATTGAACAGACACAGTTCTTTTAGGAGAAGAGGCAGCAACAGAATCTTCATGAAGGAACACTTGCAGTGAGAGCTTTTTGAAAAATCCAAACAAAAATAGAAACTGAAAGCAGATTCATGTTAGATGAATACATAGAAGACTGGGCTAAATCTATCGAGAAGAAGATATTGAAAACGGATGTGGTCCAGCACTTCAAGCAGCAAAATGAAAGTACATTTATAGGTGAGAACTACAGACAAATGGTCAGCATCTATTTGCATCAGGAGAATTTTCTGCTCCAGTGGAAATCAGTCACATTCAGAACAAGCATCAACAGCAGCATTTGTAGAAACAGCTCCACAGACAATCACCAATCCAAGCAAGGGGCAAGACTGTGCAAGCAGGACTCCTGCCTCCAACACCCTCATATTCTCTGTTCATTATTGACAGAGGACTGTTACTTATTACACCAGCACAAAACATTTAATGTCACATGTAGAAAAAAAAGGTCTTCTTGTGATCCTGGCCATGTCATACTTCCTCTAGATTGCTTCTTCTGAAAGAAAGGCAGAGTTAAAGCCCCTGAAGTCTCTTGGCCTGATGTGGTATCATTAGCTCAGTATTGCTAACCTGCCAGCTGGATGGATTTTTCATGTGTTCAAGTTCTATAGGAAATACTGTAAAATGTTAGTTCTTCCATTCAAATGAGAGATGTGTTCTCTCCCAAAATAACCAGGCTAAAAACCAAGAGAATCACTAATCTTTTTTTCTTTTCAGGGAAAAAAAAAGCTAACAAACCCCCCCCAAAAAAACCCACTGCCAAAGCCAACAACACCCCCTCAACCCTGAAAAACAAAAAAACCCACAGTTAACACCCAAACTATCTCAGAGAGGATTATTTGAAACATTTCAGAGCAGTTCAGCAACCCAGTAATTTCCCTAAGCAGCAAGAAATTTTGTTTTCCTCAATACTTAATCTTCACTAGAAAAGGCGTGATTACCAAAATAAAGGTACATTCAACAAAGGGACAAACAGTAAATGCAACAATATTTGACCAAGATATTGCTGCAATTGCATACTTTCAAGCTGTTTAAATTCATTGTAGAATGTGCCAGTGGCAGGATAGAAGGAACCAAGCAAATGTCCCAAGCTGGACCCCACTGCCCAGTCCCAGGGCGTTGCACCAATGTCCACTCCTGATGCCTTAGGTTTTAGCTTTTATAAATTTTTAGATTCTGTGCTGTTTTAGTGGGTAGTTTTAGGTTTCATACTAAGTGCTACGGAGTTCTCTTCACTGGGTAGATAGACAAAATAATTCCTTCTCTAGCTTGATAACCAAGGACAAATTTCAGGCCCAAGAACGAAAACAGCGGTGAAATGAGAAGAAAAAACCAGGAGGATGGAACTTCATAACCTGAAGCTATGGTTGGACAATTGATTCTAATATGCTGATGGACCAGAACTTATAAAAGTGTGGGACCTTGTGATTGGGTGTCCATTTTGGTGCATCTTGGGTGTAGTCCAGCTGGACTCTTGTGTGGCCCAGGTGTACCCATTGAGGCCTTTTAATAAATCCTTACTTTATCCTCTTGCTCTGCCTAGTCTCTGTTCCAGGTCAGCCTCCAGAAGGCATCACCCTGTACTGTAGCATGCAGAGCTGGATGGAACATTTGTGGCATTGTACCTCATTCCTGCTCCAAAAGTATGGAATTGCCAAAAAAACCCTCCCCAATCAAATGTCATGTGCTTAATAAGACATCAGCTACTCTCACAAGAATTACTACTTGTAGGAGTCATGAAACCTCTCCATTACTTCTGAGTAAACCCAACTAAAGAAGCTTAAGATAATAAAGCTTCATCAACATCCGTTATTGTGCTGGTTTTATTTAAAGAAATGATTTTCGTGGGAGCACTGGCATTTGGCCAGCATCAACCCATCACAGTTATATAGAAGACTAGCAGGGAGAGAAGAAGTAGAAAATTCTACCACTGCTAGCACAAGTGGGGAAACAAGGTCAAGACCCATTTTTGTAAACCCATTTTAAATGCACAGCCTGCAACTGAAAGATCTCCTACTGAAGCAATGCTTCTTTTAGGCAAACTGGTGCTATTTCTACCTTTCCTGTGTCGATACACAGGGTTGGGAGCAACCGCCTTGATCTCAGCATCACTCAGTGAATTGACTCAATATATTCATTTACTCTTCATGGAATCAGAAAAAGTGTGTTTGCTACAGGCTTTTTAAATACAGAAAATGCTGTGATAGAAATACAAACAGCCAAGTGCCTTTGGTCAGTTCTTAAAATAGAGATTTTAAATAAATTTCCATATGTGACCTTAGATGGATATACAGATAAACCTATTATTTATCATGCACAGCACAAATAATCCAGCAAGAATAGCAATTCTTATTTGCACTCACCCTATTTCTTAACATCCCATATGGTAGAGGCACTAGAGACCATATATATGAACATTATCTGTGTTGGAAAGTATTTATGATGTGTCATAATACCAAGACATCTTTTCTTTTCCTTCACAGGTTTTCACCAGCAATATTTTTATATCTGATTTGCATAGTACCATCACTATGGCTACTAGAAATTCATCATGGGACTCAGGTATTTATTATGAGACAAGATGGACTAGTTTGAAATTGATACATTATTTGATGTGTTGGCTGCAGGCATGCAGACAGAAGTCTGCTAAGTCTTGTTCCAGTTTTCTCTTTCACATTGGTGGGTGTCCCAGTGCAGCTACAACTATATTATGAGTATTGTGCACTTCCTAATTATCAGATAATGAGCCTCTTTCCTAGCTAAAAATCAGAACATTTATTTGTATTTATCTGAGGAACTGGGGACTAGAAGTTTGAAAAACAGCCTTTCACCCCCAGGTTACCAGCATGAATCTTCCTCAGTAGGGTCAAAGAGCTTCATAGCCTCAGAGGCCTTTGTAAAATAAAGTGGGTTTCACAGTGTTTAAAGGCAAATGCCACAGCTTCAAGTCAAAATTGAGACAGGTATGAGTGAAAGGGATCTTAAACTCAGGTTGCCTCATGTTTGCTGCAACGTAAGAGAACACACTTGACTGTTATCACAGCTGGAAATATTTCTGACAAGGTTTATATCTTCCTTTTTTCTTGCTGCATAATAATCTAGGAGGAGGGGGCAGGGGGAGGGGCTGGATTCCAATTCAGGACTAAAGCACATGGTAAAATTTTTAAGGGCAAGTGTTCTGGGGTCAGTTAGGGGCAGAACAGAATCACTTTGCCCAGTAGGTCTCACTGAGTCAACCTCATGCAGGCTAGTTTCAAGTCCCTATAGAACTTCCATGCAGTAAAAAGGAAATTTTGTCTGTCCCAGCATTTGCACATATGCAATGCCATACATCCACAGCAAAGGTTCTGATTAGAACAAGAAAAAAAATAATAGAAGAAAATACATAAATTAGACTAAAAAGACCTAGTGCCTCATTTTCTCCCTTGAAACACGGTTAGAGCCCACAGAAGCATAATCAAATATTCAAAATTGTGTTTACACTGAAAATGCCGGAGGCTTTTTCTAAATACAGCAGGAGGAATTTATTGTCTTCTTGTTTTCCCAAATCTTTTTAAACAGTCACAGACAGGTAATGTGGATATTGAGAACATTTGTCATAGTTAAATCTGGTCCAAGAAACAGGCCAATTCTATAGTCACAGGCAGCAGTTTATTTCCCAAAATGATGTTAGAACATGGCATACTTTGTTCTTATTGATATACTGCTATTGTGAATTAAAGAGGGAGTATATCAAGTTAACAGCTTCGTTTATACCTGGAGAGATAGGATAGCGAGTTCTGGAAACACACAATCTAACAGATTCAAAAACAATACCTCCAGAAGGACAGCAGCTTTCCTAATAAGTAATCTCAAACACAGCACCCAGACTAGTACTACTCTTGATACTGAAGTATTCCTGGAATTTCATTATTTAAATGCAAATGGAATGGGTAATTATGCAGTCACTAGATCCACACTTTTAATATATACCCTATGAAAACAGTGTGTGGTCTTTAAGGCAGTAGAACTTTGATCTCGTGTTGAATCTTTACTAGGAAGCATCAGCTGCTGGTGTCAGTGCTGTTATTTAAAGCAGGTGCTAATAGGCAGTCTCTCTTCTGAAGAAAGAGGCAATTCTGCTTCTCTGTGTACTGCAGAACTGGACATATAATACCATTCATATATTAAAAGTGAAATACTGACTGCCTAGAAACTACTGCTTTGTGGTAACATATTTGGGGATGAAATACATGTTTGGGAAAGATGATAAAGTCAGACTGTACAGAGAGAAAAAATTGCTGTCTGCTGTCAAGCTAATTGAAATAATTTAATCCATTAAAACCCCCCAAACATTCTTTCATAATAACCTACAGGATTTCAGGGCTCTGTTACCTTTTCAAATGCCTGCTGTGCCACTGACACAGAAAGCAGAGCTTATCCAGCTACCGGGGCTGTAGTTGATGCAGGCTCCCAGTCAGGAATAAGACAGATACTTGGTAAACCTTGTTGTTATTTTTAACCACCTTGACTTGACCGTTTTGGGGATATAGTGAATATTACTGTCCATTCCCTCAGCCTTATTCTGAGGTGGGATTTTCTTACCAGCTATAATTACACCATAATGAACTCCTCAAAGCAATCTTTTATCTTTCACCGTTCCTTCCTTGCCATACCCATTATATTCCTCAATATGAAAAACAACTTGGGTAATCTTTTCTTCGTGTTTTACATTTCAGCATTCCCGTATGGGCAAAGTGAAGCAGTGAGGAGTGCTTTGAATTTCTGACATCACATATGTTTCCATAGTGACAGCCACACTGTTTGCAGCAAAGCACAGACAGCAAGCCAGGTACCTGTTGCTTGGCAGAGGGCCTGCTCCAGGGAAGGGCCAGATTCTTCCCAAATTCCTCAGCCTGACAGCCTCCATGCACATTAATAGGTTGAGGGTACTCCACCCTGCTATTCAAGTGTTGGTTTTACACCCCAATGAAAAGTTTTAGCTATCCTCAGTTTTATTTGAAAATAATAGATGGTGAATACGGCGCAAACAGAAATTGGCTGAATTAGTTTGGTGTTTTGGGTGTCCCCCATGCACTAGCAGTGAGCTTCTCTGCAGGCCATGCACTGGGATATCACCACATCATGCAACAGCATTTCCAATTTGATTAGATGGCTTATGAATCTGGGGTATGTAAGCTTCATCTCAAAAGAAACAAGAGAGAGGAAGACAAGTCAGAATTGATACAAAATGTGTACAGCTCCTTCCTATTTTACCTTTGCTCAGAAAAGACCTGAAAACAAAACCTTTTTTATTTAGCTTGGTACACAGTCAATACCTAGGACTAACTGGGGTCTAGTAGTAAAAAGGCAAACTATGTTTATCAAATGCCCATGAAACAGTGAAACAGTATTCACTTACTTCTTGTCACGTCACACAGCCATTTTGTCACTGCACATCCATAACTTGATAAGTAAATATGCCTGGCACCAGTAGTCCTATTTACATGATGTAAATAAAGGCTCTTCTCCAGATTTTCAAGTGAATCACTTCACAATCACCACTTAATAAATATTCAGAGGAGAACAAACCCAAACAAGATACAAACATACTTAAATAAAAAAAACCAGAAGCCTACTTAAACAAAAAAAAAACAAAACCAGGAGCCTTCTAAAATGACTGGCTTTGCAGATGCAGATTTCCATTTCCTGCCTGGAAGCAGTTAAGAGCTGTGGACTGGCCCTGAGGTTGTCATTCAGTCTAAGATCATGGAGCCTTGCTCTGAAATAATAAAACACTTCTTAGCTGAAAGTACTCACAAAAATGACATATAAGAAAAGACATCTACCAAAGACACCAATGGTGTGAATCAGTTTTCTTAGAGGTATTTCCTGCACCTTTGTGCTGCTAGAACAAGAGAAAAAAAAGCTCTTCCTGCTAGCCATGGCATGGTTTCTTTCACCTTCTTCTAGCAGTGAAGCTGCCGAGTCCTCAGACTTGGATGTGAAGTTCTGTACGGGTTCATGGCTGTTTTCCTCTTACACCAGATCAGGCAAGGGGCCAGAGGGGTGAGCTTAAATACAGACTTAATGACAAACCAAAGGCTAGCAGTCAGCTATCAGTTCCTCCTCCTGCACAAGTTAGTCATCCCTTTGCCCTACCCCGGCTGTTTGCTGATGTTCACTTCTGAGTGTTCTGGGGTTAGGACAGCTATGCAATATTTTTAGGTTTCAGTCTTCCCAGCTGTGTCACACAGCCAGTGGAAGTAACTCAGCCTGACTTTCACCTTGAGGGTGGGTCTTCGTAGACTTTAGGGTTTTTCTGTAGGCAGCAGATACAGATGCCTCTCCAGAGCACCAATTAAATTTCATTTCCAAAACACCCTCTGAACAGGCTGTTCTCACTCTCCTTTAGTTGATGGGCAAACCCAGGGAGATTAGCCCTAGAAGGCTGTGGCCAGGCAGAAAGTACCAGCCTCTCCATCTCACTGTTTCCATGCCCAGAACTTTAGACTAAATGGAAATATCATCTTCCCCACATCTGTGTGTCAATCTTTCAAGACTCTCACACCCACTGTTCAAATAAGACAAGCATTCAGCTTAAGACACTTTACTGCCAACTCTAAAAGCAACAACCACTGACATTTTTTCCAGATGTTTCAAGTCACACGAAATTTACCTACCATAAGGTCAGGCAAGAGGCAGCATTTACCCAGATACTGAACAACACTATCAGAGACCAAGCAAAGTATCAAAGTAGAAACTGAAATTTGCTGGAAAATATTGCTCTTATATTGGCAGGCTTTATGCTGAACACAACTATTCAGTATGCTCTCAAACACATTCCAATTGTTGCAGAAAATCAATCCCCATGCAATGAAATGGTGGGGGGGCCCAACAGAGAAATGCAAATCATCTGCAGTTCTCTGGCAAAAACAGGGCAGGATAAAAGTCTTTACTAACAGCATGGTTTGGTTTTCTAATTATCCTCTTTTTATTACAATGGAGAGAGATGTTACAGATTGTTATGAGGACAGATTTTGGAGCCATGCCCCCCAGTTGCTCCTGGGCCAGCCTTAGCTGTGAAGGTAGAAAGGCAGGACAGCACTGCAGACAGAACACAGCCCCACCACTGGTTTACTGTAGTTGGAGTAACAGTATGTTTTAGCCAACAGTCAATTTCCCAGACCACCGTTCTTGCAGAAAGTAAAAGTATCTTTTATTCTATTTCAAAGAGATAGGCAACAATACAGGTCTAGTTCTCTTAAATAGTTCTTTATTTCACCTCTTGCTGTATGATTTGAGGCACAGCGGGGGCAGAAGAGGTGGAGAATACAACCCAAATATCCCACCTCATTTTTAGCCTTGAGGGAAGTCATACAGAAAGATGAAATAGTGATATTTTCAGAGAGCTTTTCTTGGATAGTAGAAGAGAAAAGCAGATATTTTGAGAACAAGTTTGAATATAGGGCCTGACCATGACCAGTTTTCACCTTATTTGCCTGTTTTAACCAGAGAAACTATGTAGGGAACCCAGTAACAGGTTCAGGAGAGCTGCAAGCGGGTCACATTCACAGGGTGCAGACTTAAGAGCACAGCAATGTCACCCACTCCATCTGCCTTTGAATTTACATCCTCTTCTGCAGTACAACCCTGTACTTTCTCAGGAACCTGCCAACATGTCACTCTTGTCCTCATGAGAGGAATTCCTCCCTTCTGAAGAAGGGAATTGCAGTAAGAATGAGGACCTTTATAAACATCAGGTGTCTTTCACAAGCGAGCCCTCTGCAGCTCAGCAAAACAGGACACTCCCAGCCACAGTGCACATCTGCTCCCTGGGTGGGATGTTTACACATATGTCATGTTTTTGTTCACAACAGTACTGTGGCAATGAGCCTGGGGCAGTTCAGGTGAATGTCAGCAATGAAGACTTCAATCAATCCAGAGAGAGCAGTCATGGAAGTGAGGGAACAGATCACCACATCATTCAGACGGTAGGGCACCTTTTCCTGCTTCTGGTAGAGATCTTCTGACAATTAAGATAAGCGCTTTGGCAGAGTGAGTAAAACAAAAAAACCCAAACAAAATCAAAACCAACAAAAACCAAGGCAAATAACCCAAGACGTGTATTATTTATATTGGTAGTTTAGAAAACCACATTTTTTGTGAAAATACAGCATGCTGCATAATAACTCTTGTTGCTAAGACCAGTCTCTGTGTAAAGAAGAGATGCTCCTACCATTCTCTTGTGAATCTCAGTAACTGAATTTAGAAAGTGCCTGAGTAATGATTCTGCAAAGGATAATGCTCAATTGAAAAATGAGAACAGGAGGAGTAGTACATAGAGAAAGATTTGATATTCATTATCCAGAGTTTGTATTAAAGTGCCTTTTTAAACCAGGCCTGCTAGATTGAAATTATTTGTTCTCATACAATGTGAAAGAGAACAAAAGCAGGCTCAAAGACAAATACAGTCTCTGAAGGTACCTATAACATCAGTGTCCTGAAGTTACAGTATATTATTGTCTCTTGAACAGGCTAAAGTCTTTGTCAATCAGCTCTCCACAATCTGTGAGACTGTATGGACACTGGCCCTCCACCAGACTTTTCTACTGCTACTTGTGGTTGGGAGATGGCTTCTCCCCATTGGAGTTGAAATCACCCGGGATCAATTGTCTCAGCTGCTTCTCATGTTTGTGGGAACAGCAGCAGACATACTTGAATTTGCCAGTGAAACCTTGGACATTGAGGATGTTCGGTAAGGATTTTTTGCTGATGTAAATAACTTGCCCAGTGCGAGGTACTTGTGTAATGTGCAGTGTTCAGAGTGATAAAACTTTTTCCCCTAGAAAGCAGAAGGTTACATTCAAGGGCTCTGTGTGCCTGCTCTTGCCTGTTCCTCTCTGGAAGGCCTAAGAGCTTAGTTAGGGGCTGCTCGTGTGTTGAGAAGCTGTCACATCATCACAATGAAAGGGTTCAGAGAGCCAAAGGAGCAGCCTAACTGCCAGGCAGCATCAGCTCCTGTGGCTGCAGGAGCTGAAACACTGCATACACAGTAAGCCTCCTTCAGGTTAATGAATTGTTCTAGTCAGGCAAGGAAGTAACTAGGGCTGGCTTAAGTGATTCATTATCCAAGTTGCTGCTTTGGTTATCTCATGTGTACTTCATGGTAGAGTGACAAAGTGTTTGAAGATAAGAAAGGGAATGGCAGAGTCTGGTGTGAATTTTCTACACTGTGATCTCTCCTAGAGAAAGTAAGCTCACCTCCCCCTCACACTGCTGAGGGATGAGCTGTGAACATCCGTCATAAAGAAAGAGTCACAGAAGAGGTTCATCCTCTCTGACAAATACTACTTTATTTTTTTGTAAATATCATAGCAAGGCTTTTAGAGCAGGAAACGAGTCCTTCCCACTAAGCAGAGAAGCTTCAGGCTTGCGAGGAATATGTAATCACTATAATTTACAAGAGTAGAGATATCCCCTCTGAGCCACAGAATCTATTCTCATATGCTTGTTATTATAACATTAGCTTCAGATATTTAGTGTAATTACACAGCTGGAACATGTAAGCCTTAACAGCAAAAATTTCATACAAAAAGGAGCTTCCGTTTTCCTTAGATCGTAAAAGCACATATAAATCAATCACTGCTTCACTCAATTACCCTTCAAATGACATTCCAAACACTACAGGAAGCATTTTTGTGATCACAGAAGGAAACTGCATCTTCATTGTTATCACTTTTTCCCTTCCCATAGGAAGAATTACGCTCTTATAAATGCAATTCTTGCTGTATGGACCTGGAGTATGTTACAGTTTCCACTTGATCTTGCAGGTTAGTACTTGCACATAGACAAGAAAAGAGAAAAGATGCTCTTAAGTTTTTTGCTGGTACATCTTGTGGCTGTGCACACACTGCAGGCTGTACCAAGCACTTCTGATGGAGAAGAATTCATACGACAACAGCTTTTGAAGAAAGCTCATTGTAGTTTCTTTTGAGGAAACACTTGTTTCTGGCTAACCTCTCATCTCTCTGATATAGCTCTCTTACTTTCAGGAAAAGGAAAAAAGGATCGCACTATTGTATTGCTCCAGTTGCCTGTTACTGCCTTAAACTTCAAGCTCTCAAGTTAGATCTGGTCTATTATATTCTGGCTCAAATTTGGGTAGGGTGAACCACAGAACAGCGCAACCAAAAGCACAGGAGAAATCTCCTATTCACAGGAGACCTAAAGGACCATGTGATGCTGGGACTGTGCACTGTTTCCTTAATCTAAAAGGGCCAGATATTGAGCCAGCTCAGTGCTGGGCAGAAAGGGCTTCTCCCTGTCCAGAAAGAGCAATGAAAGCTGTCTGGAACATCATCTATTCCAACCATTTTGGCCTCCAATCATAAGCTTGCAACAATTATAGCAGTCCCAAAATGGATTATCCTCAGTAGCATCTTCTACAAAATAGGTTTCTAGGCTGACACACTGACTAAAACAATAAATTTAAAATTCCTGAAATACTATTTTGTTCATTACTTCATGGACAGTGCTAGGCTTTGTTTTCAACAGGGAAGTTATGAAAATATTTCAGCATTTCAGCTCAGCAGCTTACCTCCTAAAAAATCTGATGCAATCACATTTCAGCTTTATCATAGCTAAGATTCCTGCTACTGCTATAATATATTCTATTAAAGATGCACAGCACTCAGGTTTAAAAAAACTTCAACCAAACAAATAAAAAATATCCTATATACATCACCACCACACAAATTCAAACAGCACTTAATCTGTTTATTTTTTTTTCCTCTAGCTGTTGCTTTTCCACTTATTTAATTACATCTACCAGTTAAAAATTAAATTACTGAACACACATTTTCCTGAAATTACTATGGGTACGGTTTATTTTAGGTAGTTCTATGCTGTTGCACAGATAGTACTTTTTGTTCAAGCATCAGAATGTTTATTTGCACATCCAACATGACGCAAAAGAAATTTTTAGGCACTTATGATTAGACTACAGCAGTGCAGTTAGGACTATTAAACAGCAATGGCACAAAAGCATATTAAAAAATTAGCTGCTGCTGAAGCTTTGCCTAATGGATTCAGCAAATTTCTACATTTTACAACTCATTTTCCATTTGAGTCTCATCTCTTTCTCCCCTCACCCCAGCATTGACTCAAACAATAGAATTATTTTGGCAAGTTGCTATGTTTGGCAGTTGTTACTGCATCACAAGTAGTGATGTTCTTTAAACCAATGAAATCTCCCTGTCCAAGAGATGAGTTAATTAAGCTTTGTGTATTCCTGTGATAGACAGCCAAATTTACCCCCACAACCTTCCTGATGTTCCTTCTCTGGGCACTATACCGTGGAGAGCATTTGAGCCCACCCATGCACGCAGGTTCCAGCAGCTGTGTGAAGTTGATACCCACAGGGCTAAGAACAAGTAACTGTGCCTCAAGTCTTACATGGCAGACAGAAACTACATAATACTCAATATTGCCTGGCACTGACAAGCTTTGGTTTTAATATGATTCATGAAAAAGGCAATGGTTATTTGGAATATTTTAAAAGCAATGTCTTAGTGTGGAAGAAAGTGAAGTGCTACAGCACTGGCTATTCCTTTTCAGCACAGTTTTTTTTTTCCTTAAGGATGCATACCGGTCCAGCATGTTGATTTACCAAATAAAAGGTCTGAGAAGTTGCAAAGAATCATTAGGTGATCTATTTCTGCTTCTTGTTGTAGAAGCCTATAAATTCTGGTATGTTTAAGGGATACAAAAGACAAAGTGGTTTTTAGTCCTGTTTGTTAGACCACAGAAGTGCCTCAGGTGAGTTCACCCCAGAAACTGGATATGCTCTATGTTGCACAGTTTACAGGTGAATGCATTTATAATGCAGAGCAGCCTGTATTGTGAGTGCCCTTGAGGCCAGCCCTGGCTCCCCAGAGCTGTTTTAACACGTCTGTTTTACTTGCAGTGCAGCACATCGGCTGCAAGCCCAGCGCGCCGGCCAGGCGGATCCCCAGCCTGCTGCTGTGCAGGTACAGCGCGGAGCTCTGGAACATTGGCGTCAGCCTTTTCATACAGGACGGCCCCTTCTTCATTGTGCGCTCCATTCTCATGGGCCACTTCAGAATATTCAACCAGATGCTGGTGTTCTTCACAGCGAAGAATATCTTGGTTGTGACTCTGCAGTTGTACCGGCTGGCAGTGATAACGTTAGACTTCCGTGCTACCGTGCTGCAGAAGAGCAGGAAAGGAGAAGTCTGCTGCTGCCCATGTGAGCCTTATGAAGCTCGTGCTCATGCTGCTGCTCACCAAGAGAATGAAATGAAAGAGTTTGTTGCTTTTCCTCCAAAAGAGGAATCCCAAGCTCCATCAGAAGATCACTGAGCAGTTACTGACTTGGAAGAGGTTGCATTTCCCACAGCTTCTTCAGAAGGGCTTTGCCAGTTTCTGTGATTAAATACATCTTGAGTGCCTAAGTCATCTTTTCCATCAAGAGGACATTATTTTTCTTCTAAATTGTAGGGGAACTTTCTCAAGCAAATTCATAGATATGGGGCTTTTTATAAATCCATTTATATGGTGGGTTTTGACTAGTTCCATATTATATTATTAATAGGGATTTTGTAGCCATAGTTTGTAGTATCAAGAAAGGTTGGGAGCACTAACAAGATTGGTTGTTACCATTGGTGGCACTGTGCTGACCTACGTACTTGCATATATTCAAGCAGAAGGACAAGCCCGTCCTTTTTAGGAAGCACAAAAGCATTGAGCTCTGCTAGAATGGTAGGGCTGTAACTACAATGTGATGAACAATATGTTTGCCACGTGCAGGAGGAACTACAGCAACAACTCTGCAGGCATGTTAGTGCTGTTACTGTGATATGAAAACATTGTTCATTCCAGAAATTTAAGGAAACCTTCTTCAGATGTTACCTCATCTTTGGCTGGATTCAATTAAGAACTATGCAACACCATGAAACTGCACACAAAAGCCTCTTATGACCTGCCTGGTCTGAATAACTTAAACTTTAACAAAAAGAAAAAAGCAGTCCCCCCGGATTAATAGAAGACAACTTCATTTGCTACAGGCATTTTCTACAGAGTTGCTTGCCTTTCTATTTCTACCAGTTAGAACGTACACGCACAGAACACACATGGACAAAACCTCACCAAAATATTTGTAAATACTTTTTTCCTCTTGATTTTACAGTTGAGACAGTTTTTAAATGTCTCCATTTTGTATGATTTTTAAAAGTGGCCTGACCTAGACATAGAATCTCAGTAGAAAGAAGATGGCACAGCTCTCAAGGCAATCCAAGCCAAAGCATTCAGGCATGCACTTCCTGTTTCATAAACCACCACAAGGTCCCATGAAATAACCTGAGAGATTGTCTGGTCTGGTGAATATCAAGGTCCATATTTAAGAAATGGCTAATAATTAATATTTTGCTACTTTCCCATTTGGAGTGAACAACATGGGCCCCAATTTCTCCCAAGAGCACACTTGAGATCAGTGTAAGATCACTGACTTTGCTGGACTTAGCTTAGAGAAGCTGAAAGTAAGGTAAGTAATTTTTGAAAATCTGCCTAAAAATTCTATTCTCACAGAAGATGGCAGGTGCTTTTACAGATTTCTGGATCCATTCTGAAAAAAACCCAGAAAAGCATATAGAGTGACAAAAGGTAATTTTCCATATTAAAAACACCAAATTAAGTCTTATTTTCCAGAGCCTCAGCTATCTGAAGACGGGAGTCTGGTTTCAGGAAAGAATGAGAATGTTTCTACCATCATTGCAGCACCCATATACTTATTTATCTGGAGCCTGATAAGCAAAGACACATTTATTCTTTGAAAGATGAACCAAACACCAAATATGTGAACAAGTGTTTATACTTTTGAGTTCTTACTGTTCTATTCAGGATGAGACCCATTATGAAAGAAGAAAATGCACAGCCATAAGAAAGTATCATATGCTTCATAGCCCTGTCTACCTTCTATGTAGTAGTAATAATTTGCAACATCTCCTTTTTGCTTATTTTCAGCCTTTTTCCAGCAGCAGTTTTAAAAAGCCAAACACTACTTGCCATGGTGTTGTGAGGCAGACATATGGAAAACAGAATGCAACTTCCATTTCGGACTTTAATTCAAGTCCAGAGGTAAAAAAGTGACAGTTGTGATGATGAGCTGTGCTGTCTAAAACCTTTCACACTGGGATGAATTAGAATCACTTGGTGGAACCACAACACAGCTCTTCCTTGTGGATGCAAGCTGGCACTACTCGTATTCATTTTGAGTTTACCACTTGCTGATATAATAATTATCCTGTTAAAATGATCACTGCTAATTAATTTGGAGTGTACTGAGCCTGCTAGAACATCATTCTAAATTCATCAGCACAAAAATTGCAAGGATGTACTTTTTTTAAAACTTGCTATTTAAAGTCTTCGTTCAGCAACAAACTGCCTACTAGACTCAGCCTGCAGCAAATGCAAGATCCCCTGGGGTCAGCAGTACAGAGACTGGTTACAGCAGGAATATTTCACAGCAAACTCTATTTCCTGGTCTTCAGGCTCTTCAATTTTAAACAGCAGTAAAGCTTCTAATCACATTTATGGTGACAAGAACTCACTCCAGTGTTAGGTGGTTACTACAAGATCCCATCCTCACTCACAGATAGAATAGGCCAGATCCTCTTCACATTGAACCTAGAGTACATTTGGACTTCCCTTTTCCTCCCCACTGTTGCAGTGATGGCAATCAGATTACTTAAAACCAAAAGAAAATCCAGACTAACCAAGCAGTAGTATAAATTCCCAGTTGGGTACAGAGGGGAAATCACATATACCAGGGAGCCTCAGGAGTGACATCAGCTCCCTCTACTTCACTGAGAGGCCTGGAAATGGCAATTAAGAAGTCTGGTGACTTGGTATGTTTTTGGCAGTGCAGCAAACCCCAGTTGCAAGCCCTCCTGTTTCCTGTTGCAAGTGTTTGGAGCAGGACTGCAGCTTTGTGTTTTGCAGCAGGCTGTTGGAGGCAGCTGAAGCAGCAGCTGGCTGTAGGGAGCCGTGGTGCCATCCCAGCCTTCCAGAGCTCTGCACTAGGCAAGGGACAGAATGGACTCACTTGAAGATCTGCCAGCATCTGTGGTGTACCCAAAGATGCCACACTTGCTCTGCAGGAAAAGCTGCAGTAAACCTTCAGATGGGGAAAATTCAAGATTCCAAAATGGAAGAACTTCAGAACATTTATCTTAACCATTATTTACTCAGTTCAGGAGAACACATTACTAAATCTGCTCTGCAAATAGATATCTGACCATTTACTGTTATTTATTCTGGTTGTTCCTGCCTTGTCCTTCTAAATTATTCCACATTAAACCTCACTAAAATGTTTTACCACTTGTCTTTTTCTCAGCTAAAATGTATTCCTCCTTTCTTTTGGACATTGGCACAAATAAGATCATAGCCCTAAGCAGGAAAAACAACAAACAACAGCGATGATTTTATTGCATTCCTGTTGGTATTTGTACTGTACTATGTTCTCTGTGACCATGTGGAAATGGAAGAAAATGTGCAATTACTTTTAAAAAATTCCAACAGCATTTTGCAAATAAAAGGCAGTTACCTCAGGCATAGCTGCCAATTTATTATGTGAGAGCTGACTGTTATATGTTCCTGTTAATTATATCTTCCACATGCTGCTTTTCCTTTCCATGCTTCCAGAGTTAATTACTTAGGCCAGATTCTGACTGCTGCTGTTGCTTTGAAAACCCACAAGCAACTGCAGCTAATTTCACTCTGTCCTTTATTCAGAGCCCTCTCTTCCAAGTATGCAAGTCACAGTGCAATCCCCAAGAGGATGTGTTTAATATCTGCACACAGGAAGCATTTTCAATACACACACAAATACATACATGCATTTAGATACCCTCACACCCACCTGGCAATGGCCAATATATAGCTTTTATTTCTGTAACAATCTGAGACTGCCAGTCAGAACACTCTGATGCCTCCAAAACACTTAAAAAAATACCTAAGCATTACAAGTATCTTGAAACTCAAACACTAAGCATACCATACTCTGAACAACAAACTGATTTAAGACAAAAAAAAAAAAAGAATTAAAGCTAAATTCCCTGGAATACATTCTTTCCATGCAGATTTCCTCAGAATGAAATGCACCCAGTCATTAGTTTCCCCTCAAAAATGAATTTTTTTAGGTGAGCATTAGAACGTAACACCAGCACAAGTTTTTGAAAACTTCACAAGGCTGTTTCTCTGATGCTGTGTCAATAGAAAATAGGCAAGCTTTGAAATCAGCAAATTGAAATCAGGAGAGTCCCTGGCCACTCTGTCTTTGGATTCAATTTTCCATGTTTTTCTCACTGTTACATGAGGAAAGGATGCCTCTCCTTCCTTATGAGAGGAAAGAAAACACATCATTCCTAGTCTGTAGTGATGAGGTGACAAAAACAGGTCACAGTGGCAAAAGAAGCAGAGATGTTTACCCAAGATTGGTCATTGCACCAGCACAGAAACACAGCAGTAAAGGAACTAGAGGAACATTATTAATAATTGAGATAATCATACATGAGCTGTGTTCTAAAATTCTTTCCTGGCCCTTCAGAGCCAGCACAGGAAGGGCTCTCAACAGCAAGCTCCACTCTAATATCTCCAGCAAAGTCCTAGGACAGGAATTACAGTGATCCCAAGTCTATATTGGAAGTATTCTCTGTGCAAATTTTTCCTAATTTGGTCTCCTTTGGGTTGCGTCTTTTCCCTTCAGGCAAAAGGCGTGGGAGTGAAAGCAATGTAACTATAAAAAAACTCTTCATTTATCAACCTAAGCCCTTACCTCACCCTCTACATTATGCTCTTTGCTCATCCACATTTCTGCCTGCTTTCTGGGTCTACCTTCCACATCTCAGCACACAGACAAAACATGCTAAACACTGCACCTCCCACTGCTGCCTGTGAAAGTCTTTACGAAAGCACACAAGAATTCAGGCCAAAGATTAAGAAAAGCCAAGCCTATTTCTTCCTGTTAAAGATGAAAGTTATCTACTGCTGCCAAAGCATTTCCTCCATTTGTTTTTAGCCTACTACAGGGAGAAGAATCTTTTCCTGAGTAGTGTCTCTGTGAAGGACTAACTTACTGGGAGAGCAGCATCATTTCCTGTAGCCCTATGGATTATTATCTCTTTCAAACTGTAAGGTCACACAAAGTTTGAAATGAGACTGTCAGGCTGTAGGTAAAGATAATGGAGTTGAAAGGTGGTGCAATATCAAAGTGATGCCCTAACCCAGTATTTTTAATTTTGAGAGATGAGAAAGGCCTCCAAGTCAGGTAAAATATGCCTGAATGAGTAGCATCTGTAATAGCAGCTTGGAAAAGCTGAACAAAAATTGCTCTAAAATCTTCGGTGTCTGTCACAGTTGGGATGGTCACACAAAGATCAACCCATCTGACTCCAAGAAGGCTCTTTTTTTTATTGTGCCCATGCATCCCTTTTTATACATCCTTCCCCAGACGTGATCTACCCTCATTGGTTACAACAAATCAGTCCCATGTGTTCATTGGTTCAACCACTGCCCTGGGAAAGCATTCACAGCACTTCTCAATCACAGATAAACCTCCTGTCTTCTCACAGGTGTTCCTTGTTTTCCTCTTCTTCCATCGTTTCCATGCCAACAGCCTTGTCTTCGTCTCTTCCTTCTGTCAATTCCTTCATCTGGCTCACAGACCTGCTGTCAGCCCCCTCCAATAAGTCTCCTATACATCTAACTAATATTATCCTAAAATAATCAGACAGAACGAGTATAATCACAGCTAATACCTAGGCCTCACAGAAGACTCCAGAAGAATATTAGAATAGATTTACAGTGTAAAAAACTGGTTGACTGTTGCTGTTCTTTCATTTTATATTATTCTGAATAAACTGATGCTTCACATTTGAAGAATATGTTGGGCTTAATTTTATTTGACATCCTGCCTAAGTGCTTCACAATTTCATTCCTCGGATTCACAAAAATGCTTGTCTTTCACAGCAAACTTGGTAGAAGCCTCGTTGGAGCATCTTTTGGTATTTCAAGAGACAATAGTATGGTCAGCAACCACAGCACATGAACTGTCAGACACTATAACTCACTGCAGGCCCCATCCTGCCTTCAGTAAGCATCCACAATGCCACAGCTGAAGAGCAGGACTATGTAATATTACTAGAGAAACATAAAGACAGGGCTCATTTTCTCAGGCAACCAATTAGAACATTCAAAAAGCACTTTCCAAAAAGATTTATCACAATTGCCAAACTAAAATACTCAATTCTGCTCTTTAGAGGTCAGCTCTGAAGCAGTTAGAATTCTCTGTCACTCTGGGGGATGGCTTTTTCTTCTTTCTCCATCCAGATGTTAAGGTGAAACCTACTTGTCCTAATCCAGTAACAAACAAATGCAAGTCAACATTCTGCCATAGGAGCTGCATATCAAGTCTAACTTAAAATTTAAGCTCCATTGTGGCAGAAAAGAAAGAATTATTTTGTGGTCTAATCCAAGGAATACTAATTCATTTTTAAAAACACATGCAGAAAAATGAGAGCATGCAAAAGTAAGATTTGCCACAGGGGTGGCCTGAAGCCATATGCCAGCAAGTTACTCTGCTTGTATATTATGAGAATTTTATCCATCTAATCAATAAGAAATGAGTAGTTACTATGGCAATTTCCACACTACAAGGTACTTGTGCTGCAGTAGAGTATGTTCTAGAAGGACAAATACATTTGCCACTCTGTTATGCAAATTTTTGCACCTTTTACAGTGTTGCAGTACAGTGTGTAAGCTAGAGAACAGTGAGAAGGAAAAGGTGAGAAGAAATAAAATGAGTTAAAATATAGTGATGGTTGTAAAGGATGGCTTGGGAATTCTGAACTGACAATAATAGATGCCAGGTTAGAGCAATCCACAAACATTCAAACAGATCAAGCAGCAATTTTGCAGATCTTTATTTGAAATCATGTATAATGAAACTAAGATTTCATTACTGCATTGCTTTTTGATTACCTTCCTTCAAGTTTAAACTAATGGGGCTAGAGAGCAGTCTCCCTTATACCACCATCAATTCATACTAATATTGCTTTCAGAGGATAGCAATACACTGCAATAGTCTGATTACAATGAATGTATTCCCTTTGAGCACAATGCCCAATAACCTTGTAGGGACTGTTGACACAGAGAACAAGCATAAAAATTCACTCTCAAAATACAGAATACTGTAATAGGAGCACAAGATTCTTCTAAAAGTTTGAGAATAATTGACCCCAGTCATCTTCATGAAATCCACATAGAAAATACACATACCTTCCATAAAATATTTATCACAATTCCATCACCTTCTATTTTGCATTTTTGATTTTCCCCCTACACCTCTTCAAAATATGATCCATTTTCAGGTAATAGAAAAAATGCTGAGAAGAATCCCAAACCCTACAGAGGCAGGCAGTTCCCTGCAAGAGCTCTGACAGGAAGAGATGCCACGGCTACATAGGGAGACAAACTAAAGCTCACCACAACTGAAGATGGGCCAATGATTGTAGCATGTACCTGTCAAAAAACATGGTTGGGAGAGAAGCCTCAATTGGCATGGGGACAACTTCAGATGGGAGAAGCAGCCACATGAATGCAGGGGTCTAAGGATACTTTGATGCCCCCACTAACTTCTCATGGAATCCATACACATACACTGTGAAGTTACAAGTGGGTGTTTCTGGCAAACAGATACACCCAAGAGATGTTTAGATTTTGATGCCCTTTTCCAAATGAACAATGCTGAAAACTGAAAGCTTGTATGACTAAAGGTACAGGGGGGTTCTTTTCCACAGGATTCAGATGCAGCTGTATTTTCACACATATAATATTACTGACTCTAAAGAAAATTATAAAGAAACACTAATTCCTATATCAGAAGGCACTGAGCTTCACAAAGACATAAAGAAGCAGTAAGTATAACCCACAATAACACATAGGTTCAAAAGAGATCTTTGAAGTAGAACAATACCTTTGAAATTTGAGAAGAATTGAATAAAGAGAGACCCTCATCAAAAGATGATCAGCTTAGGCAAACCTTGTGAAGGCTGGAAAGTTAAATGGTAGTTGTCTATCACAGGCCAAGCAAATACTGAGGTAATGGATAAACATGCAGACAGAAATCCCAATCTCTAGCACTGCACAAAGGAAAAGCTGTTAAATTAGAGGAGCTACCTAGTGAGTTTGCCCTGCACCCACCATTATGAAGGAGCTCAGCTGCTTCTGGAGGAGACACTCAACCTTCACATTCTGCCTGCAGCTTATGCATCGCAGCAGTCAACATTTAGCCAGTTGAAATTAAGATTATGTTTGGATATAGTTTTCTAGGACTCTGGAAAGGATTCACAATTGGACAATCAGTGGGTTTAAAAGGGCTCTTTGTTTTCTGCCGACTGTGTTACCTCAAGAGCACACTCACCAGATGATTTCAAGCCCATTTCCTTATTAAAGAGGCCCAGCTACATCACTTTTTCCACTGCAGAAAGAGGGCATGAAACACAAGAGGTAGACTGGCCTAGAGACAGTCAACATCATAAAACTAGACTTGGAAAAGTTTTTATTCTCACCTCTTGGAAGATTACTGAGGTCTTTAAAGACACAGAGCAATTCCTCAGAAAATACCATGTAACACAGCTACCAATATCATAGCTCAGAAGCTACAGTATTTGCCTTCAGTTCATTAGCTGGGTACAGGAAACAATGTCCTTCTGAAATATAGAAGGACATAGAAGGGAAGATTTTTATTTCTTCCCAAAAACTTTAAGGCTTGTGTTTTTAAGATCTACGTCTGTAGATGGAATACTATACATGAAGCCTCTTAACTTATTAACTGCTTTAAAAAAAAAATCTTCAGCTGATGACATTTTAATTTGCACCAAATGTTTTTGTATCTACCTCCATACTGCTCATCCTAGACAGAACATGGTTAGAGCGAGTTGTCCTTTTAGCCAGCTCTGCAGCCAAGGTTCTTTTTAAAGCAGTGAAAATGGAAAAACATGTGGCCTGTAAGGAAACACAACAGGAACTGACTACACATCTAAGCTACTTCTTGAGCAGTGGCTTTTCCATGGAAGCATTTCCAATAACGAACTTCAGCAAATTTCCATTTTGCTATTTAAAGGGCATGGTGCTGTGGTTTCAACAGATGTGCCATAACACCAACTATTCACATCACATGAAAACCAAACCTTTTTAGAAAAGAAACTTCATTGTACTTCACTGAGAAAACTGGTGCCTACTAGGAATGAGAAAAAGGACTATTTTCCCCACAGAATGATTAGGTCTCAAAAGGTCTGAAGCATATCAGCCACTCTTGGATCTCAAATACAATATAGCCATGACAGAGCATAAAACATGTCCTGTGATTATAAAACACCATGTGCTCTCCACTTTTAGTACTTTATAATCCATACCCTCCCATTATCTATTTTCTATCATGTAATTTCCTATTTATAGGCTTCAGGCTCTTTTCTGGTTACTTATTGTCATCAGAAACAATTGCTTCTGCTTGCACTACTTCCTTACCTAAGATTTATTCTACCCTCACAGTCTCTAGAAAAAACAAAACAGACCACCAATTAACAACCCAATCCCACAAGAGATAATCCACAGTTTCAGAGTGTAGTGATGAGTTAGCAACATGGCTATCATAAGCACCTTGCAAGATCAGAGGTATAAGCAGAAGCAAAGACAATATTAAATATTACTCAAATTAGAGCATGAAGGCATTTATCCTAGGATGAGTCACTCTTAACAGTTTAATGGAAAGTAAGATCTTGCACTGTACAAGTGTTTAAAAAAAGAAAATATTTTTTAAAAGTGAAGAAAAAAATAGTCCTTCACTGAGTCATAATGGTAGCAAGAGTAGTTAACTCTCTTTGTTCTACCTTTCTTCTTCATCCTGTAAGATTATTTTCATGCCCTTGTTCCTACACAGGTTTGGTTTCAAGGAGCTACATGGACAAAGATCTCTTGTTACTACTTTTCGGAAAGATAGGTCTCAAACTACAAAAAACCTGAAAATAGAAATGAGTAAATGCCACTGCATCTCCCTGCAGTTGGGAACATTAGTTAAAGGAACAGAAGCTGCATAGGCACCTTTGTTCTGGTGGAATGCAGTGTTACTGTATCTGGAGATACTGCTTTGTCAGGAGAAACAAAAAGCCACAGGAACATGGAAAAGAGGATATCAGCACAGGGAGGTTCACTCAGCTCCATGCAAAGACATACAGCTAAACCCTCTGCCTGCACATTTCAAGGAAACAGTGAGGAACCACATCTTCTTCAAAAACTTAGTAACATTTCAAATAAAATTAAATGTCATTTGCAAGTGCTTTGCTTATACACAAAACTGTTGCAATGAGGCCATAGGCACGGGGAGTTAAGCAGGGAGAGCAGAAGGGTACTCAGATAGAAACAGGGCATACATGTACCCCGTGCTCTGGGGCAGGCAGAGATGCTGGTAAACCCCAGAGTTACCATAATGAAATGCTACCTGGAACAACTTTGATGCAATTTTGCACAGCCAAAGAATAACATACACCTCTTCATATCACACATTTTCCATGTTGAAAAGACAGGTAGGATTCATCACTTGTACTTATGATACCCTTGTTTTCAATTGTCCTGTAAATGGGAAACCTTCAGGAAAGACTCAAAAAGGACAAAGGCCCATTAGAAGGGGTTACCTTCCTCTCTACTGCAGTCAAGATACAAATAAAACCTCCTAAATCAGTCAATTTAGAAAATGATGAACTACTGCTTGGTCTTCCCTTCTCCTTACTGTGGGACTACATGTTATGATTAACACCTTTATGAGTCTGCCTTGACCAAAGGCATAGGAAAATTTTATAAAATAACCAGCACCTGAATTCATAATTTCATTATCACAGAAGAAGAGAGAATATTCTTACCATGTCAGGGTGGTCCACTTCATATCTAGGAACCCAAAAATACACAGAGACACATAAACACTTGACCTGATCTAATTCCCCACCTCCAACAGGAAGTTTATAACCTCCAAGCTGTTAGCTCACTAAGTCCCTCCCTTTCTCCCTGCAGCTCCCGGCGCTCACCTGCTGGCAATTGGCAGCTCCTTGATTGAATTCAGCAGAAAATCAAGCAGCAGAGGCAGAGGAAAGGAGGTGCTGTGTGTTGCTGAATAAAGTCAGCTGTGTTGCCTTACTGCCTGATGAATGACAATTCACATAACCTAAGTAGAAAGAGCCAGATCAGAAAACTATTTCTATACTTAACTGTTGAACAACGAGGCTTGTATTTCATGGATCTTTACTGACTTGAAGCTCTCTTTTCTCTGTTGCTGACTCCCACAATATGACAGGAAGATTATCCAAGGCTATCTCTGTCCAGTGCATAACAGAACAAAACAGCAGAAAGTTCTTCAGATTTGCCTGCACTTAGAAAGTGTCCCAGGGAGGACAAACAGCAGTGGCTGGATTCTTTCCTGGTTTGAGTGGAACAAGTCTATTCAAAATAAGTGCTCACAACTGGAACAAGAGACTATGAGACACTGATGAGAAAATGGAGGAGAGAGCTGACCAAAGAGAGATGACCCCTTTCCCCAAGTAAAAAACGGCACCTCTGCCAGTTTTCCATTGTTTTTCCCACATCTCTCTATTTCCTTAATAGCAAAGAGGATTGGGATCCCACACGGTAATGACAGTGAAGACCTCTTTGGCCTCATCTACTTTGGGCTCTAACTGCATTCAAATATGTCTGGAAAAAGGATTAACAAGGAATAACTAGTACTGCTGTAGTTGGCTTGTGAGCAGAAGAAGAAAAATTGCATTAAATCACACCTTTAGAGACAGATTTGAGAGTTAAGAATTTTTTTTCTGCAGTGACTTATAGTCTCCACTTTTCCTTGTCAATTTTTAAAAGATATGAAGTTCTTTTGGGCTCCATAGCTTGCCTGAATATCAAGTGATTCATATAGTTTTCTATTTGTCTATATTCATATTTTCAGCCAGAGTGAAAAGGAGATAATAGAGGCTGGATATGGAGAGCACAAACACAGCTGTGTAGTCAGGGTCTTCTAAAACCATCCCAGTCTGTCAGGCCACAGGTCCAGAATAGTCAGTGGTGGACGGTTTGTTACTCATGCTGCCCTATAACAGCATATCAAGTAGATCCTCTTATTTGGATAAACATGAGTTTTGCTAAAGATCAATGACCATTTCTGATGGTTGTTAATTATATAAAGGACAGGGTGTTGAGCGTCTCAGCCACCAACTTCTCTGGTTCTGACAGACTTTGCTGTTATAACTATCGTTATTCATCTCTGCAAATAGACCACTCTTCATTCAGAGGCTACAGATTTTTCGCTCCATTTCTTCATACACTTGAGTTTCAAGATATGGTTCTCTCACTTATTGTGCTTAATCTAACAAAATTTCTTTGTCTTGCAATTTACTGAACCAAGATTTAGCACTAGGTCTAACACCCTCAGTCTCACTGTGACAGCCGGTGCTTTTATCGTAGAAGACCAAGTCTATGCCTGGGCCCCCAGTGTTCAGTAAACCATAAGTGCAAATTTAAAAAGTGTTGTTATTCCTTCTCCTAAGCCTCCACCAGCAATCAGCTCTTGCAATCTGTTACAAGCATGCCAGCATAAATGCTTGTTGAAGTATACAATGGTAACTGCATCTTCTCCATTCTGGAGCACAGGACATCATCTGCAGAGCCAGGTCACCAAAGGGAGGGAGCCTGGGGCAGAGCCTGGCAGCCAGACATGTGAGTCTCTGCACCTCTTGGTTCACTTGTTTGAAGGCCACAAGACCCAGTGTGATGCACAGCAGAGCAGTGCTAAATAGAAACAGCTTCAGAAAACATGACAGGATCAGACCTGTTACAACTCACGGCCAACCATAATGGTTACACACCTTCCTCAAATTCTTTGCAGCAAGAAAGTTGCACCCCCTCAGGTAAGTTGACAGCCATGGGGATCTCTGTCTATCATTCTGTGTATCATTCTTGATTTTTTCAAGCTGATTGTCAAAGATTTATGCAAGATGATTCATTAATTGCTTTCCAAAGGTTTCCAGCATTAGTAGTCTGAGTAAAAGAGCATGTGAACAATCTTCTTCTAAATGAGCTGAACTAAAAAGCAATGTAGTTATTAGTAAAAGCAGCAAAGTGTCACGATAAGACACTTATCTCATTTAGAACATGAGATTACATCAACCACTGTAACATTTGCACCTAAAAACCAGCTATGTAATGCAGCTTAAGTCAGCATACATATAAATCTAAATGTGGCTAATCACATTAGTCTGTCCACACAAAATGAAATTACCTGTGACTAATACTAACACAGATGAAACTGAGGAAAATTATTTGTAGTGCAATATAAGCGTCTCTTTGGGCTGCACTGAGTTTCTTACTGGTTTGGAAGTGAGGACAATAAGAAAAATAGGACCCTTATGCTCAACAAGGCTGAAAGCTCAGCAAGCACACACAGTAAGAAATTATTTTGCCAAAAGACAAATTGTTCAATATTTTGCAAATATTGTTTTGCCCCCTGAAGGACTGTTATTTGGTTTGATACATATCCATGATCTCCAGAGAACTACACAGAAACAAAGGTGCGGATAAAGGCAGAGAGAACAGTAATGAAGTCAGATGTCCTGTGGTACTGATGATGTGCTTTCAGGTCACAAGGTAACTAGTTCTAACAGCATTTTACTTAGATAGATAGACACAGTTCAGAAAGAGAAAGTTGGAGATGTTTGTGAAAAGGCCAAAAAAAGCTGTAACAGTTTATACCATCTGAGGATGTGGCTAAATGTACAACTATGTCCTCACTAAAGACTTCAGGTAAGGGCTCACAAGTGTGTTTCCTAGAGGTATTTCAGGTAGATAGTGCTGGTTGTAAAGATGTAATGTTTCCTGAAGACACATCAGCATCACTGTGTGATTGCTGTGTAAGGAAGGAGTATCCCCAGCTAGTCATGCATTGTGGTGTTAGGGATATTAGTGACTACCTTAGGATTAAAATATTGTGCTTTTTCTACTTGTAGGTATTAAGGAAGAAAGAAAGAAAGAAGGTTCCAAACCTCCTCATTTTAACACATAGAAAGTACAATTTGGTGCCACATATATTGACCACATAAAGTAGCCTTAGGAAGCAACTACAGATACCATGACAAATGCATGTTATGCCAGAGACAAGGTCTAGTTCAGCAGGCTTTTCTGAGTCTGAACTCTGCTGAAAAAATGAATCTTACCAAACTGTCTGGAAAATAATGACCTCACACCACTTCAAGCTGCATAGACATTAATGAAGAGACAAGGAGAGATGACCAGGATGGCTTGAAATTTACATCAACATCAAAATTAGTTTAAGCAGGGACTAGAAATCAGTGCAGATGACTGCAGCCATGTAAGAACTCTTCTTTCTAAGGTCAGGGACAGAAAGAGGAAATAGAGCATCTGAGCTAGATAAACGATTTTCCAGTACTCTTCTGAATAAAGCACAGTGAAATGGACTGCCTCTAGAGAAACTGGGATGTAGATTGAGTACCAGCCAATAGTATATGTTTATAAGCAACAGCCTCATTCAGCCAAATTCTTTTTGGATATTTTTGTTGTTTAAGTGAGGAAGAAAGAAGCTACTGGCAGCCTGCCATTGTAATGCGATATCTTGGCAGGAAAACACTTTGTGTTATATCACAACCATATGGTGGTGGGAAAGATTTTTTTTCTATTAAGTTTCTGTAATAATCTGTTCCTATTTTTATGCAGCCTTTCGGCATAAGATGAGTATGTGTGACTCTCAGTTCTGTCACAGAAGTTAATGTACAACTACACTTTTATACCTCATAATGGCAAATATTAAAACATTGCATTTTCAGAGGTACAATTAGCTCTTCTGTTGTGAAAAGGTAAATAAGCCTACTGATGGAATTGAGCTTCTGTGAAGAGATAACCCTGGTTTCCCATAGGATAGCACTCTTCTTTTTTTTTTTTTAAACTCTAATGGATGAGAATACTCAAGTAAGTATGATTAAATTAGGTCTGGCTTTCTTTAGTAACAGAGGAAACAGGAAGATGTGTAGGAAGTTGTCACTTGCATTTCTGTCCTCAGCAGCTCAGCTCCATTTTAGGAACAGCAACAATAAATAGATTTCCTCAAGTATCTTCCTATTGCAAGTAGAAAGTCAGAGCAAGTGAATGCTATAGGCAACTGAATTTTTCATACATTCTTAGGACAGGTTCCTTCTCTGGCCCCGTTGACTTTCTCCCTCAACATGTCTAGAAATCAGCAGGTAGAAACGTTAGTGAATTCAAATTTTTTAGATTCATATGTCTTCACTTTGACTTTCCTGTTGGGATAAGTCTTTTATCAGTATGAGGGCACAAATGAGCTTTTGGCATATGAATACTCCCCAGAATGCAGTAGCAAACATGTTTTTTTGCTATTCTGCTCATGTTTACAACTTTTTCAGTCTTCTAACTTTGCAACATAAAAATAAATAACAGTACACAGAATTTCTTTTCCATTACCAGTAATTCAAACACCACCACAATCAGTCTTGCAATCACCTTTTTTTGCCAAGGAAGCTGAAATACAAGATAAGACACAGAGGTACTTATCTAACAAAGCTTTTTCCAGCACAGCAAATAAATTTCCATTAAGGGTCTGCCTCCAGGATCCGAGTTCAGACCACATGAAACCCCTGCACTTGCTTTTGCCCAGACAACTCTGCTTATACTGCCAGGAGTGCATAAAGCAGTGGATGGGTAGCTGGATTATGCCTGTTCACAGAAGTTCTTTGGCCCTGTATGGCCATGCTGAAGCACAGTGGTGAATTTAATAATGCCCCAAACATTGCAGGCAGCTGAATGTGAACATCTATGGAATTAGGCAGACAGAATAGTTCCTGGCATGTTTCTGGCCCATATAAAACAGAATTCTCCCCTACAGCCCCAGGGTGGGTGTGAGGGCTGTGATGTCCAGGGAGCTGTCCCTAGCCAGCAGGAGGAGGCCTCTTGGGCTTCCCAACACATGGGGGCCCAGAGAATTTCCAAGGGTGATCATTTGTTGTTCTGTGCTGGCAGTCCTCAAGGCCTTGATATTTTCATGATTTCTAAAAGATTTAATTTAGTTCGAAATATGTAAACTAAGCAATTCCCATTGATTTCAACTCTGAGCTGATGTCAAGAATGAATTGTACTCCATGACTGAAAGAAACTAAGTCTAGCCCACATTTGAATTTGCCCCAAGTCCTTCATGATATTGTTATGATTTGGATGCCTACAAAAAACAAATAACAACAGAAGTACTGAATTCTGGAATGAAAACCGATAGGGAAGAGTTTGTGAGAAAATGATGGAAAATTCAACTGCTGTGACTTGCATGGCAAGTGCTGAAGTTTCTTCCTGGAACATTACTGGGTCAGGTACAAATATTAGGCTGTTTCAACCAGTGGCCCATAACTTACCTACAAGTTAAAATTCAATTTTCTCTACTTTCATATACTTTATTGCACTTCTTGGTACATAACGACCTAAGAGCTTTCTCTTTGTGATGTTGAGCATATGAATGTTATAAAAAATTGTTTATAGCAAAATATCCTCAAGAATTATTTTTATTACTGCCAGCTCTTTTGAGACACTTCAACTAACCTTGTCTTTCGGGATTTTCCTTGTTAAATATGTCCATATCCCTTGATAAAACCCTTCACACTTTAGCCAGAGAAACCACATTTTGCTAATATGATATGTTTTTGACTGACAGCATAGTTTTCAGTCTTTAAAAATATCCATATGCAGTAGTCAAAACATAGCGTGCTTGCAGGCCCCTGGAATCTTAATTCCGAGTCTAACTTCCTGTCAAAACTTACAGAGTAAGCAGTAATCAGAAAGATATACTGTGAGAAAGAGCCAGTTTTGCAGAATCCAGTGAGACAAAAGCAAAGGAGGTTATCTTCTGATTTTATGCAGCAGAGTTGCAAACCAAAAAGTTCAGCCTCAAAGCAATGAATCTGAATTGGTCATGGTGTAGCTCAATGGAGAATAAATACACTCAGAAAAGTAAATGAGAGATGAAAGAAAGACTTGACTGTAATTTACATTTGTTAATATGGAAATTATGAAAATAAGTAAATGCTTTTAAAGAGACATTAATGGAATTCACCCAGATTTACAGTTGGAATTTGATTCTGTCATTCTTTCTTATTTATAATCCAACGGAACTCAAGCTGCCTGAAAAAGCACCATTATTACAGGAGTGTGGGAACACAAGATTCGCCTCCGACTGTGCTGGAGGCTCAGGGACCTGAGCAGGGGTCTCAGAGACCCTGGCACACAGCCCAAAACACCTGTGATTTGGATTTTAGCCTGTGGGAATGATTGCCAACCTTAAAAGAAGAATTACAGGTCACAAGGGTTTAAATAGAGCAGTAGTGAGTTTGTCACAGAGTGTAAAAGTAGTTTTTGGGTTTTAGTACAGGGGGGTGTGTGGTGCCAAGATGGAGGAACCTCATGGCTTTTTGGGTTTCTTCCTTTTTCTTCTCCTTCTCTCCATCTTCTCGGTGATGAGGACATAACCGATTAGTTTAGAGTAGAAACTGACTATCCAATGCAGAGAATAGGTATTGGAGACAATTAGTAAATAATCTGTACATGACTTTTAGTATAAAAGATAAACACCACCTCTGAGGGGGAGAAGGCCTTCAGCCGTCCTGCCGGAAAGGCCTCGGCAGGGCAGAGAGAGAACGTTTTAGATAAGCTTGAATAAACAACCTTGAACACGAGACCTGAAGAGTTTCTGCTCTTTTCTTCCATCTCGGGCGTGGAAAAGGACTTTGCTAGCTTGGGGAATTTCTGCAAAATAGCAGAGAACCCGACACAGGAGCACTGATGCCTGCTGTGCCTAGTCATGGAGAGCCACTCTGCCAGTGCCAGTAAGTCACCTAGGAGCACACGCCTCCTCTGCCTTAACTACCAAGCTTACCCTCAAGCCAGGATCCCTTGAGTAAAGCTTTGTATTCTACAGACCTTATCACCAGCTCTTTCCAAGCCTTTTCTTGCAAGTCAGCCATAAATAACATGGAGAGTTTGCAACTGTTCCTGTTGAGATCAGAGGTGAAATTTGCTTAAACTTTGCTGCTTCTGGGTTTGTAATGGTATATGGGATATGGGTGCACTCCAGAATGGCTACAGCAATATAGCAGCTCATGACACACACTGGAGACCTCTGGAGAGGTAAACTGGCATCTCTAGTCCAGATCACAGCTATAAAGGGAAATGTAAGCCTACTTCATTCCAGAGATCACCAAATCAAGATGTGGTCACTCAAAATGTCCCTGGACACACATGTGCAGGGAAGGGAGCAGGCCAGGAGACAGAATGGCAGTAAGCTTTCCTGCACAAGAGACAAGACAGATCCATTCAAAACCAACTTGTACCATGCCTAAGAGCAACTAATTCTCTCCTTGTGTTCATTACATTCTCTCTCCTCTTTAAATGAAAATGATCATTCTGACCTGCAGAAAAATGTTTAATTATTACTCGGTTTCATGGTCACAGCATCAAGTCTTTTCAAAGATGCCTTACAANCTTATTGCAGCTGTAATAGATTTTGAAAAAAAAAAAGAAAAAGAAAAAAGAAAAAGCCCTGTTATCTAAGAGCCTATTGAAATTCTTCAAGTCTCTGGGCATGCATTATGTATTCACCAAGTTTGCTGCTGGTGATGTAAGTTAGAAATTCTCCTGCTGGTTTTGATTACAGCTGCAGAGTAGTCACAGATTTGAACACCAGTAGACAATCATTCTTCTGAGCGTGCACATAAATACAAAATGTTTCCTTTTTCCTTATCTCATAAACCTTCCACTATGATTACTTCAAAATGAATTCCTGTTTTCTTCAGATTTTCTCCACTTATCGTGTTACAATTAACAAAATGTATTCCATCCAACAAAGCTATGTTATTTGCATATTCAAAGGTCACCATACAGGTTAAAGTTATTTAACTATGAAAGAGATGATAATTTCACAATCTTTTTTAATGTAGATAAAATACAAAATTACCTCTGGGTTTTTAATTTGCACATTTACTGACACATGATAAAGAGTTTTACGATAATGGTATAAGCAGCATAACGAACTCTCAATTAGGCTGTGACAGCTCTTCCCTCTAGTCTTTGCATTGTCGTTTTACTATTTAAAACACTGTCATCTCTTTTAGGGACCAACAAAGGATATTGCTTACTGCACCCATACTTTGGAACCAAAGTGGCAGCTTGTCCCAGGTGTGCTGCTGCAGCATCAGCTCTCGTGTGCACTACGGGACATGGAACTGCTCCTTGCCAAGCAGGTGGGATCAGATAAATTTGATCAATGGACCATCAGGTTGTATGGCTGTTCTGACCACTGAACAGTCCAGATCATCGGGGCAGAGTAGTGATAAATTGCAAAGAAAAGTCCTGTGTATTGCTGTGCACCCTTGTGGGGTTTTTAAGCTTAATTTCCTATCGGATTTGTACAAACACAACAAAAATCCTGGACATTAGATTTAAGTTAGTCCTGGAAAAGGCAGTGCTGACTGAATTTTGTGTGAAATGGAAACGAAGTAAAATTCTGCCTCCCATCTAAAAAAAAATCCTACAGAATTCTGTAAGGCCTACCTTACAGAAAATTAGATACCTCAGCACAACACTTCATCCACCTCAGGTAAACCAGTGCAGCTGAGCCAAATCCATTGCAAAGTTACCCTTTTCTCAGTTAACACCATGGCTACAAACCAATCCAACCTCTTAAAATGAAGCAGAGGACAAGCGTTTCTTAGTATTATGAATTACAACTAAGTCAGTTGCTATTCCTAGTTGTTGAAAGCCAACCCTGACAATGTCATATGCTGTTTTGTCCCCAACGGTCTGCACTTTTAAATCAGAGAGTAACTGATTGCAACAAAGCAATTTCTGCAATTCTAGATGTCTATCCAAAGCCTGCAACTTCTACTTGAAAAGTCCTGGAGACACAAGCACTAAAAAATATAAAAACTATAGGACTTTAATGAAAAATAAGATCCTGCAAACATCCAGAAATTGACATTACTTATTGAAAATCACAGCTAATTTTATATGTCTGCTGACTGCAGTAGATTGCAGCCTTTTCTGGACATATCGGATGTAACAATATTGCACACCAATGGTAAACCTGTTAGAAATGAGCCAATCTTGAAGTGTATTATCAATAGGCCGCTCAAAACAACAGCAAAATTACTTCTCTTTCAAGCACTCTGGACAGCAAAAAGTCAAAGACAGATACAGGTGCAGGAACCCTTGTTTGAAAGTCACAGTTACAGATGATTACACTGTGTCCAGAATAGCCATGGAGCTATTCTACTGTCAAAAGCTTTACTCTCCTTAACAGGTGTCTTCATCATCTTCATGTGCCATGAGTCCTGTCCTGGGATCCCCAGGTAACAGTGACAGGACCCTCCCTTTACCCCATCCTGCGACACCTTTAAAAACCTCTACATTTCTGAGATACATCCCATTTTACTTTTGCCTCTCTTGTAGATTGGTTTGTGGGGAAAGGAGAGCAAGAGCCAAGTGCAAGTGACAATTGTGAAGTGACCTAATTGTACAGAATACAGTTATATGCTGTTCCCCCCATAGTAACTGCCCTCTCCAAAAAAGAAAATTAATATTTCTAATACAAAATACAATCTTAGGATGCAATTTTTCAGAACTTATACTGCAGGAAGTACGACCATATGCCTTCATGGTTGGGCATGAGAACATGACAATATTTCAGTAGCAAATGCACATTTAAAAGACAATTTAGAAAGAAATGAGAATTTAGAAGTCTGGTGCACATAAGACTGCAGGAGAAGTGACTTAAGATTGACTGAGGAGAAGGTCTTCAAATGGACTTACAATTTTTAGGAGTAGATAGAAGCAAGAAGCCCTGATTTTATCTGGAAGTGGTTGTGTGAGAAGCACTACAAAAACTTCCTTTTTTACTTCATATCAAACACTGCTGAAAATTTTATTTTGGAGGGCTGAAATTCTTGGGGCAAGCTGCCATTGTAGTTCAGAAGAAGACTCTGGGTATTTAACAGGTGTGAAGCTTACTTGTCTGACCATTTACAGAGTTTGATACAACACTGAAGCTCAAATTAACAATGTTAAAATGTCTGAATTAAAAAAAAAAGTCTTATCTCTCTTTTGCTATAACAGAATTCACAGTATGGCTAAATTTTTATTTAAAAAAATTAAATAAATATTTATTTACATAAATAAACTATGAAACTATTGTTCCATGGTTCCTAAACAGGAACTATTTACATAGTTCCTGTGTGTAAAATATACAGGAACTATGGAACCACCAAGTTCCTTTCAGTAGGATTTTCATCCTGAAAATCCTGTCTCTAGTTAGTGCTTTACTGCAGAAATCACCTTGAAGCCAAACTCTAGCCACTGATGTAAAGGAAAAAAGGAGCAGTGAAAAGTGGTTTGCTATCAATGCACGATTTGAAGCACAAGATTTCACATCGCTTAAGGAGTTAAAATTATTACTGGTCATAAAATTATTCAGCACCTTTAGTGTCCTGCTGCAATATATGTCTAGGTAACCTTCCTTGCCAATTAATTTACCAGATTTACCAGACACTGAATAAAGGTAGTATTTCTGTTTATTGAATACATATTTATTCTCCTTAATATCGTTAAATTCACGTATTCTAACTAAGAACAAATGAGGATTTGTTTTCACTATACATTTGTGATCCTGATGCAGATTTTTAATTCAACAAATTCTCTGTCCTGTTTACTTGCCATGCAGCCCTGTGCTATGCCTCTCCAGCTTAAAAAACAAAACAAAACAAAGACACTACAAAAAAAAATAGCAAATAAATACATAAATAAAATTGCAGGAGCAACCAGAAGCTGACACTGAGTCCCTTTTAAGATATCTGCTGCCTTGGTACCAGTTTCTCCATCCTGAGATATGAAAGACTCTTTGAATTACACTGTAAAATGACCCGTATGTCTCAGTGGTGCAATAAAAAAAGACCCACTCTTCTCCAAACAGTTTACCAGCCTACACTGAAGAGTAACCAAGGCTACTAGATGAAACTCCAACTATTAAAAGAAAATATTTTAATAGTTCATTTGACAAAGAAATTGAAGTTTCAGGCCAGCTCTCCAGAAATTCATGCCAAATTCAGAAATATTTTGGCTTTAGTAAAAAGAAAAAAGAACACACAGAAAACAAGTCTTGTGTGATCATACTATGCAAATGTTTGCATCCCTTGCTGCCACAGTTTTCTTGCCCTAATAGCTTGGACACCCACTAGCCAATGTTAAACCTGGCACAGCAACAGCAACTGAACAGAAAAATTCCTCCCAGTTCTGCGAAAACAAAGAGCAAGCTGAAGGAAGGAGATCCTGTTAGTGCACTCACTGGGGAGAGGCCTCTGACATGGGCTCCACTGGTGGGTACCAACAGCTGCACATCAGCAAGAGCTGTGGCACTGCTCCTGTCACAACTCTGTGTGTTTGACAGCAAAACCCAGAGCAATGAATCCTGTGAGTTCTGCCACTGTCAAGATGGAAATCAACACAAAGGAAAAGAAAGCCAGTTCTTCCAACAGCTTCACCATCACATGTGGAGAAGAATTGAAAGATCGCAGCTGCTTGCTGCCTGATGCAGTAGTGGATGATGAAGCAAAGGCATTTTATTCATCACTCTAACTTAACTCAGAAGGAAAATACTTATCCTGCCCCCATTCCTGATCAGCCAAAGAAGAGATGTGACTCAGAGTTGTCTTACTGACACAGAATCTCTACAGAGCCCAGCTCATGTGCTACTCTTTGCTTGAGCCACTGCATCACCCAACAGCTGGTCCTGATCAGGTACTATCTGAACACCAAACTGCAGCACTTTTTCCAGCAAAGAAAATGAGTATTTTATAATTTTAATGCACAGAAGTATTTTTCCTTCTGTATCTTATTAGTACCTCTGAATTTCAGCTACTGTCACATTTATTTCAATCATCTGCCTTCAGGTCATTTGATGAATCTTAGGAAGGTTTTGGAACACTTTACAAATTTATTTTTTCTCTTTTAATAGAACAGTTCTTCTTTTTTTATCATACCTTCACTTGAACATTTTTACCAACATAATAAAAGCCAAAAGAGTCCTGTATTTAAGTGCTCTGCTTGTGTTACAGAATAATACTTTCACCTTTCTTAAGCAGTACTGCAAAGTTGGATGCAGGAGGGAACAAAGCATTAAATGAGGACTTAGGGCCTGGCTGTACACAGAGACTCACTGCTTGAAAAGGAACTGAAAGGCAAAAAACTGCTGCCAGTTGCACTCAAAAACAAATTTCCCAGAAAAATATAATTCTGAATGGGAAAGAGGGTAAAAAGATCTTGGCCAAATGAAGAGATCCTTCTTTCTAATAGGGAGGTTATTGTTGCAACTTCCTCCCATTTCTTACCACCTTAGAACAGTGAGAGTTTTTCCATGAGCCCTGGGGTTAAATGATGGCAATATGGGGCCACTAAAAGACTCCAAACATGAGCTTTGGAAGAAAGAAAAGAGCAGAGGATAGAGTGTTTTGTTTCCAGCTTTTATTAGCATTATTCCTTAGAGAGAAGGAGCAGTCTTTCTTTCTTGGAGTGTGCATGGAACAGCAAGCAGAAGGCATTGTGAGTCAGATCACATCAAGGTCTTTCTTGGTAAGCTTTCCACTGAGTTTTGCATGACATTGTAAATGACATTCCTCTTGGCCCTCAGTTTCCCAGCTGGAAAAAGACATCTTCTTTCACGGAAGCTGAAAAGATGGCTGTTATTTAGTATGGGTCCTTATAAATAAGCATCAAGGAGTGGGAGGTTCTGGTCAGATAACCAATCATGAAAAGCACACATTACCATGTCTCAGTGCTGAGAATATGTTATTTCTCAGGAAACCACTGGAGCTTAAAAATCTCCCAAGTCAAAATTCCAGTTAAGTATGAAAGTTTAGCATTTTAAAGATTCTTGTGGATACAAAACAATCTGAAGAGTAACTTTTTAAAGTGGAAAATCACTAATTCTGAGAGGGGGATTTTAATGTGGGGGAAAAAGAGGATGTGTTTGTCTATCTTCAAGATTTCTTATACTGTGCTGTACTAGGAACAACTCAGGACAGAAGGAACTTTTTAGCTCCTTTCTCATGCTGTGATAAGAACAACCTAAAAGTCCTCAGAGTCCTCTCAGAGTATTTAGCATGAAGACAGGAATATCATGAACCCTGGTTGCAAGGTTCCTTGGAGCAACCGTATCAGATCACCAGAAGATTTTCAGTAGCACAAGCAAAACAACTGGTGTGCAGACTTTTGTCCATAAACCTGGCACTTTGCTCCAAATTTCCTGAAAACCAAAAACTTTACATGAAACATTAATCCATGTATAAATGTATGCTGTCTGATGAAATCCATTTAAATAAGAAAGGGCTTGCTATTGCTTCCCATTCATCTCTCCTTGGAGGAGGGAATGGAGTGGAAAAATGCTGAGGTAACATTACAGCAGGAGGCTTAGGTGAAGAGTAGGGATCTGGCAATGTCTTTACTCTGATGGTTAGGAGAATCCCCATGCTCTCCAGGTAATATTTCTGGTGTACATTACACAAATCCATCTGATTTGTCTCTCTATCATCTCACATTCTATCTGCAAAAGAAGACAGATAAGGAGTCAAATGGCACCTAGGGCAATCACCAGTGTTACCACAGGATTTGCAGGGAAGTTGTTTCAGGAAAGTTGCTATCAACTTAACTCCCTACACAGCTCAATAGCTACTAAAATGTGGCTCTGAAGCAAATAACCTTAAGTGAATGGAACAAATAACTGAAATTTAGAAAAGACAGGAGTTAGTTTACTAATTATCCGTAAAAAATTGACATTCCAAAAACCAAACACACAAAATTAAGTATCAGATCTCCTGAATAGTACTGAAGGCTTCATTGCCTTAGCACAGTTTATAGGCTCTAAGATGTGCATTGAACTGCAGACTTTGGCAGTATTTGCCAAGGCCCTTGGGAAATACATTTACCATGTCCTAAACCACACCCTGTTGATTGTTACTGCTGTATTATATGGTACATATTAAACAAACTGACAACAAATTAACTTTAACTGGAAGAGTTGATTTGAAACTGCATGCAGTCATCTTCTAAATGCAAAGTCAGTATGTCTAACATGCATCTATTAGTTTCCGTAATACATTAAACAAGAACAGTAAAGGTTCTAATTTTTACTATCTTTTCCTTTTTCTTTTCAAACTAGCAGCATAAAACTCAGATGATACAAACTCTTAGAAAGTGTAAATCAAGAGTGATTTAAATACAGAGGTAGTTCAGCAGTATTGCATCACTCAGTACCTGCATTTACAATTGACACAATCTTCCTCTCAATCTCTTATATTACTAAAAAAAAAAATCAGTTTAAAAACATTTCCATTGTATATAAATCAACATCCACATACAATTTCTGAAAAAAAATTATCCATTTTTTTAGATAATTATCCATACAACTTTCAGGGATAACACAATTCAGAAAGTCCTACCTCTTTGTTTCAATTCTTGTTTATCTTTTCCCATGACATAGGTCACACTTAGATATGTACTCTTCAATTCTCCTTTGAGCAAAAACATCTTTTTGAGGCATGCTGCGTGACCAAATAGTCAGAGAAGCAGGCTGATGCCTAGAAATCATTGTGTGCTGTCATTTTTCCCACAAAAATAAGTAGGAGCAAAGGTTGTTTCTCATATTTGAAGCTGATAATATCTAATGAGCATCCTCAGCAACAGGCACCGATAACCACAATCTTTATTATAGAATAAAATTCCAAATTTTCCATGGAAAGCACATAATTTCTCTTTTCATGAACTAGTGTGTGCTAGATAGAAAAAATGTGAAAAGGCATTTGGAAACTTTGCTTTCAGGTGCTGCATTTTGCCTTTACTATTGAGCCTTCTGAAGGGAAATTTCTGGAGGGAATCTGGCTGAACTTAGCCAACTGAAATGGTTACTCAAAACTCATTTGTCACGGAGGGGTTCAGATCCCATCATGGGGTGACCTCAGCATTAAACTCTCACTATGACAGCACTGCATCTCCTGGATGAGTTTGGTTGTTCCTTTGCAGTTGATATGCCTTTCTGTGGGCTGGATTAATCCTGCTCCATGGGACAATGCTGCTTTGGCAGCATTCAAGAATGATGATATGTGCTGGGTTTTAACCCTATGCTAACTGCCTTCCAGCTTCAGCTTTGGTTCACAGCAGGACCACAGCAGCACTTCTTTCAGAAACTCGTTCTTTGGTTACCATGGATGACTCTTTAGTTTCCAGACCCATTTCATCCTCCACCTTTCAGAATGACATCTCAGTTGATTCTCTGGTAGATGGTACAAAGCATCCCTTCAGTTCCCTTCATGGCAATCATATACCTTGTTGTATTGGAGGCTGTCTTGGGAGAAAAGCATTTTCCAAGTGTACTCGCTGGGCCTTCTCACTACCTACAGAGTGGGTGGGTACATAGGGGAAATGATTTCTTGGATTTTTATTCTACCACACCAGTTGCCTGGGCTTGATATTTTTGCAAATTTTGTGCTCAGTACTTTATCATGGAAGAATCAGCTCAAAGGAGAGGAGAGAAGAAAAGGAAAGTTGTGGGAGTTTTATTATTAAAACAGACCTTTTTAAAAGAAATAGAAATATCTGTAGTGACTCTTGCAGAATAAGGATGGGACTCATCTGTATCGTACTGTTAAATCAGCATAAAGTTTAGATGTCCACTCTGCTGAAAGAGATCAGAAATGTATCCAAATGTCAGGGCTGAGTGCATTCTACACAAAAAGAAGGCAGTGCATTGCTTGTCAGGGGAGGTTGTAGTTCACAGACTAAGGCTGGGACTAGCCCATTCTGAGGTCAAATAGCTTTGCTACCCAATGAGAAACCTCTCCTCTTCCCTTTGTGTAAATGAAAGATTCACAGAAAACCCTAAAAATGGAAATCTAGACTAAACTCCATTGACTCAATGTCCTGAACAGCAGCAATATCATTATAAAAACAAGAAATGGCTCTGGTACTACAAAATACTAAGAAACTTCAGTACAGTAGAAATAAATAAGATTTTTTTTTCTTAAAATATATTCCCAAGAATGTTTCAACAAGATGCTATAATGACTATCTCCCACAGATTAACAAAGCTTTATATAATACCCAAAAGAAAAAAAAGTAATTTCAAATAAAATATTGGAAAAATTGAAGAAGGGAAACAGGAGCAAAGGAAGTATTAATCCTGGTTAGAACAGTCTCTAACACGTTTGGTTAGGCACAGCTGGTGAAGAACTGTAAAATTACCTGCATTGAACTGTGCTGGCTCTGCCTCTTACCAGCAGGATGATTTTGTACAAGTCATCATCAACATGGCAAATTCACCCTGCAAAAAATCTGGACAGCAATAACCCACCCTGCCTATTTCATACCCAACAGAATGGTCATCCTGTTCCTCCCAGGGAAGCAGCTTCCTTCATCTAAACAATGCCATGTTTGATCTCTTACATCTCCTGTGCCTTTTTGAATTGCCGGCTGTGAATCCAGGATGACTTAGGGGGTTAGGAATTTATTCCCAAGAGTTTGCCATCTCTGGGTTCTCAAGCAGCTCCTATGGCCTCTTAAAAACCTTAGTGTGTCCTAGAATGATGATTTAATATTTGCTTGGTGGAAAATCCCGTGCAATACACCTGTGAGTGTTAATGCCTAAACCACCTGGCTCCTGCCTTTCTCTCAGCATTGGCAGGACAAGCGCTGCAGGACAAGAGCTGCAGCTTTCTTTTTTGAGAACTATCTGGCTCATAAGAAGAAAGTAACCACAATGGGGATATGGACTAAGGATGTTTGCCTGGACAGTGAGGGAATTCAAAATCCAGCAAAAGTGAAGTGTTTCTTGGAAAACAAACCCTTTTTCTCTTACTACATCTGCCCAGAATTCATAATTGAATCTAATATTTTTCCTACTGGACAAGCAGTTCTGTGCCATTTTGGCCATGAAACAATGAGGGGAGCCTTCAAAATCTCATTCTCAGTAAGATCTGTGATCACTGTATTCTAACAGGGGAATTTTTATGTAGGAAAAATTATAGACTTTACTGTAGCATAGGACTTCTGGCTTCATCAAATAGAACAAGATGATTCCAGTCTCATATTAAGGCAAATTTTGTGATGTTCTAGTGCATGGAAAATTGTAATAATGTACAGCAAAGAAATACTCTCATATTGCTTATAGCAGATGTGGCAATGTTGACACACAGTTTCAGGGTTTGTTTTCTTAACATTTTGATTATATTTTGCCAATATTTTAATTTAAAAGTAAAAATATTACTTAAATTATTTCCACAGTTTTCTTTGCTTGTTGCTCTAAAAAGAGACTCATCAGATGGTTTGTGTTAAAGGATTTTCATAGCCCTTTCTTGGCCTAAAATGAAAATTCACGTCAGAAAATTAGAGTAGAGAGATTTTTCTGCTAGAGCTAGAACTGATGAGATTTTTAGTTCTAACACATTTGAGAAAAGCCCAGGTGCAGTAAACAGCACCATGAGATTAAGACTGGCCAGGTGCTACCACAAAAACAAAGGCTAGAGCACATCTTACAATGATTGAGGGCAGTTTATGTTTTGATTCAGTAAGTTATTAATATGACTCATCCGTATGTTACCAAATATCACACCCAGCAAGTGAAAATTGAAACATATGCCTGCGAGATATAAAAGGGAGCTTTTACAAGAGGCCTTGGCAGGATGGGTGTGAGGGAGGGGTAAGAACAGGGGGAGAAAAATAGAGCTTTTCTTACTGTTTGCTACATCAGGTAAAATGAATGCACTGAAATTTTCCAGTAAAGGAAAACAGGCAACACCCATAATTTTTTTCCTGCTAGCCTTCCTTTTAACCCCTAAAAAAGAAAGAGGATAGAAGGGTTGTGTATGGAGACATCATAGCACTGTGCAGAAAATGAGATGAGGTGTTTCTGATTCCTCCTGTTTCTCATTCCTTCAGCCTTTCCCTAATCCCACGGCCCACGCAAGAGCAGAGGAGCATGCACGGATATTAAAAGGAAGGCTTTTTGAGATTGTCCCTGAGCTTAAACCAATACCTATTACAGTTTCCTAACCATTTCCCGTAGGAAGAATTCAGGCTAGCGGGAAACGATAGAGGGAAAATGCGAGTCTCGGTGTCTCTCCTCCAGTTATTTTCGGGAAGAACACCGCTAGATGGCACTGAGAGCTGTACCCACCCCGATGGAGCTGCAGCCTCACCTGTCAGGGCGGGCAGCGAGGGCTGCCGCTGCCGAGCCTGCAACCTTGCTTCGGACACCGCATTCACACGACAGTAATAGTTCTTCGTATCGGAATAAAACCGAATGATCGGTATTTGACTGCCCTTTAAACCGAACTCGAAATTGTATCAGCTGTCTGGCATAATGGCTTCACATGCTATTAAAGTGGTGATAAAATAATCAGGGAGTAATGTTACTATTCACATTATCAGCTACATCATTTTCAATTCTTTCAAATCTGGGAAGAACACGGAGTTATTAACGTATCCTCACCTCATTAACAGGGCTGACAAAACCACATAGCAACTGTATTTTACATAATGTTGCATAGTTTCTAGAGGACAAAAGATCCTCCTGTGAGACTGCAGGAAAACACATTTGAACAAGGGTCTCCCATACATACATACATGTACCTATACATACATATATGTACTGCCTACGTATATGTAATTAATATAATTGAGAGAGCATATATAACAGGTTTGTGATCCTAGTTGTCAGTTCACAGTATTTTTACATCCAGTCATGTAATATTTGAGATATCATACATCATGTGTCTCAAGGAAAATCCTGCCAACATACACAAGAAAATGCATTTATCATCCTAAATCCAATATAAAAAACATATGCTACTTGTAGAGCATGCTAGAGATCTTCCCCTCCCCTTCTCTCTGCATGAGAAACTGGCACAATTGCTGTCTCTAAGCAGAAAATCTTAACATGAACTGCAATTCTGCAGCCAGTTCTACACAGGTGAAGATCCATTAATTCCATCTGGACTCATTCACTCCCAGAATCAGCTCTGAGAATGGTTGCTTTAATGTTCTGTAGTATCTTGAGTTAGCCAAGCTGTGACTCCAAGGATCCTCTCTCAGCCCAACCTCTCTGCCTTGAATGCACTGGGAGCACTGAGCAGAACTTGCAAGCAAAGGAGCCAAGCAGTGGGTTTGGCAGAGATAGGCAAAAACATCCAAGCTCAAAAAAAAAAAAGAAAAAATATTTGATCCTTATGGGTCTGCTTCCCCATTAAAGAGACAGTTTCTGTGTGAAAGGAATACTTATTTAGTGGTTAAAAAAAGCTCAGGTACTTCTACACCCCAGTGTAGAAGTGCAGATGTGCAGATGACTTGCTTGGGGCCAGTGGGCCAATGCCTCCAGCACCAAACACATATTTCTATTCCTTATTCTGATAAGCACTTTCTACTAAGAATTTGTGATACACTTGTCTTCCCTCATTGTCCCAGAGACAACAGGACAAAGGGCCCTCTGTACCAACGAAGATTACTCTAAAGAAAACTGTGTTTATGTTTCAGAAGCTCCCTTCAGCCTAACTTCAATTCCATTAATACACACTGTGCTCAAGTTCCTTCCTCCAGCTGTTTCCTGATGAAAGATTAAGGATTAGCAATTTGAGCATTGTTATTTCCCCATCTCAAATCAGTTCAGCAGGACAGTCACTGAAAAAATTCACATGTAGGTCACAAAGAGTGAAGGAGATTGTGGGTTTTCTAGAAGCTAGGGAAAACCTGATGTGGAAGTTTGACCTCTATAAAGACAATTTTTTAAGTAGAAATATTTCTTAGGTGTGAAGCCAAATTATTCAGTTCAGTCTCATCACACACTGAAAATCCCAGGAGGTAATTTTTTAATCATTCCATGATACTCAGAAGCAAAGTAATACAGCCAAAAGTTAAGAAACCAGATGTATTTTGAGAAACTGTGAAAAGTTCCTTTGGAATTTAATCAAAACTCAAAGTAATGAAAAGTATTCGTTTCCCATATGCTGTTATTCAGGATTCTCTGAAGCATCAGCCAGATGTTACACCCATGTCACAGGTCTAATCATTTGTGACTGCAAGTGATTCCTGAGCAGACAACAATGTACTCTGCAAAGGCTGACAACGTCTCTGAGAGGAGACCCATGCAAAACAATTGTTCTAAAGGTGGCCAGAGATCTACAAATCAATACATAAGAAGCCACTCCACAGAGAAATAAAGGTGCTTTCTCCACAGAAAAGGTAGGCTGGTGGACACAGATCCTTGACAAGCTACTCAGAGAAGTGAAAAACTTTTGGAAGCAAATTTTTTTCTGACCACTAAAGTATTTTGCTTTGATATCTGACTTTTCACTCCAGCTTTGAGAGGAAAAGACAGAACCATTCACTGTGCATTGCCCGTATTCCCAAGATTTAATGATCCCAAAATTGAACCTTTTTGAAAATTAACTTTTCTACAGAGAAGGAAAAGAATAATCCAGCTCCACATTTGCACTGTAGCAGCCTAACTCTACCACAGTGGTACTCAGAATAATTTACCAGCTCTGATCAGAGTAAAAGTTCTGTTGCTCCTGTGAAGCATAACTCTCTCTAATACTGACCTGAATCAATTTTTTGTTTGCAATATTCATCTTCTGGTTTTAATTATTAGGAATATTAACCTCAAGTTTTAGAAGATGCATTAGTGCCATTTTGAGTGCAGTTGATACAGACATAAATCTATCCCTGGTGTACAATGAACCAGTTCTTTCCCACTCCAAAGATCCATCATGAACCAAAACAAAATCAACACACACACTCTAGCTGCTATGAATCTGGCCAGTAGAAGTACTTGGACAGCTCTTCCACAGGTCCTGGCTGACCTCTCACAAATGACCTGATTAAGCCACTGCTCATTCAGAATTCCCCAAACCTAGAATGCAGCAAACCAGAACCCAGACAATGTCTATCCCCCAGAGATGTTTGGCTAAATTTCTAGATGCTAAATAGGCAGTGAGATGTAGGTCCTCCAGCTGTGGATTGCAGCAAACAGAGATCCAAACTAGCTTAACAGAATGGCTGACTTCACCATTTGCAGGACTTTGAATAAATTTGGATACCTTTGAGCATGCTTCCTAATTGACAGTTCTTTCAGATTATGAACATCTTTATCTAGGCCTCTTTTAAAAAGTAGACTTTACTCTGTCTTGTTGTCAGTTGCAGTCTCATGGATATTTGTAGCATCATGGCAGAAAGGTGTACACAATCCACTTTTTTTACACAGGCAGCTAATCCACAAGGCATAGTAGATAGATGATTGTCTCCTTTCTCACTTGTTCTGAGGTTTGTGCTCATTATTTACAAGGAATACAACTTGAAAAATAATTTTCCTTTTTCTTTGGAGATGGTTCCTAGCCCAAAGACATCAAAAACCATGCTACAAAGATAATAGATTTTTAAATTTTTGCTTTGTCAAATAGTAACATTAGTTTCCAATTCTATTTGCTAGAATACAGTACATTCACAGAATTTCATTCCAAATTAATTCCAAAGTTCCCCAGCGATGAAGGAAATGCAAAGTTTCTCCATCTCGCTATACACTTTGAATTCTTAAGAACAGAAAGAGTGAATTCTTTTACAACAGCCACATTATTAGAAAATTGAGTGTCTGAAAAAAGTGAACACCTTGTCTATGTAGACCAGTCTCAAGACAGACCAACGATAACTGAGTTGCTGAAAACAAACACATCTGATTTTAGCCTCAGACTTTTCCCCACATGTTATTTGATTTCCAGCCTTTTCTTTCCATACCTTTATAAACTTATTTCCTTGAAAGATGTGTGTGGTGTGATAGAGGGGATTACAGGTGACCTCACCCCTGGTAAATTACGGTTGTACTGATTACCAAAGATGAGGAATAGCCTTGCTCTTAGAGAGTCTGTTAAGACTAATTAGCTGTGACTAATAAAGATAAGAGTGATAAAAGGAGTGGGTTGGCTGGCTAAAGGAGCCTTTTGATGAAAGGGTGTCTTTTGAGGAAGAGGATCCTGAGGAAGAGGCCCTGAAGGAAGAGAGCCTTGCAGAGGTAGAGAAACCCTAAGGGCAAAGAAAAGATCCAGAGAGACACAAAGAATAAAAAAAGGAATCTTTTACTGTTGTAAAAGATCTGCTGTGAGGTCGTTCTGGGTCTGATGGAGTTGGAGCCTGCAGTCACAGCTGAACTAGGTGAAGGCCTGTGTTCAGAATCTGAAAACCAATATCTGCAGACATAGGCCAGTAGGAAATAGCCAGCAGTCAGAGCCTGCAGCTGGACCCTACAGTAGGAGCTTGCTCTAATCAGAGTCAGGATGCCTAAGTTATTCAGAAGAATAAATTGGGTCCTTTTCCATGTTGTTAAAAGTCTCTGTTTTGGCTCATTTCTACTCCTAATGAGAGGTCTACTGCAACAGATGTGTATACTAGAAATGGATCCCTCATTTTTAATGCTGAAAGACTTGAGAATTTACCAAGACCAGGAGTTTTCTTCAGAGAAAAATTTCCCTTTTTCAGAGAAGGAGGATTTTTGACATTTTTAATATGCTTATTTCACAGAAGTCAGGCAGCCTCTGGTTTCCTGCTACCAGTAAGAATAGGAAGACTAAAGTAACTATGAGTCTGAAAGCCCAGTTTCAGTCCCCAACAAATGTAGCCGCTTCAATTAACTTTAGTACTATCCATGGATACACAGAAGAGAGCAAAAATTTTGTAGCTCTCTAAAGAGATGGAAAACACTGCGCAAATATTGATTTCCTTTTTCCTCCCTATACCTTAGGTCATTAAATATTAACACTGCCAATACAGTAATAGTCTATGCTTTCACATCAAGCAGTAACTTTAATAATTAATTTGAGAGAATAGAGGAAAACTCTGCAGAATGGCTAAGCAGAGGATATCCCTGTGTGTCAAGGAGGGTTGCATTTGTTGAGAGCCTAGTGGTGGTGATAACATGGTTGAGCATTTATGGTTCAGAATTGGAGAAGGCCAACAGTGCTGATATCATGGTGAGTCTGTTACAGACCACCCAACCAGGATGAAAAGCCAGATGAAACATGCTCTGAGCAGCTGGGAGAAATCCCACAATCTATGGCCCTTGTTCTCCTGGAGGGCTTCAGCTTAGAGATGCCTGCTGGAAGTGCAGCACTGCAGAGAGGGAGCAGTTTAGGAGGTTCCTGGAGTGTGTGGAAGAGAACTGCCTGATGCAGCTGGTGGGGGTGTCAGCCAGGGAAGGCTCCTGCTGGACCTGTGTCTGTAACAGGCTGGGGTTGAGCTGATGGTCAGAGGCTGTCTTGGGCACAGTGACCCCAAAATGGCAGTTCTTGTTTCTTGGAGAAGTAAGAAGGGGGTCAGCAGAACTGCCCCCTTCCGAAGGCAGATTTTGACCAGTTTAGGAGACTGGTTGAGAGAATCCCTTGGAGCCAGTCCTGAGCGGGTAAGAAATCCAGGGAAGCTGGATGTGCCTTAGGAAGGAAATCTCAAAGGCATGGAAGCAGGCCATCCCTGTATGCCAAAAGATGAGCTGGCAGGGAAGAAGACTGACATGGCTGAACAGAGATTTTTGGCTGGAACTCAGGAGAATAAAAAGGAGAGTTTATGACCTTTGGAAGAAGGGGCAGGCCACTCAGGAGGGCTACAAGGAGATTGTGCAGGACAAAACTTGGAAGAGATTAAGTCCAGCTAGAACTTCATCTGTCTACTGCTGTAAAAGACAACAAAAAACATTTCTATGAATACAGTAGCAAGAAAAGGAGGGCTGAGAATCTCCCTTCTTTATTGGATGTGAGGGGAAACACTGGCAAAGGTTGAGGTCCTTAATGCCATCTTTGCCTCAATCTGTGATCGTAAGACCAGTACCCAGAGCCCTGAGCTGGAAGAGAGGGATGGGGAGCAGGAAGAAGCTTCCATAATCCAAGGGGAAATGGCCAGTGACCTGCTACACCACCTAGACACACAAAACACTATGGGACTGGATAGAATCTACCTGAGGATATGGAGAGAGCTGGTGGAACTGCTCACTGAGTCACTTTTCATCATTTACCATCAGCTGTGATTAACTGAGGTCACAATTGAGTGGAAGCTGGCAAATGTGATGCCTACCTACAAGAACAGCTGGAAGGAGGATTTGGGGATCTGTCAGTCTGACTTTAGTGCTGGAGTAGGGTATGATCATCCCTGGTACTACCACATGGCATGTACAGAACAACCAGGGAATCAGGCCCAGCCAGCATGGGTTTAGAAAAGGCAAGTTGTTCTTGAGTGACCTGGTGAAGTACACCCTCAGTGAGTTTGCAGATGACACCAACTTGGGCAGGAGTGTTGATCTGTTGGAGTGCAGGAAGGTTTTGGAGAGAGATCTTCTGCAGGCTGGATCAATGGGTCAAGGTCAGTTGTACAAGGTTCAACAAGTCCAAGCACCAGGTTCTGCTCTTGGGTCACAACCACCCCTGTGCAGTGCTACAGGTTATGGGGAGAGTGGCTGGAAAGCTGCCTGGCAGAAAAGGGCCTGGGGGTTGACAGTGGCTCAACGTGAGCCAGAGTGTGTCCAGGTGGCCAAAAAGGCCAATGGTGCCCTGGCTTGTCTCAGAAACAGTGTGGCCAGCAGGACCAGGGCTCTGATTGTCCTCCTGCACCCAGCACTGGTGAGGCACCTCAAATCCTGTGTTCAGTTCTGGGCTCCTCACGTCAAGACAAACACTGAGGTGCGGAGTGTGCCCAGAGAAGGGCAGTGGAGCTGGGACAGGGTCTGGAGTGATGAGGGGTGACTGAGGGAGCTGGAGGTATTTAACCTGAAGAAAAGGAGGCTCCAGGGGATCTTACTGCTATCCTGAAAAGAGGATGCAGCCAGGTGGTGGTCAATCTCTTCTCCCAGGTAACAAACAGTAGAACAAGAGGAAGCAGAGTCAAGTTGCACCAGGTGAGGTTTAGATTGAATATTAGGGAAAGTTTCTTCGTGGAAGGAATTGTCAAGCAGTGGCACAGGCTGCCAAGGGAAGTGGTGGAATCACCATGCCTGGAGATATTTAAAAGATGTTCAGATGGAGCACTTAGGGTCATGTGGTGGGCTTGGTACTGCTGGGTTGATGGCTGGACTCAAATGATCTCAAAGGTCTTTTCCAACCTAAACCATTTTATGACTCTATAAACATCTAATGTGTTAACTGCTTGAGTGAGTAGGGAAGATGGTAGAAATCAGAACAATTGCATGAAAGCCATAGGGAAGCATTAGCCAAAGGGATCCAGAATCATCCCTACAGTCAAGAATGAGTTGTGCTGGCTCTTGGCTCACCTTTCCAACCGGGTTCCCCAGGGTGGATTTCTGTGCATTGTAGACAGCAGCAGGGGAAGGGGAGCAGTGAATATATTTGAGGCCAGAATGTCTGCCACCAAGAGAACGAAGAAGGAACTGCCTTCCCAAGTAACTAGCTTAAGAGAAAGCCACACAGCTAAGGACCCACAGAAGAACTTTCAGTGGAGATTTAGTAAAGCTACATTGACTTCCTGTGATGGGTTAGAAATTACTGTGAAACCACATCTCGACAAACCTTTGGTTGAACAACTGGTTTACATTTTGTTATTAGGGAGAGAATTCAGGGAACATTAAGTACCTTGAAAGACTGCAGCCAAGACATTACCCTAATGCTATTTTACCACACTTAGATACAAATGTTTTTTTAAATATGTGAGCATTAACACTCTGCCTTTCTAATTATGCTGGCCTAGACTTTTACATCACATTTAAGAGGTCATAAATTTAGTGTAATAAATCTCAGCTAAAATATTTAGCACAAAATGTGTTCAGCACTACTTAGAAACTACTTTTAAATGCCACATTTGAAGGGCTCATATATTTCCATGAGATTTTGAGGACATCAAATTCTTTCTTACTATGGGTTTTTCATGCCTAAAAAATACTCTCAAGAAGGTTTGAATATTCAAGAGTAATTGTTAAAAACAATATTGGGAAATAATGTGAAATTAACATCTGTCTTCTTCTGCCATGAAATCAATTCTGGCTGCATTGGAGCTGTTGGAGAAACCTCAGTCGCAAGACTTGAATTGCAGATTATCAGTGATCTTTCCAAGGTAAGGCAAGTAACATCCACATTCCTTTACGCCTTTGGCTTTCTTGGCCTGAATGTGCAAGCTAGCTAAAATAGAGAAGACCATCAGTTGCTGTTGTGTTTTCAAAAGAGGAGATGAGTTCAGGGATTTAATTCTAAAGATATGCACCTAATTTATGAAGACAAACTATGTAGCAGAAACCTGAAATGGGATATTGGCCTAAAGTGTTATGGAGAAAGTCGAGTGTGAAAAGACTTTTTGATCATGTCTGAGCTGCCAACACATCTCCAAGTTTATTAAGAGGGAGGGAAAATAACTTCAAAAAATGCTTCATTACTGTGAATCAACCCCCTTTTTATGAGGTTTAAGAAACCCCTGAGCAATCCTGAAGGCTAGCTCACTCTCCATATCTTTGCTTGGTTTGTTCTGAACGAGCAGCAAAATGAATTAGTCTTCAAGTGATTACTCAAGTCCATATAATTTTTTTTTGTTACTCCTTTATAACAGTAACTCATATTGCATTTGTACAGACACATCGTGTCCTTATATTTGATGTATGACAGGACTTATTTTCTCATGAGAATCATACTTTGACAATCCCTAAGATACCAACAATACATCTTCTGACCCTATGACTAGAGTGATGAATGAAAGAATATTTAGTGATTCATTCTTCTTCATTTGCAGGTTAGTTTATAGATGCTTCTACAGCAGCATTAGAAATTCATTTTGGCACAGACTGAGTAGCAAACACAAGGACAGTCAACAAGCCAGTCTCTGAATAAGACTCTTAAGGCCATGAGCTTGTAGAAACAAGTACAGGTTTTGTAGAATAAGCTGAAATCAAAAAGTGAATTTGTTGGAGTGCTAGGTACTTACTCAATCTTCTTAGCTGTCTTTCTAACATGTCTGGAATCTGCTCAAGGAAGACCTAGGCTGGGCATTCCATTGAAAGCACTGGAGAAACATTTCTGCTGTACCAGGGATAGATAGACTTGTTTTCTAAGACTTTCCTCAATTCTGATTGATCACATATAGGAGAAACCAAAGGAGACAGCAAACCTCTCCCTGGGGCTTGCAGGAGCACCCTGGCTTGGTTTTAAAATGCTCAGCTAAGGAGACATCTCTCTCGGCCTCTGCGTTCAGACAGGAGTGTCTCAAACCAGGACAGAAGGCAAGAACAAAGCAGTGCTGAAGACTGGATGACCATAGTAGATGTTATGGCAGAATTATTTCAGACAAGTTCTAGTGTGACTCTGTGGCCTAAGAGCTGCCAGCAGTCCCATCAACGTTATCTTATCCCCTGTGTTTGCCCTGTAGAATGAAGCTTGCAGCTTCCTCCCACAACCCCTTTGCTTTCAATGTCCTGAGTTTGACTTCATAATTACTTCAGGAGACTAAACTTATTCCACAGCAACAAGATAGAGTTTTCTGTAGTTTCCCAAAGGAAAACTTGAGGGTGTGTTTGCCTACGGTTATATAAATAGCCTGACCTATTTCAAATACCATTTTTCAGTTCTTCCAGGCACAAGTACTCACACTTCACTTGGGGAGTTTCATCACAACATCCTCTCTGTGCTCTCAGGGTAATTTTTTTTTTAAACACCAACAGCAGCTTCCATAATAAGGCCTTTATCCTCCATGCTGGGAGTGGCAAAATAAACAAATCGTCACTAATTTGGCACAATAGGCTGTTCTGGCAAAGTTAACCTATTTTTCTAATTCTGGCATGTAAGACAGACAGATCCAAAGGCAATCACCTGAGATTGAGGCAAAAATGGAAACAATAATTTTTCTGCCAAAGTCTACTCAGGCATACAGAATTCCAATATGTAAGGTCTTACACACCTTTCAGCAAAATCAGAGCTGCAAATGTAGATTCTATCACTTTAGAATAGCTGTTGTGTTTGTGGCATTCCTCAAAAGACCCCTGACTCTTAAATGAATTAAAAAGAGGAGCAGGGATGTCCTCTCCTGACATGCATTTTCCTTGCTGCTAAATAAAATTAAACTTAAGGTCTGCCCAAAATAATTTTTTCTCCTTAAGATTTTGTTATAAAACCACTGGCAATGAGTCTTTATTACTTTTCCCAGTATCAGTAACAATGCCCAATTCACTACTCCTTATGAAATAGTAATAAACCTTTTGGAAAAAGAATATTCATTGAGAGTATTTGAATGATGGCTACATTTTATTTGAATGATAGCTTCATTTATTTCATAGCACATATGCAAATATCTTCAGACACCTCAGAATCCTCTTGTTCAGTAAAGCTTACTTCAATAGCATGGAGAGTAAAAAACAGAAGGCTTGACTAGGATTACATCTTAGTCTTGTGTCTTCTTACAGATGCTGTAACTAAATAAATATTCAAGGATCTAATTATTGCATCACCTTTTCAAGTGTAACTATTTTTTCATGTTGCAGAATGTTGGTACTGTTTAAAGGAAGGCATAACCCATAGATTGAGAATGTGCTTTAAAACAAAACTGTTTCCATTTCCAAACTACTCCAAAATAAGCACTGAATACACTCAAAAGAGCAGAAGGAAGCAAGAAAATATTCTAAGTTTATGGAGGGTGTGGTGTCACATTTTAGGCTAAATCTACAGGGGATGTTCACTTGCAAGCAATAAAGTCACAGCCACTAAATATGTTGCTACATGTCGACAGAGCTGCTGAAACAGGTCTGATACGTGCTAGTCTGGAACAATTGTCCAGGTAAACATGCCAGCTCAGCTTAGATTTTCCTTAAGGCAGTCCCATATTCCAACTACATTCATTTACTCTGTAAAGGAGGATGAATATATCTAAACAAAGTTTTATGCTATTTTTGCTAGGTAGTTTCTGGCATCTAAATGAGACGGAGAATGCTCTATTTATGTTAAGAGTACAGTGAACTGAAATATGAGCAGCTCTCAACTGCCCTGATAGATCATCTGGAGAGCTGACATGCTTCACATGAGCCAGTGATTTATTCCCACAAGTAAACAAGGCACATTAGAGCAGGACACAGTAACAATGAGCACTTGAAAACACAAGACCTTTGGATCTAGCCCAGGGGCCAGGAAAGGTTTTCATTCAGCAATGCTCTCATGCAGGAAAGCTAAAAACACACAAAGGAAGTAATTACAAAAGTTTTGATGACTGGGGGTGGGGGAAACATTTTTTGGAGGAGTGTCTCCATCCATACTGGAGAATTTATAAACTTTTGCTAATAATGAGAACCACAGTGCCCTCCAATTGTGAAAAAGCACCAAAGCTGCTGGTGAAAAGGAACATCACACCTTTGATATCTGATTAGAGATGTGCTGCACAAAACAAGAATCTTTGCAGTAATATAGTCTCATTTTCAGTATTTTTGAGCCTGTTAAATACCTTTCCACTGCTCACACAGATCTGACCTCTCTGTTGAGATAGTCCATCCCCTGGAAAGTAAAAATTTTGTTTGCAGGGGAGGTAGAAACAATATAAAGCAGAACAGAAAATGAAAATTTCTTTCCATAGAAAGTGACAAATTCTTACAGCCATTCAAAATATTAAAAATTTAAAAAAAAGACTAAACACCTACAGGATTTTCTGAAACCAGAAATAGTCAGGAAGGAGGAAGTGAATTTCAAGGTGAAATGCCTATACTATGATCTTTATTTATTAGTGTTTGCATATCTGCTATTTCTCTGTATTTTTCCCAAAAGGCATGGGTTTTCATATAGGCTCCTACTTGTGCTAAAAAATAATACTACATGACAGGTAGAAGAATGGAATCCCATCTCTGTTTTGTGCAATACTGCATGAAATACTAATATACCAATATAGCAGACATCTAGGGTTATGCTGTCCATGTAGTTTTTAATACTCTTTTCCATATGTATAATTTTTTGCTTTTTCCCTTCAAAGCACTACTTTCTACAAACATATTTTCTCCATAGTCATAGAGAAGATTCCTCAGCAGTAGGCCAGTAGGAGATTTTTAGGAAAAATCTCATTACCTTGGAAAATAACTTCTTTCCAATTACTTTGGATAATTAAATACAGCTATCACCCAAGAACATTCTTCAAAACATTGGTGTTCTCACTGTTTTAGGCGTGCACCTACCACTGCATTACAATCCATTCTGCACTAGCATTAGAGTAGAAATGATTCCTAGAATTTGACATTTAAAGTGGAACCTTACTCTACAATTAAATGATTATTCTTTCTCCAGCAAGGACAGAAAAAAATAAGCTTCTTTCAACCTGTGGGTCGGGAGGGGACATTAATGTTTCACTGACCGAAGTCTGAATCCTTCTCCAGCCAGGCATCCTATTTAGGGATGTTTGCTCATTACCTCAGACACACACGCTGCATTCCCTGGTGTCATGTGCCCAATTCCAGAAGCCATTAGAAAGTCACGAGGTAAAAGGCTCGTGAGTGTGACTGCATGACCCCCCCCATGCTGGTAGGACACCTTCATGTCTCTGCAGCCCTGTCCTCATAACATCCCTGAGCAGTCTCTGCTGCCTCTGTTCAAAACCCTGGGAACAGCAGCGTCCTGGTCATCCACAAGGAACAAAGCACTCAGCAGTGAGGCTCAGAGAAGGACCAGCTGGCTACTAGCACTGAGCCAGCTTTCCTTGCAGCTCTTAGGGATATCCAGCTTTCCTCAGCTCTGCCAGGCTTTTCTAACAATGTGTGAATATCAGGATGCAGTCCTGGTGCAGCTCCAGAGCAGCCACTGTAACAGGAGCTAACAGATAACTCCAGACAGGCACAGGATTCAAGGCCATAATCTGTTAAAGAAAGGTAATTTCAAACACTTCAGCCAACAAGGGCTTGTTTTTTCCATCTTTCCTGCTGCAGCAGGACCAAGGTTACAGTGCTGCATAGCTCCTCTAATATTCTGCAATGTATTTCATCCAGCAACCTTTGGGCATTCATTTTGCTACAAGTAATAATGAGCAGAGTCATATGGACTGTAAAAATCAACAAGGAAAGTGTTATCTGTGGTAGAACACAGGGGGTTGCATGGAATAACAGTATTTTCTTTCTTATTATATCTAAATGTTCTCTAAAATGTGCTGCCTTATCTTTTCTCAAAGTGATCACAAATATTTTGCTCTGTCCAAGTGTATCTCTTACTAGGGTAACTTGCATTCCAAGATCAGGAAGTTCTTTATCTAAAGTGAAATTTTATAACTGAAAAGCACAGGAAAAGTTCTCTAAAACTATCTTAGTGTTCAAGCAGTGAGTGTTCATGCTTCTCAGATAAGTTATCCTTTATAAACTTCAAAACTTTGTTCTCCCAGCATTTTAAATAATGTTTAACTACTTAAATCCCACACTGTGGCTTTCAGGAGCCATAATAGAAAAAAAAACCCAAACTCACCAAAACAAAAAACAAAACAACAACGATGACACCCAACCAAAGAAAGTTAATCCACTGAGGTTTTATTGTTCATCATTTGTGTTTTAAATGTTTCTGAAATTTTCCAACCCCAGAGAAAATTTAGCAAATAGGTAAAGTAAAACATTCTGTAGCTGGTATTTCAGTTTATATTGTTATTAATGTGATGGCACTGACTATGTCAATATTTGGTTTGTTTGAAAATACTGCAGCTATTTACATTTCTGCTAGACATGCCACACGGAATCTTTAGAAATGTGCTTAATTTTCTTCCTTATTTCTAACAAATGGGACAGAAATGGAGGGGAGAAGTTTTGTGTTTACAAATTCATTTTCATTGTAAGTTGAAAGGTTGATGATGAATTGTAAACAGCTCTAATAATGTTCTCCCAACTCCAGATCTAGCTACAAAAAAAAAGTCTTGTTTGACTCTCTCTGAATTACTGCTCTTAGAACAAGGCCACCTGGGGATAATGAACAGCTGATTTAATTTTTAATCAGCATTTAAAAGCCTTTTAAGTGTAGCTCATTTTCATTAGTTTAAATAAAGAACACCTCAAAAAGTGAAAGGTCATTAAACCTGGGGAAGTACATTCTATGCCAAGACTTCAGCTAAACATAGGTCCCTTTAACAGAGTGCTGAGGGATTTATTAAATATAATGTGAAAAACTGCTCATTTCTGTAGTCAAACAGAGCCTCATAAAGGGATCTATTGTCTCATCAATGCCTTACACAAGAAATTGCTCTATTTTGAACTTGCCTGTACATTCTGAAAGCATCTATGTAATGACCCCAGTGCACAAGGTATGCAGAGCTCAGCTTCAGTGAGATCTAGGAAGACTCTGGACATCACAGGATTGGGTGTGATGAGTAGCATGGCTGTAATAAGGATCCAGCTGCTTGGGAAGAAGGAATCTTTTGCACCTTAAAGCTTTGGTATGAGCTTTTGACCATTTTTAGATCTGCAGTCAGGTTTAGCAATTGTGAGATATTTGTACACACTTGGTGGTTCATCTTTTTTACCCTGCCTTTTCAAGCCAGGCTACAAAGGCTGGTCATCTGTAGCACAGCTGTTTTCCTTGCCTACAGAGCAGATTTCTGTCATGAGTCTGACTTGAATACTCTTCAAGATTTTAATAAAACAATGTCAAGTATAAATAAATATAAGTAAAAATGAAGGATTGGAAAATCTGCTCAGTAAATAGCAGACTACCTGAAAAGCATGAGGCTCAATTCCACCATTTCATTTTGAGATTTGTTCCATTCTCAGAGGAGTCAGGGGGTTAATTTTTTTTTTTTAATGATCCTGTAAACATATAATAGAACATTACTTATTACTTCAAGCTGGGAACTTCAGCTCCTGCAATGCTTATTTTTCACAAACAATCAGCAAATGAGACTGAAGACACATTTAGAATTGGTCAGGATGTTAAACACTGCAGCCAGCAAAAGCTACCAGATTCATGCTAACTGCACAATGCTGTTCCTTTTTGGGAAATATATGCTGAGTAGAAGAGCATACAGCCAGTAAAAAGTCACACTACAACATCTCTCACCAGCCCTAAGGTCTAAGTGAAGAATGCCAAAAAATAGCCACAGGTCCTGGGAAAAAAGCCCCAGCTGAGAGGGACAGAAAGAGAGACAGGGGTTGGGCTTTAGCAAGAATTTCCAATGTCCTCAAAATTGTGCACCAAGTCTGAATCAATACTCCTAGCCCCCTTACTAACTGAAAGAATAATGGTTTCAAACTCAAAAGCTCCCATTTCTAGGAAGATTTAAAACACCACATCTACCTCCTGAAGAGATTTGGATTAATCTGAATGTGCTGGATTTTAGTGTTTCTGGCAATTTCTCATCTAAAGTGTTTGCTCTCATACTGACAATTCTGTTTGTTGATGTGTAAAATGGACCAGGAATCCCACAGGGAGATGGGGAGCCTTCTAGAGTAAGCTCAGGGTTCTCAGTATGCCTCAATGTTATGTTGCACTCATTCATTTTACCTTTGACTCCTTTGGAGTTCAACAATCTTATGATTTGTATCCAAAAGTTGAACTTGATGCCTCCATTCATAAGCTGTATCCAAATCAGCCTGAATTTCAGATTAGGGATAGTGCATTGTCCACTGCAAATATGTGTGAAATAGAGTTTGACTGAATTCCTATATGATAAGAATGAAGCAATCCCCATGCCTAGGTTTTCCTGTTGGAAATTTTCACCTCACTTTCCCACCCCAATCTATCAGATATCTTAACTTTCTCTTTATGCACAAGACAGATCTCATGAAAATTAATTCCCCATAATCACTAAGGATTTAAGGTTGTAGATTTGCTAAATGAATTCACACATTATAACTCAGGCTTTCCCTTTAAAGCAGCTTTATAGTGTTCCTTCTTTAAGAATAGATGAGTCTAGTGAGAGTGATATTTTTTAAGTACAGGCAGAAGTCACAGGGGCTGCATGCCTGTGTGTGTGCCTCAGGCACACTGGTGTACTGATGCTTTGAGAGATGTTAGAAAAGCTGCTAGCTCTCCATAATAACTTTCGGTTATTATTCTTATTGATAATGTGGGTTTTTTTTCTATAATGCAGAAATAGTAAAAACTCCATATTTACATTCTCTTAGATAGCTGTGTCTGTCAATCCTGTCAAGATCCAGGATAAACATGGGGAACAATAGGGAAGCAGTGGCAGCTTCACTGTATAATACCAGAACTGCTATTCTAAAAGTAAGAGATTCTAATGCTCTGGTTCTTTATGTGTTGGCTTTTATCTGTTTTTGGAATAATGTACCATATATTTCCATCCAACAAATCACAATAAAATTAATAAGTGTGTCATATGTAGGAATTAACACAGGACTTTGATTTTTTTCAGGACATACTCAGGAACTGCCATGGAAGAAAGATAATGCATGGTTGGCTGCTTCCAAATAGGGGGAAAAAACCTCCCAGAAATAAAGAACTTCTGTTTTAAATTAAAACAAGGGCTAGGTTTCCAAGGGCATGTGATCATTAATTTATAAAGGCCATGGTTTGCTTATCAGGTGACATTAATGGAATCACTGACCTGTATCAAAAGTTGTGGAAAGAACAAACTTAGGTTCTCTGAAACAAACAGATTGGTTCTGTGCCTTGGCCCCAGAGACTACTCCAGCTTGTTTTCAACTGAGAAGTGTCCATACACAAAATCCCCGGGGACATTTCCAGGAATCTCTGGCTACAAATGGTGTTTCAATCACTGCAAATCTGGATGAAAAAAACCCCAAAACAGCTAAAACCAACCAAACAAAAAAGCCACCTAAAGAAAACACTTTAAAGGCCCTTGATAATACAAATAACAAAACCTGTCCATTCTTAAGGTAGTAACATCACACATAAAAGTTTAGCTCTAAAAAGATGATCACTTGGAACTCAGGAATGGCCTACACTTCTATCACCATTTGCCACTTTTGTATAGAAGCTGTACCGTATTTCTCCAGAGAACAAACCTTAAATGTTAAATGTTAGTTATACCTGATGGGTCTTCTTACATTATTATTAAGGAAGACTCTCTAAGGTAGCTAAAATTGATAAATACAAGATCCACTCAGGAAGAATAGAAAGCATCTTGTCTAGATCATATAAAGGGGATAATTTCTGGATGGAAAGTTAAGAATGACAGGTCCTATTTTTAAGATGTGCTATCCTTCTAATCAGTACCCAGTGCTTTGATTGCTACTAAATACTGCAAACCCAGCCTTGCACTTCATGCAGAGTAGCAGGAAATGCACAAAAACCTCCGCTCATCCCTAGAACACAATACAAACTGTAAGATCTGCAGTCACTTCTATGCAAAAACTGCCATGTGCTAATAGGCAGACCCTGCTTACAATAGTTATTTGAATAATAGTATTATTCAAATGGAACAAAGGCAATGACGTTTTTCTGGAGACTTTGTTTCTTTGTTTTATTAGTTGGATTAGTTTTAAATTCATTGTAAGAAGCATAACAGAGAAACCTTCTGTTAAAATACACCAATTTGAAGTTTATGAGGTGAAAAAAATTCTACCCAACACTGTTGACTATTTGTCTAAATTATTCCCTTTTAAATGACATCTTTGTTTCTGTTTACTCTTGAATGGACAGACTAGTCAACTGGAAAAATGCTACTTGAAAGTCTGCAGGTTTCATTTGTTAATACTGACTTTTGATATGATTACAATTTCTGGTTTTATATGGTGAGAACAGCTTCAGAAACTGGAACCATAAGGTTCACTCTAATTTATAAATTTTACATAATTTCCAATGTATTCATTGGAGGATATACAATCTTTCAAAAGCCATTCTTCAACTATGAACTTTTAGATAAAGAGTCCAGTCAAATATCTTTTTTTTAAAATTTGTTCACCCCTGTGAAGAATCAAATGGAAAGTATTATAGTGAATATCACTCACAGTAAAATCAATGTGATATACCTGCTTAATGCCTGTAAGGTCCATTTATTTCATAGGCCTTCAAGTAAAACCAAACCCTTTCCAACTCTGGAAAGTACAAATTTTTCTTTTTTTTCTTCTAGATCTTTGGATACAAGATAAGGTGATATACAGAAATCACAGATGAAAATAATTTCAAACCAGTTAATTCATAATGTTCATTTATAAATATCAGTTAGGTACCTCAAAATATCCTCAGTGCTTTTATTCTATTGGTTAACATTATGTTTCTATTATTGTATTATCTGAATTACAGAGTTGTTAAAAATTAACACTGAAATTGTCTTAGAAAACAAGTCTGGCTTCATAAATGTTGTGTAAGGATAGCTAATCGTAAAATATCTCTGTTACTTAGTTTACAAACCTTTTAAACAAAATGTAATCCAAGTTAAATGGTCCTATTACTTCAGGAACAGGAACCAGGTGACCTTTAATATGTTAAATTAAATATTCATGTATTTATTTCAATTACTGTTCAAAATCTAATATTCTCTTGTCAGTCACAAGAGCTACCAAAAATTTCTGCCTCTCTAAAGCATAAATGCCATATTTATCTTTATACACTTTAACTTTAGAGAAAGCCTTAACACAAACAAAAAATATCTTAACATAAGCATCATAATAAACATGCAAGTTCTCCATGGTGAGAACTTATAGAGGGAAATTATTTATTCCTGCAATAAATCAGAAGCAAAATTTCGTAACTCTTTATCTTCCTCAGTTTTCTGGACGAGTGATAGAGGAATTGCCTGTGAGTTTTTCAGTGCAACCTTTTCATACAGGGAGTTTTCAATATACCTGAATCAGAAACAAGAGCGTAAAGTAATCAATGGAAAGCATGAAGGAGGCAGGTGAGAGATAAAAAAAAAAAAAGAGTGGTGGGTGATGATGTGAAAATAAATTTCCATGGCTTTGCTGACTCTTGTAAATAACACTACTTGACAAGGCTTAATAGGCAATACTTTGTTTTTTGTGAAACAGACTTGGATGGCAGCTCTTAAATGCAGGAAGTCTTACAGCTGCCAAGCAGCATTAGCTGATATTTTATTATCATATGAGATACCACTCCTGACATGACAGTGCGACATGAATGGCATGTCAGATCAGTCTGAGGTAATCTTAAAGTGTGTCTCACTCCATTTTGGTAGCAGGTACAAAAGCAGGTGACAATGAAATCAGGGATAAGCTCAGGATGTGCTAACACTGTTGCTTTCTTTCCAGGATGTACACACCAGTGCTAGGATTTATGTTCCACACGATTTTCTGTAGCCAAAAGAAAATGAGGACTCTCCAGCACTGGACCAGTTTTGTGGTTCTCTTTCAATTTCTAGGAAAGAAGAGTCATCATGGAAAGGCAGATAGAGAGTTAATGATTATGAAATTTCCTTGAATAATTCCACTGGAGCAGATAAGTGCTACAGAAGAACAGGATGTGGACATTAGATTAGAAACTGACTAAAATGTAAAAAAAAAACCTGTTTGTAGAAGCTACACAAAACTGGTTGCTGCAAGGAGTTCTGATTAATGATTAACTATTATTTAAAAAACAGCACTATAATAAAGTGCAAGCAGTTTCAAACAAAGAATATTTTTTTTTTTAAATCAGAGCTTCTCTTGTGGCCTCTACAGAAACTTGCTGGATTTGAACTAAAAATAAACAACTCTCCTTTCCTCTCTGCCATTAAAGCCTGACTGACAGTGCTGTGACATTTTTAAAGGCCCATGACTGTTTCTGCCAGTCAGACTGTAAGAAGACATGAGTTCAAGTTACTTAGAAAATGATTTGGCTTTTCAGAACTCCCTTTCTCTGACTGCCATGTATACAGTGCTGTGAAATAAATCCTTAGTTTGTGCCACAACTCCCAAAGACTTACACTAACCACCTTCAAATAAGGGCACCCCCTAGGAACAAGAGAACTGAAAAGTATCCCTGAAAACATCCCCTTTTTAAATTAATTTAATTAATGCTTTAATTATTTTAGAGCATTAATTATTAAGGAGTTAAACCATGGGAAGGTGCAGAACCAGTGTCAAGGGAAAAGCTGAACAATCACAGCCTAACCACGACAGACAGCAATCTGCACACAGCTGCCATAGCATGGGGCACCTGTGGGTGGAAACTGGAAAGAGATATACTAGGAATGTAAGATATACAAGGATTTCCAGAAAAAAAAATCCAAAAAGTAGCAACATAGACTCATGAAGTGGAATCAACCAGGCAAATGCATACTATTTCTCTCTAAACACCCATGGTTTGCGAATTTCCAATGAATCCAATACAGACTTCCTACAAATCCTCCCTAGGGCCACAACAATTGCCTTGGGATATCAAAGATTTCTGGCTCCAGGACAGCCATGGAGGCTTCCAAGTTGGTTGTCACAAGGTTGGCAAGCTGGCTGGACAGTCTCCTGATCATGGTGAGGAGCTTGTACAGCCCTTGTCCCTCAGTACAACTTTGAAGTGTGTAGCCGGAATCTTTTAAAAAACACCCTTTTAATACACTCCTCAGAATTGGAGAGGTCACAGTTTGCAGAAGTTTCCAAAATTCAAAGACAGATCTCTCAATCACAGTGTATTGAGGATAATAACCAGTTGCAAAATAATTATATTTATGACATTTTTCAATACATGTGTTTCTTGTGTGTTTTATTTCCAAGAGATTGTACTTTGCCCTGTAAAAAATTGAGGTAAACATGACTTACAGGGAAAAATTGAAAAGAATAATCTAGAATCTTACAGAATAAGGCTTAAATAGAAAAAAAATACTTTTTTTCATTATTTCCTGTTCACACACTTATCCAACAGCAGTGAATGCTGGAAAAGTCAGGCCCTTTTTCCCTGCTCAATCCCAGCCATGCATGATACCCGAGTTTATTGCATATAACATATTGAATGAAAGTATGAATTGAAAATATCCAAAGAAAGTCTTTTATATAAAACAAGCCAACCAACCCGAAAACCAAACCTCTTATTCCCACTATAATAGCTCCTGTCATTGGCTTATTCTTTATGCTTCTAAGGCTTTTTAAAAATTATATATTTACTGTTGTAAGTATGTGGCAAGCAAATTATATATCCATGGAACATACTAACAACTGCTTGAAAGTGTTAATTATCTTCTTAATTTTCCTTATGATCCAGAGTGCATCTGACCCAGAACATAAACACATTATGCAGTGTGTCCAGGAGGAAAGATGCTGAGCTTTTCTCTCACCAAGAGCCAGGCACAGGTGATGAAGATGTGACTGCAGTAGGACTGTCAGTGTGGTTTAGATGAAATACTTCTGTGTTCTTAGAGGTTAAGCAGTTATTTTTTCCAGAACAGAGTTGTGAAAATGAGTGACATCATTGTTTTTTTCTGTATTTTCCTGCAGGGATAACATACCTGCGACTGTGAATTCAGACAACAGAAATGGAAAAGACATTCTACCTGTATTGGTGCAGCATCTCCTTACCAGGAATTATCTACTAAAACATCCCCTTTTTAAAAGGAGACTATAATGTTAGGAGAAATACTAAATTTCTCACACACAATGCACAGTGCAGTCCTCTTGTCTATTTCCTAAATGTTCCTTTCAAGGAAATCTATGGGGTGTCATGATAAATTCATTGCAAAAACTGCATTCCCTTCATATTCCACCTGGGTATCCCTTGTTAATATGTGGTCAGATGGAGAATTATTCTTTGGCTGAATGTATTACTACAATAACTAAATTACAGTCATAGCCGTGAATTGCAGTTGGTTTGTACAGTTCTCATGGCACTCCCCTCAAGATCAGCCCTCACTGAAAGGCCAGAAAACACTATAATTTGTGGGCTGTGTGCCTGCCTGTGACATCTTCCATATCAGTGTAACTCCCTGATTCATATTGCATGAGGATTCTGTAAATAGAATAATATAAATAAAAAATGTAAACGTAATAACAAGTGCAATACCAAGATATCCTAATTCTGGACTTGCAGTAGTATAAAATGGATATGACTTCACTGAAATCAAAGGAGGGAAAATCAGTTGACATCCGAGGAGAGTTTAGAAGAATTTGCTGTCTACTCCACAACCAACAGAATGAGCTAACAGAACTCTTCTTAAAACCAAAAGGCATGACTTCTCTTCCCAGGGACAAATGATGCAGTCGCCTAAAAACTTTTATCAGGAATGGACCAAACCTCTGTGAACTCTCTATGGGACTCATGCCAACAAAACCATCTAATGAAGATGTAATTGTATTTAGAAATCATGTACTGTACTTCCACTTGTATAATGCAGAAGTTTTGCACAGAAACAAAACCCACTTGCAATTTAACAAAGAAGAGAAATCCTAGAAAGCTGAGATGAAACTGTCCTTAAATTAAGATGTTGCTTTTAGGTTGATTTTATTCTCTGCTCCTCTCACTAGTTGTACCCAAAGCAGTATCACAGAACATTTGATTTTATGTAATGAAAGCAAATTTTTCCATCTATTTAAACTCTATGTTAAGGGAGAACTTAGCAGGTAATTGGAGTGTCAAGACATTGAAGGAGTTTATTCTAGATGACCTTAACACTAATTAGTGGTGGAAAAAGTGATTCTTTGCATACTGCTTGGTCTTCAGACCATTTTCAGGAAAGGAGAGAGAAACATTAATTTCTCTGGTAGTGGGTAGCCAGTGTCCCACAAGAAAAATGGCAACTTACTACTGGCTTAATAAATCATGCTGGTGTTAGTCAAGTTCCTTACTTGGGCAAAGCTGAAGTCTATGGGGTGGCATTTTTGAGACAGATGCTGCATCATACCATCCCATTATAGCCAGGGCAAGTGTGGAGTCAGTCAAGAGCACTGCATGGGGACGAGCACAAGTTCATGTTCAATCCTCCTCTTACGCCACCTTCTTTTTATTCCTTTAGTATTCACCACCCACACAGCATGTATAACAGGTGAATCAAGTGAAATATACTGCTCCCAGAGGAAGTTTCAATGCCCTTCAATTTAGCATAACTTCCTGAGTTGATTTAACAAGGCACTGCTCCTGACTACCTTTTCTGAGCTCATGACCATTACTGCTCCCAGTGCAAAGGCAGCAGAAGGGACTATGTGGCTGAATCTCTGCCTTCCAGACCATGAAATTTGTTTTGCACTGGGAGTTAAGACACATGATGCTCATCCTGCTTTTCCTGCCTCAAGTTCAGTAACCTCCATCAGAAGGTGAGGTGGAGAACAGAGACATATCTTAAACTGTCCCTGGAAGATTTATCATTGTGAGCCCAACTGGGTCCAAAAATCTGTCATGTTATGAATTAGGCAAACTGTGCTGTCTGTATTCTCCCTCGGGCCCTACCTCTAAATGTAAAATAGTGCTGTTCCCAGTATTCATGATTGTAAAATTTAAACAGACCAAGCTAGGTCATTTATCTTATCAAATGTTTCCTGTGTTGCGAATGTATTGCTCTCAGGGCTCTCAGTACCAGTGGCATACAGAATCCTTTTTCACCCCAGTGAAAGATGGTGCTTCTGTATTGTGCAAGCACTCTGAAAATACAGGGTGTCCTTGTTGAGAGAAGAGAGTTGTGATGAATCTCCATTTTGAGGCTTGGAATACAAGTTCTCTTTTGTCTTTTACCATTGTTCTTTGATTTTGAGAGTTCTTTTGAGCTGAGAATTCTAACAGCTGTTGCAGTTGTTCTCTTGCCAGATTACTGGATTGTGTGGCAAAGTTATGATTTGGCACTTCAGGTTTTGAACAACCATGAAAGAAAACCTGAATTAAAATAGATGAGGAAGTGGTAAGTTAATATGACCAAGACTGTACTTCAACAGAAGAACCCCAGCCCTACATTTCCCATCTAGCTAAGTAGGAGCAGCTTATTCCTGATGAGCAATTTCACCAGCATAAATAAATTCAAAAGCTGGATCTTCATTTAGGCCACTTTTAGATATTAATTAATTCTAAATGAAACACCTCAGAAGGATGAAAATCTATCAAAGTAACTGTGTCAGAAGAATGTCTGTGTGAAAGAGAAAGGACTGGTAGTCCATTTAGAGAAAGGGTGAAGGTGCATCTAAACTTGAAGAAGAATTTAAACAATTTTCTGAGTATTCTTTTAACAAACAATCTTAGTTACAGTGGCTGATTAAAAATACATGTTAAACAAAGCTGCCTTTTAAGGCAGAGGCACAAGCCAGCAAGTCAGAGGGGATTCTTCAGAAAAAGCAAGACAGAAGTCCTAAGGGTGAAATACATATTAAAATGTCCCCTCTCAAAGCTCAACCCCTTTCAGAGATTTGTTCAGATTTGTACCTAACGTTAACTACACTTCACATACTTAAACTCGGCTCAAAATGCTTATTCAGGCCTCAGGTACCTTTTTGAGGTCCTTGCTTTGAAAATGAGAGGAATTTGTGTGTCTTTAGTCTATTTTGACATATTTAGAGGTTCTGTTCTGAAATGAAAACCTGACCCAAGGATAACCCTTATAGGAAGGACAACCTTGACTGCAGCCTGCTCAGCATGCATCAACAGCAGCTGACCTGCAATACAGGAAGGCCTGAGCAGCAGGGTCCAAAAGCACCATTTTCATTCTTGGACTATGTTATTTCCTTTCTAAATGAACACTTTTAAACTTGCAATTGCTCAATACAATCTCTAAATCAAGTGCATTTACTTGCAGATGTGACATTAATTCTATTTATATCTTTTGGAGCATTTCTTTTTACTGGATAAAAAATGTGATTGAAGTGTTTCAAGATAATAAAAAAGATGCTATTAATAATGAACTGTGCTAAAAACATGCTCTTCATTGTTATCATATGAGCATATCACTTAATAGGAGAATATCAAAGACACAGGCAATGCTCCAAATTATCTACTGAGTTTTGTCCAAATGAGAAGAAGACTGGACCATTGTGACATGAATTTTTCATTGTCTCCATTTTTATTCTCTACACTCTTTTAATCTCTAACTACTTGTTCAGCTATGTTCATTCAATTACTGAAATCCAGCTGGTTGAAATGTATCCAGTTGGGCTTTATCATCTTTTGAACTCCTTTTTCAGTGAGGTCTTTAATGACTTTAACTGTTGTTATTGCAAGTCTCTCTCACTCACACTGCATAATGCAAGGTTATCTTTGCAAAACCTATCTACAAACTTGACTCAAGCTCACTTGTGTACAAACTTTCAGGAGGGGAAGATTACATTTCTTACACAGTGAGAACAGTCAGCATTCATTTGCTACCTTCTAATAGCATCTCGTATTAAATGCTTTAATAACCCTCTTAAACAGAACCAGATGTTTACAGAAATTCTGACGTCTGTCCAAATCAAATTATCTTCCTCCCTTCCCCCAAATGCCCTTTACCCAATAAATAATGCATTGAAATGGAAATACAGAGCTTGCAATGATTGGCAGAATTAAACAAGGAGCAGATGAAGAGAAAACTGAATTACTTGTGCATTTATGACCTGTTTTGTTTTTCTTTCATTTTTATCCAGTCTCTCTTAATGACATTCTATAGTATGTATTTTGATCCTGAAAATTCATGTTTACTAATCATGGTTTCTTTAAGGATCATTTAAACACAGATTCTTTACTTTTGTTTATATTCTGCAGTGACTAGACTTCTGTTTTTTCTTGTGGAGCTAATATGAAAAGGCCCAGGAGAGGAGCAAAATGACTCTTACACATTGCCATGATGCCCATTTCTGTGGAAAACAATGTTTCCACTAGGACAAGCCTCCTGATTCCAGAGAACTAGTGCTGTAGTGGAGATGTGTGTTGAGGCAGATGATCCTGGAGGAAAATTGAGCTCAGGTCCCTACATCACCTAAAATGCACACAGAATTGAAGGACATAGTGGTTTTTGTTCTTCAAATAGTAGAACACGTTGTCCTCATCATCAGTGAAATGGCAAATTTCAGAGATCCAGCTCATGGCTAACAAACACAAGTATTACTACAGCCAACAATTGAATCAAAGAGAAATTGGCATTGTCTCTTTAGATGTGTAATCAAACAAGGCTCCTCATGCCATTAAAGGTCATTGGAATTGGCTAAAACATCATATTCTACAAATATGAACCAATTTGAAATAAAAAAAAAAAAAGAAAAGAAGAGAATTCATTTTCTTGGAATGCACTTCAATTTTCTCCTCTGTTCTGAGTGAAATCTCCACTGGATTCAATTTAACTGCACAAAGAAAGTTAACTCTTGCCTGTCTGTTGAAAGAATGTGATATGCTTATGTAAATGCCAATGACCTCTATCTTTCTAACATCCAGCTGGAAATATTCTGTAGAAATACCTTTATTATGGAGCTGATTCAACTCAATAAATTCTGCCAGTTTGCCTCAAGTGTTTAGATGTGGCTGCCCTGAACATACTGGGAACGAGTTTAAGAGGAAAGTGAGCAAGCCATACCATCCAAAGCTTAATGTGATTTCCAAGCCTGACAGCAATGCAGAATGTTTGCAATCTGTTCCCTGTGCTTTATCACCTACATATAGATGTATTTAGATATATATGTTGGTGCTCAAAGAATATAGACATTCTTTGTTCTGCTGGTTTAATCATGATATTTTAACATGAGTACAGACTATAACACACAGGTTTTACAGGTCTCTGGCACCTGCATTTACTTCATTATGGAAGCTGAAAGGAAGTCACTCTGAATTACATTAAATCCCAATGCTTTCTTAATGTTCTTCATCTGTTTGCCCTGTCACAATGTAACATATTCACCTGCACAGTTGCTTTCATTACAAAACTAGCACGATGGGCCAGTGGCAATTCTCTTACTGGGCAGGAGATATGTTAGTTGCTCACAGGCTGATAGAAGCAACCAGGAAATATAGACAAAGACCAAAATCCATGTTTCTCTGCTTCTCAGTTCCTTTGAGTACACCCATGGCACATGCTGGCCACCAGTTTTCTTCATAGTTCCCACTGATCATCAGTGAGGGGCCTCAGTTCAGGCCAGAGGTCTGATGCAGCTTGGAGGCTGATAGCAGAAGACTAACAAAAGTAGGAATATTGGCATATGTTTGGAGTTTTATTTGGTTTTGGGGTTTTTTTCTGCAAATCTGTTCTCTTTATGCTGGTTCTCATTTCAGCTTCCACTAATGAGGAACCGTATCAGCACCCCAGTGAAGAGGTTACTGAACTTTGCTAGTAGGAGGGCTCCTGTTACACACATGGCAATAATGATATTTACTTAGTACAAGTACAAACACAGAAAAATTCTGCTTGGCCAGTGCTCTCAGAACCCCAGATTCCTAGTCTAAGATGTATTTTATGCCACTGACTCTTTCCTGCCCTGATCTTACCCAATACAGTGGAGATTCCGTCTTTAATCTCGCTATATGCAAGATCAGTGTCTCAATTTAACTGTGAGTGTTTTTCAACAAACTCTCTGCCTACAGCCCCATTGTTTTCAGTGGGGATCACACAGAGCATAACTGTAATATAGGACCTGTTGCCAATAATCAGTGCTGGCCAACACAGAGAGATTGCCCTCATTAAGACTGCAGCTCACAAAAGGAAAGTAGCATCCTAAACTTCAAGAAGGCGAGGTATCACAGCAGTGAGAGCAGAATGAGAGCAGATAGAAGAAATCTCTTTGAACAGAGCCCTGCTGCAGCAATTACCCGTCTGACAGGAATGATACTTCATTAAGCAGGAAATACATCAAGGCTATTATCCTCTGAGTTCTATATCATAATTGAAATAGCTGCAGAGGTATTTCTTTTGCTATCTGATACATCTGCTTTTATATCTGCTGACAGGAATTCGGATGGAATTAATAGCTGTAAATGTAGACTCTACAAAAGAAGCGTAGCTCCACACAGCGCACTAATTTCTTCATTACTCTTCAAGCACCTTCAGGATAAATGACATTGAATGCTCAGATTCTGAAATGTGTTATACACCCTTGTAACTCTCCCAGGCATCACTGATTTCACTAATGACAAGTTATGCTAACTGCCCTGAGTACAATGAGGGCCAGATATCTCGGTACTGAAGGTTACAAACATTTAATGGTGCTAAGGCACCTCACTCATTTTGGTCACACTGCTTCTCAAAATATGATTTTAGCCCATGGAATTCATCTCTCCGGGATTCCAAAACCCAATGTTGTCATAAAGACTGGATTTAATTTTGTTTTTGTTAAAGCCGTGTCAAAGTTAGAACTGGCATTTATGTGTATTTGTACCTACCCGGGAAAGATAGTGAAGTATTATTATGTATAGCCAAAAAGATCACAATGAATCACATAACTTCTGCAGACAGATTATATTATTTGTTTCTTCTCTTAATATGATAAATGATAAATCTGTCCTGATAAATGATAAATCTGTCCTTTTTTTTCTTCTTTCCCCACCCTTCCCTCTCACTTTCCCTTTACACCTATAAACCATAATTCTTGTAGATCTTACACATTCTTCTCTGCTGTCCTATGTTTCTATAGTATACACTTTTTAATTACCTATTTTCTGTTCCAATCTACCAAAAGCTTAACTAGTATCTCAAGCTGGTCAAAACACTGGGGGAAAAATAAGGAACAGTTATCCATGTTTAAAAAACTGTCCAGTGCATGTGCCTGTAAACAAGAAACAAAAATACATTTCATGAAATATATTATCTAAACTATCACACTGCTGACTCTGAAGTACTTGGAAGTAAAAACGTTTTCTAGGAATATAGCTATGAGAATCTAAAAACACAGTAACACCAAAGATTTCCATTTCTGTACAGCTTCTATTCCCAACACAAAAGACTATTGAACATGGTACTTTATCAGAAAAGTCTTAGGCTCTTTAAAAAAGGACTACTTGTACTCACTGTTTGTGGAAGCTGTTACTCTCATAAGATCTGTAACTACAGTAAAATAATTATCTGGAAAAAAATGACTAGTTTTTGTTAACAAGAAGTCATCAGTGTTCACTTAAACTATCAAAGTAACTGTGTCAGAATGTATTTTGGTATAAACAAGCTGGACAGTCACAGCATAGTCACTGAAGGATCTCCTTGAAGAACAGCTCTTTCTGGTAAATAATTGAGAAGGAATATTTATGTTCAGATGTGGAAGTCTCGTGCTTTATTGATGAATTTGCATACATCAAATTATGTCTTCTCAGGTCATTTCTAACAGATGGTAAATGTTAGGAAAGGAAAATGTGCTTGTAAGCACAATACTGCAAGCCATAGCAAGGCTTGAATGAATTGGATTCTCGCATGTATAGTCCTCTGAATTTTAATACCCTTGCACAACATTTCAACTCTAACAAAACCATTCATACATTCCAGTGATTTTAAAGACTTTCTTTCACTGTCACGCAGAGGAAATTCTCATTTCTAAGCATCTGTTCAGCTTTATCCTTACAAAACATGATTAGATGTGTGTATTAGACAAATTTCAATTAGTAATATAAAAGGATAAATTAAATCTTTTTAAAACACATTTTTCACCCCTCCACTGAGAAAAGGCAAGGTCTTCAGCTCAAGCTGCAGTGAGAGCAATTAGTGATTTACTGTTAAACTTCTTCCTGCCTGCTGAAGTGGGGCTTTTTCCTTTAATTTCCCTGCTTTACTCCATTTCAGGTACTGCAAGTTACATGAAACCTCAATTTAGAAATAATCATTGTCTGCCAGTTCACTATGATTTCTAAAGAATAACTTATCCTATTCTTCTAGAAAGATTCATACTCTTAATGAGCAGCACATCTGGAACGATTTGTCTAGAACAGTGATGTAATCCCTAATGACAACAACCCTCACCCCAAAAAGTCTGACAAAGATCGTGTAACAATTTCACTAAGTTAGATTGCTCTCATTTAAAATTGTACAGACCTGAGGATGCTGCAATGAAATGGTATTTTGACAGAGGCAACAAAAATGTTTTTTTTTTCTGAGAAGGAATTAAATAAATACTGTGAAAATTATTCAAATACTAATGTTTCCCAGATGAGTCAAGCATGCAGAACAGCTGTAACTTAGCCTAGTGGGCAGGAGAGAAGACTTGGACTAAGACCTATGATACTCCACAAGTCTTTGGGTTTTTTCAAAACTCATACTGAAGTTTAGATTTTTCTTCTCCTTTCATTCCTTTTTCACCTCCACCTTAGAACAGCTGTATATAACAAATTAGTCCTTGAAAGACGGGAACACTGAAAATATGAAGGAAAATAATTTCCCCTGGGAGTGTAAAGTATTTGTGTTAAATCAAAGGAAAAATCAACTTAAACATCCATATGAATATCCTAGGAGAAATGTTTAGCCACTTCAATACTTTCTGCCTATTCCCTTCTCACCAAGGAATAGAGTAGGAGATTCCATTAAAATAATGTTATGTATGAATTACCCTTTGCCCATGGGGAGTAGGGGAAATTACAGCTTTTATACTCTGTAATTTACAGGGACTTGTTTTGGGATGCACTAGGCTGGCTACAACAGTGCTAAGTTTTTCCAGAGTACAAAGCATGTCATTTAGAGGAGGAGAACTGTGCTGAACTCACAGGCACAATTCCAACCATTTCAAGGATTCTATTCCTCAGCACTGTGCAGAAAATGCTGAGGTGCTTTTCAAAGTACAAGCACAAGTTCACAGGAGGACTGAAGTCATTCCCATACCCTGAGATCTTTCCAAGCATTTGATAATACTTGGCTGCAGGCACATCTGTCTAATGGTTTTTATCCAACAGAAATTCAGCTAAAACCAGTTTATGTTGATAATACCTGGCCCAAAAGATTGACCATGCACAAATCACAATGTCGATAAGGAAATAGAACCTTCACATCTTGTTCTCCATCAAAAGGTTCAGTTCTTAGCTCTAGACACAATAGCAACAGTGTATGGGCACAGTTTCAGCTTTGTTTAAGTATTCCAAGGTATGGTCTCAGGCAGTATTTATGTTTCACAGCCTGTTTAGCACGTGAAACATCTCTGGACACTTTTTGGCTCCACAAAGCCAGCTGCAGTAAGACTGGGAACAAACTACTTTGAATACACCAAAGGAAATATTCCCATTTCAGCAAATTTCGTTTTCTGACTACTGTAATAAACAAAGTTATTACAAAAGCCAAGGCTATGATGGCGCTGTGGTATCCCAAATAAAGAGGTATTGGATCTGTTCCACAGAGTTACTCATAAATTCATTGGATTGCATTTTGCCTCAGAGGTAGAGCAGTTTTCCAGCACAGAACTGCCCAGATCTAGATTACAGTTTACAAAGATGAGATCTGAGGTTTTACTAACATTTATCAATATACTAATAAAACAATCTACATACTAACAAAATAATTGCATATGTGATGCTATTTTCTGAAGGTATTTTCAAATAATTACATTCTTACACTTCCTTTGTTTTATTAGGCCAGTCCAACAATTGCTGTATGAGGTAAATATTTTTTATTATGTACACAAGGTGCCTCTTCATGGAGAGACATTTTGGGCATTAATCTGAGCCCGCTCAAAGACTGGCAGTGTATTGAATTCAAACTCTATTCTAAGTGAGACATTATATGGGAGCCTTTGGAAACTGCGCATATGAGATACTTCCTGTCATTTTACATAGAATTTCTGACCATCTTTGCAATCCTACCTATCCCAGGGAGGTCAGGATACCTTTAGTCAAGTCTGCTGAAGAAGCTGATGAAAGCTTTAAATTGCCCTTGAACCAAATCATTGTGCATAATCCATTTAAAATGTGTTTGTAAGATCACAGAGTGTTTGCACAGACACAAGCAGAGCTCTGTTCATCACTATAGTTCTCAGGCAACACAAAGAATAAAAAGCAATTATCATGTTTGGTAATTTTTAATGATGTCTCTGTGATTTTGCTTACAACTTCATACGAAAGGACACCAAAGTGTTGCCTCAGTTTCCCTATTCCAAATTATCATGACCTCACTAATTGCATGCTCTGAATGCTGCTTCTGGAAAGAGCTACTGAAAGAGACATTTATCATGAAACGAGATTCAGTTTTTGTTATAACATGTTTTTTTCCAAATGGCTTCTGTCCCCTTGCATACACAAAATGAAGTGTTTTATCAATGATTCAGGGTTGTGTAGTACAGAGAGTACCTGGAGAGAGTCAGGCTAGACAGGAGAGGCAACTTCTCCACTCCAGAAACTCTTGTCTTCTTAGAAGGTTTGTGATTGGGAAAATTGCACAGTCCTTCTGATGAACAGAGGAAAGCTGTCTAGAAAGTTCATCTTGTCTAGAATTCATAAGGATGAGTAGAGGAAATAGAAATTTTTCCTTTGTTTTCTCTTTATTGGTTCACAGCTGGCTTTGTTTGCCTCCTATCTAGGCTTTCTTTTTTATCTATAAAGTGCCTGTGGCCCACTTTTTAGTCTTCCCAGGGCAAGCGAGGTCTGTCCAGGTACTTTTCCATTAGTAAACAGAAACATTTGCTGTCTCCTAGGTGCTTAGCCTTGACAGCGAGAGGGGAGGGTAGAGCAGATGTGTTCTTCTTCAATTCTATTAATAGCAATGTAGCCTGATTGTCATTCAATAGGGAAATCACCTTTCTGCAGGGTTGATGCAAAGAAGTTAGAAATAGATAAGCAAAATATCTTTTATGACTCCAGCTGTGCTCAGTGTTAAATCCGTTGTGGGTAGTTTTTGTTCAAGGTTAGGAACAATATCATGGGCAGATTAGGCTGTGTAAATCCCATTTTCTGAACTGCTCTCTGAACACAGCATTCCTTCTTTCAGTCATGGTCCTCCAAACACAGTTTATCTAGTGATGCCCAGGAATTGTCTTCCATTGGACACGTGCCTTTTCTACTCCTGGACACTTGACAGGGCTGTGCATGTTGTGTCCTTGAGGCTCCCACAAGGTCAAGCTTTAGAACTGCCAGTGCCAGCATTGGGGCAAGCCTGGATATTGAGACTCCTATTACCAACTTGACAGGAGCACCAGCCAAACCCCTGTGAGCTCAAATGGGCTGCAATATTCTCGTAGCACTGAGCCACTGCGTCTCCTTTTAGGCAACTTCTTGCCTTGCACTTTTCTGTGCACACAGTCCTGTGCCAAAGATCCCTGTCTGGGCCTGCTTTCTCAGCAGAGCCACCAGCCTGGAGTGCCCTGTCTTGCATGACACCTCTCCAGGATTAGTGACTGTCATTTCTGGTCTGGCAGCTGTGGCTGAGAATGCAACCCTCCCAGTGCCTCTGTTGTCTCACACCTCCCTTGGGTCATTCACTCTCCCCAGGGCTGGCAGCTGTGCTCCAGGTGTTGGATTCTGCTCTGTGAGACATTTCCCCTCCAACAATGGCATAGGGCGAGTTAGATAATGATACAGCTTACTTTATCAGCTGAGCATTATTTTGGTTTTATTTTTTATGTTCAGGCTACTTAATGTGAGGTGTTTGCTGGATTTTGCAACCCTTAACATGCTAAAGACACTCTGAATGCACTCCAGAACCATTTCTTACACATCACAGGGACTTATTTTTTACACAATTTTGCCAGCTGACTTGGTGTTATTGAAATGAAAGGCATATAAATGCCTCCTAAGAAATACTCATGATTTGTTTACTTCTCTTTAAAATCCTAATCCAAAATGTTAACACTCACATTATGCAAAATGCCACATTTACATTTAATAACAGCATCCTGAATAAATATTTAGAAAAATCACATTTTTTTAAATTAAACCTGTTGTGAATGAAAAAACAGATAAATAATGCATACAATAATAAACTTTCCTTTGTCAATCCAGCCCTTTGGCAGCATAGATAATATGCAATTGTGTAATTTTTTTAAATTGGTAACATCTGAGCATGATCCTTCCTACTTTTGTGTGTATTTGTTGACTGAGTACATGTACACACAGTTAATCAGATCAGTTGATTCCCCCATCTGTTCATTTCTGCCCAGAAAGAAAGACAATATTTTATTAATCATGAGCAAACTATAGCATAAAAGCAGAAACTCAGATTCATGGAGACCTAGCCTAGCAACAGAGCAACATTCTAATTTCAGAGGACCTACCATAAGGATTCCAGCATTCTGACTGATTGATCAAAACTTAATACTCCAGATAGGTGACATTTCTGATTTGACAGCCTTAAAAAAACAAAACCTAAACTCTTATCTGTAACAACTCTAGTATAAACAATTCTTCTGTCTCACTGGCCAAATTAATTAAAACATTTATGCTGTTTTTACACAAATGTAATTTGGTCTACATTGGTGGCCCATTTTTATTTTTTTTTCACTTGCTGATGAAAAGGTTATGCTCCTGCAACATCTGACCCATCATACACATGGATATACATCATGGGCTGCTCCTGCCCACAAAGTTTGCTGTGGAGTTGCTCATTCCAATCAGCAATAAGACCACTTGTCCTGGGGATTCGGTGTGAACCAGTGTCACTGTGGGACATACAAGGACACACACAGACACTCTTTGATGAGATGGCTAAAAACTATTTACTGAAACATCTGACTCCAAATTTATAGTATTTCCACACAGACCAGGGATTGAAGAAGAAGGCTGACACCTCTCCCATCCTGTTGGTCAAGACAACTGCCCATCAGTTGTTTTCCACACTAAGAGAAAGTATGTAAACAACTTTGTCGTAACAAAAACATATTTCTGATCATAACACCCGTGTGTGAGAAAGAACTAAGAACAATGAAAAACATCAAGTTAGAAAGTGAATCAGAAAACTTGAAAAATCAGGGCGACAAATCAATACAGAAGACCACAGTTTCCTTCTTGAAGCACAAGGTGTACCTCATCACTGATCTGATTTCCAGACTTGTGGCTCATGGATTAGAGCCATGCTCTCAAACTCTGGCATACCAAGCCCTCCATGGCCTTGGCCTGGAATTCAGTGCACGAGTAAAATGTCCAGCATCAGCTGTGTCCTACCTGAACAATTAAATTGATAGAAGACAAGCAGGAGCCAGAAAGCAAAGGAGAAAGAGGTCCCCAATGTCCCCCAAAGGGGCAGCAGATATGTCCTGTTCACACGGGTGGTGGCTGCCATTGGCCTGTACAGCTGTAAGAGGGACTGAGCTGCAGGAGTGGCAGCTGCAGGAATCTTGAAGCTGCAAGATATTCTGAGCATGACAGCGACTCCCCAGCTTTGGGAACAATGACACAAAATACAGAAAAACATTCCCTCTGGAACCAGAGTTACAAATGAGCAATGCTCTTATCATGAACACAGTCCTGAACAAAGCCAACCTTTCTGACCCAGCTTTTCCTGCTTAATTTATTACAGACTGCATAAAGGCATAGAAATTATAGACAATGTTTCACCTTAGGTAAAATTATGCAGGTCCATGGCAATTACAGTGAAATAATGAATAAGTGTGTTTCCAGCAGAACTAGATGTCTCACTTTATAGACACAGAAACACACAAATTCTCCAAGCATGAACAGATAAAAATTATCACTAAAGTTCATGAAATGGTCATACTCTTTCACTGAGAGTTGTAATAGGAATACAATATATTTTGGATTACTTCATTGCACACTGAAAAATTGTGTGGCCCATACGAAAACAATTTATACTATAAAATTCCTTGTACAGAAAATCAGTAAAATGTTACCATTAAGCACTTTTAAAAAATAAATATCCAGTTCCAAGACTTCACGACATTCTGTTTCCTGACAATTGCTTGTTTGAATTTATTTCATTGAATCTCCAAAAGAAAGTTCATATTTCTTGTAAAAGATGTTCACTAGCTTTTCCTCCACTTTCTAAAACTGCCTTTGGTGCTTGTAAATGATATAAAATAGTAGGAAAAGAATCCTTCTAGGTGGTCAGGGAATAGACCTTGTTCTGCCTCCTGTGTCATTGTACTCTAAACTATGATTGTACAAGCTCTACAGATGTACAGATCAGGTGCAGATCAACCTCTATGCACTGAAGTTGTTTGAAACTCTTTTTCCACAGATTATATCTCTGTGAGAACATGATACCTGCTTTTTAGAAATTTTGGCATCTTCTTATCATTTTAACATAATGTAAATTTGTTTTCACATTATTCCTCTCCCCCTCATTCTTTTTTTCTGCTCTCATTTTTTTTTCTACTGAAGATACAGGAAGTTGTAAGGCAGAGGAGAAAAGCCAAGTGTAGAAAATATAAGTATGAAAATAAAAATTTCTTGGATTTATGGATTTTTTTTCTCTTTATTATGCATGAAACTGAGATGCTAACAGCCTTAGCCAGAATTTCAATTCCTGTCATTGCCTTTAGACTGACTCCAGTTCATGAAGTAGTACACTAACTTCTGATATTCTCTGAATTCTTTGGACTGGCATTATGTTATGAGGGTTTTGGTCTCATAGAGTGATAACCTGGTCCTGAGGGAGACCTCCTAGATTCTACAGTAAATCAAATAACAAACTATAACTCTTGAGAATGTGTCTCAACACGAGCAGTTCGGCAACTTTTTGTTTGAGTTTGGTTTGGTTTGGTTTTATTTGACGTACCTAAGGAATTGGGATGAGGTACTAAGAAATTGTAAAAAAACACAAAACATTTTTCCACACTGAAAGCACAGTCCTCTAAAATTAAATTCTCTGTGGATATACTTTCAGTGGGGGAGACATAAACCTAAAGAAACTCTCCTAAAGCTTCATCCTCACATATTGAAATTGCAGCACAGCTGAAATCAGCTGCAAAATTTCCATTTGATCCAATGGGACTAAAAGTTCCCTCTGAGAATCTAATCAGTTTTCTTTATACTGTCATTTTTTCCTTTTCCTATTGTGAATACTGCTGCAATTTTTCTGCACAGATTTTTCCATAGCTTTTCAGCTCCAAGAGCATTTCTCATCCAATTTAGCTCATAAACAACTGCATTTTTTGTTCTTCCAATATATTTCTCATAATGGTACCATTTTTACAAATATACTCCAGCTCAGTAAAATTTTTTCTGTCTAACATTAGTAAAAACATGAAGATTTTTCTCAGGATACAGTTCATAATACTTTCTTGTTTTTAGCTAGTGGTTTTCTGCATATCATTAAGAAGATCGAAGGAGCACCTTCATACAGCTCATAAAATGAATTCAGATTCTGAACCTCCTCCATTTTCTCCTACAAACACTAATTCTCTTTTAGAAGTGTGAAGCTTCTCTACTTCCACTTAATGTTGAAATTCACGGATTAATTCTGCCAAGGATAAAAATGTATTGATAATAAATAATAGTAGAATTATGTGTTAAATCATAGATGCTCTGTTTATTGTATTCTAAATTTGGTTTAGCAGATAGTATTTAGTCATCATGCTTCAGAATGCTACATATAATATCATCTTAAAGAACTGATCTTGCCTTTTGTGGTAACTTGTTTTGCAATATCTAGAATGATAGCACACCATGAACTCATTTGCTCATCAAGTCACTGGAGGGAGCTAAGTAAACACATCAATTATAGTGGAACAGAATTAGCAGCAAGAGCACACAATAACAGATTCTAAACTATTTGTTCCAAGCTACAGCCTAGAAAGACTATAAAGCCCTGAAATGTTTGATAAACAGAAAATAATATCTAGCTAGTTTAAATATTTAGAAAGAAGAATACAGATGTTGCTGCTCACTGGTAGGAAATTCCTTAGGTGAATCAACAGCTTGAAACAAATTTACAAAGTAGATGTTCAATTGAAGAAAATCTACTCATATTCATTCAATGAGATTGTAAAATCAGCTGGTTAATCTGACGTGTATGACTGTTGTCTGCAACATAACTCCTGAACTTACTGCCTGTTCGTTTGACTTATATATCAACTCTGTGTTTATAATACTTGAAATTTACATGAAACCAACAAAATAACAGGAAGATCCTTTAGCAACCTCAGCATTGCTTCAATAGCAGGTGAGAAGTTACTCCCAAGGGATCACATTACCATGGAAGAGAGCGAGCTGATGGTGCTCCCTGTAGCAAGAGGGTTCACACTGACAAATAGCCAGATTGTCACTCTGGTTAAGGCAATACAGTAAAGTGACAGAATGCTGGACTGCAAAGTGGGAAATAGAGACAAAAAAAAAACAGAACTAGAAAAGACATCCTTGGAAGAAAAATATTTAACAGCTATAAGAGTAAAAATATAAAGTACACACTTTATATCCCCATTACATAGTATATCTTGCTTGATTGTGTACTGTGAGAAATTAAGATTGTCTTGTATGTTTTCATTGAATGTGAGAGAGAGCATTTATTACAAATGTCCACATCTTTTCTCCCATGAACAACACATAAATTAGTCTTTCCAGACAAAGTCTGCCAGTTTTGGCTCAATGCCTCAGTGTCATGGAATTAGAAATACAGGCAATCAGAAGAACTGCTGGGAGAAGAGAGTGTTGTACTACTCTGATTTACACTACTGACATATCTGTCCCACTTTTGCACTGGATAAAACTGTTACTGTAGGAGACACAGCAGGTAAAACTTCCTAGTGGCAGACACAATGTGCTACACAAATTCAGAACATCCCCAGGTGTATGAACCTAAACCAGCCATCAGATGGAAAATGTCCTGTCACTGCTGATTTGACCTCAGAGAAAGCCTCTCCTAATCATTACTAATTTCCTGAGTCAGCGTGTTCTCTTAATGCCTGCCACTAATCACACAGATTTACAACTCGGTGCAATATTTGTGAACCAAAGGAAAACCCTCTGAAATGGAAAGATTATTAAAGACAATTATCCCGACACTAAAAAAAAAAAAAAAACAAACCAGAAAAACCCCCTCCCCATCCCTTTAAAGACAATGGTGAACAATGGCAGGACTTGGACTTATGACGTTTTCACAAGATAAGAAGCATCTAATCTAAGGGTGGAAAACAATTACTTAGTGCTGGCTACGTGTGTGGCAACATGTCCGTTACCTTTCTGCTAAATATCAAAGCTCCTGCAGTCCTTCCTCACTATCCTGTAAGTTGGAAATCAGCTTTGCCATTTATAACACATGGCATTTCACTGAGGCACCCAATTGGGAGATATTTTTAGACTACAGAGGAGAGATTTGTTGGCTAATAACCTTGCAGCATTCCTGCATTATGTTGGTGGAAGAGTCACTGACAAAGTAACAGTTCGAACACTGCTTTTCTATCATACTCTTGTACTTTGTTCAATTCATCACCTCCAACCAAGGGCTTCTAACAGCTGAAAGTTCAGAAGTCTGTAAAAATAAAATACTTATCTGCAGTGTCTTAGATAAAATTCAGTCAAAGATCACAAGGTTAGGATCTGATGCAGCAAAACTTTCTCTTGTGGGAACAAACAATACCTAATTAGACCTACAGATTTGATCCATTGTGTGTGTATATATTTAAAAAAACATTCTATTGCCTCCTGGTGCTCATTTTTATCTTGTCTTCTCAATTTTTTTGTAGGATTAGGTAACTTATACTATAATCAATGGACACTTTATGAATGTGGTTTTACACCATATACAAGCATTGTCTCACATTACAGCTGCATCAGAACTACTCACATTACTGAACTCCCGTGGACAGGTTGCAGGAGATGACCCACAGCTTCTGGAACATAAATTTACTTTGTTTTGTTCATTAATGTCTCCATGCTGCTGACCTAGAGAACAGAAGAGATAATTATTAGGTGTTTTCAGCACCATTTCCCATTGAAATTAGTTTGCCATACCAGAAGCAGAAAACCAGCACTGCAAAACAGGTACAGTCCCTGTATCTTCCACTGAAGCAGAGTGAGTAGTATGAATTCAGCACATTTCAAATACGAGTTATATTGTTCATGCAATTTAGCTTTTGCATTGTGTAAATATCTCATGCCTCTTTCATTAGCTGAAGCAATTAAAGTACAGTCAGACATAAGATTTATATTTTCATATTCCCTCTTTGTGCGATTCATTTTGAGATAATTAAAATAATTTTTCAGTGAAGCTGTCACAGCATAATGAAAAATGTTATGGGAATATAAACAAGACTTGTAAACATTTTATGAGGGTTTTTTTTTTAAAGCGGGAGGGATGCACAACAGATTTAAAAAAAAACAGAAAGGATTCCCAAGGTGAAGAAAGAACTATAATGGGATTTTTAAAACTCAGCTAACAATTACTTGAAAATAATTACTTTCCCAGAGAAGAAGTATATGAAAAAAAAGTCAGCTGATTAAATAATTCAGGACTTTTCCCTCAGATTTTCTCTGTATGTTTATTACTGTACCTGTCCAGATAACAGACAATGTAAAGCAGCACACATAATTTCCTGCATTAGCTGCTTTAATCTGCTGTGATTGAGAATGTATTTCTGGACACTGTCCAGACAGGATTCTGGCAATCAGAACAGTGGTGTACCTTGTTAATTCTCTTAAGGCTAATTCCCTCAGTCCTTGCCCAGGGTAAATTCTCACTGAGAGTTTTATTTAGGTTAGATTGTGACCTATTAACCTTAACATCTTGAATTCATGGTTCTTTCATCCATACTTTTCTTCCTTTAAATAAAGTATCAGGTTTAGCTGATATACTGATACAAAAAGATAGTCCTTGGTACATTTAAAGTCATGCATCTTGTGCCACTGGGGAATGGTGCTGGAAAAAATGTCTCTGCGAGTTATGGGGTAGTTAAACTGATGTGAACATATGGAAATAGAAGCCATGCATTAGATCATTCCCTTCACCATTTTACAAGCAGATATGTGCAGAAAAACCATTGAATCCACATACAGCACCAACTACATGACTAAATGCAGGAATAAAGGAGTTTTCTCCAGCAAAAAATTTTTGAGTTTTGTCCCACTTCATTTACTGTCTATTCTTCTAGAAACTGGCTTACAATTTTAGTATTTTTTTTTCAGTCATCCTTGTGTCCTTCAGCAGCCTGGAGGTTTTTTTACCTCTGGCAGTAATCACAAGCCCATGTGAGTACTGTGGAAGTACCATTCATTAAAAAATACATTTTACAAAAATTACATAAACCTTAATAAAGATGTCTCTTGTTCCTTCAAATATTGGTTTCAGAACTCCTCTCCAGGCAGTAAGAAGAGATCTTGCCATGTCAGTCACTTTTCTCAACACCTCTACTACTTTTATTTATCTTCTTAATTAAAAACAGTAAAAACACCAATACAGGAAAAGCTACGTGTTTCTGCTCTTCTGGTGTCATTGAAATCAAATCCATCATTCAAAATCAATCAAAGCTTATTTTCTCTTCAGTATATTCTGATGCTTGACATTTGTAAAGTTCTTCCCTGTATCTCTGCATGGCCTGTATCCTTACATGGCCTGAGTCTCTACAACCTCCATATTCTTTATCCTTTATGGCTGGAATTAACCACCTCTGTTTGCTGGACTTTTTGCCACAGCCCTGTTTCAGTCTTCACTTTGTAGTTTGCAAAGCTGCAGGCATTAAAAGCCTTTTACAGGATATACAGCAGATAAGACATCTAAATACCACTAGTTTGCTGCAACAGAGGCTGGATTTATTTCAAGGTTTATCATGTGCCTTCTTCATGTATCTTTGCTTTTATAATTTCACTTACTTATGTGCCTTCTAATGCTGCAGAGAAATAGATTTTCTGCCTGGAAATGCTTGCCATCAAAGACATGATGTAGATAAAATTAGCTTTGAGCTAGATGGCCTAAAGAACAACAGTACTAGTGAGAAAATGGCAGAAATTTCTACATTTAACAGCAAACCCAACATACCCTATAGACACAACATATTCAACATACCCTAAACTGTCACTTTTCATGACAGACATTCCTGGGCCCTGAACCTCCCTTCCTTATAAGATGACTCTAGAACAGCCCAAGAAAGCATAAACCAATGGCTCAGTTCAGTGCAGAAAGTTCTCCAAAACCGGTTATTCTTAATTGTATGAAATTTCCACTACTTGCTCCTTCCTCTGTAACTGATACAAATTCTGCTGTTGAATAGTGCATATCTGGAACTAGGCATCAAAAGCACACCAATAACTACTCTTAATCAGAGTCTGATGTTGTACAATTTTCTCTTTAAAAAATCATTTTAACCATCCACTGCTTTTCTTTGTTACTACTAATACTAAAGCCACCTGTTTAACTCAGAGTGTAAAGTTAAAATCTGAAAGAAAAAACCTCACATTTTCTGTGTTTTGCGGTAGGCAAGCACTTAAAAGGAACCAGACAACCCAGTTCAAAGCACTGCTCTATTTAGAAGTCCTTCTTATGCTGAAGCTAATTATGCATCTAGCTAGGCATGTGAGCATCAGAGATGGAGAAACAGCTTGAAGAAATAAATCAACAGTTTAGGGTTTAAAGGATTTGATACACACCCTAATGAGAAGCCACAAATAATCATGAACTCTCACTTTGTTTTATGAGCATTCATTGCTGTTCTGCTGGATATGTGATATTTTTAGATAATATTTCATAAAGAAAATGTCTTGTGTAATAAATAGTACGAAATATTTCATTTCCTTAAGAGTAGAAAAATGTTCCAAGTTACAGTCATTGGGATTGCTGTATGCACTGAGTAAAAGCCTGACCCTCCTTTCCAAACCAACAAAGATTCTAGAGGAAGAAACTAAGCTGCAGGTAGTGCTCAGAAGATCAGTTAGTAAAGACACATTTGTCCTTGGAAAGGATGTTTTGGCCAGCATAATTTTCATCATTTCCATAGACATAGTGAAAAACTATCACTAAAAAGTGATTCTACTGGTACAATCATGTTCACAGTTGATATTTGCCAGCAGGAAAAAGGCATTTTGAAAAACAAAGGGGATGAGAAGCTCTGTTCTCTCTCAGAATAGAAAAAGAGAGAAAAAAAATGGAAAGGAATAGAGCAAAGAAAATATGTGGCAAGAAACTTTATCTCCTGTTTTCCTCTGTCAGTGCCCAGCAAGAGGACTCTCATCTTACCTGCAGGCTCTCGTTCATACAGAGCCTCTCCTTCCACACACACATCCTTGTTTCTCCCTGTCACAGGTCTTGCTTTCAAAAGAGGAAGAAGGCTGTCCAGAGTATGTACAGCCTTGGAATGCTCACAGGGCAAATACTCTTCTCCTTACCACAGCCCCTTGGCAACCCAGCCACGCTCCTGTTTCAGACATGCATTGTGAGTTAGGGTGTCATCTGCCCCGTCCCTTGGTCACCCTTTAATCATCCATCACTGCACAGACACACATGTCCTAACCATTTCATTTCTGTCATTTCTCAGAGCCCTCACAGAGCCACATTTCTGCCTGGCATCTGCAAGGGCAACCTAACAAAGTGCAAGGCCTCCAGAGCCCCAGCTCTTCTGCAGGAGCTGTAGCAGAACTGGGAGCTAATAATGGAAGAGCTAGCAAGGACACTGATGAACAGACATTGCATCAGGATATGTTGGTGTAATTAGAACTGCAGGAGCAACACAAATATTAAATACAATTAAGAAAACAAAGATCTTTGCCAAGATAATTCACATTTTTGGCAATTCTTTTTCCGTAAAAGGAAATCAAAGCTGTCCTTTGAGACTTTCTTACTAAAAACTGGACGTTTTAAAAAATAGTCTCCTTATTCCTCCTAAAAATGCCATGTTTTATTTTAAGACAAAAAAAATACCATAAAAGATGCTAAAAATTACTATTCTAATCAGTTTTCTCATAAGTATCTGCTGTCTCAAACAATGCTTCAGATATGTTATCTAACCTAGGAAAGCTAAAGACACATTTGAATTTCCAAGCAAATATAAAATGTAACTTAAATTAAAATAATTCAGCACCTAGTAGTTCCTATTTTCCTTTTTGTGTCTATAGCTTAGACATGTGGGTATTCTTCATATTTCTTTCTCTCCTGAGTCTAATCTGACATTTCCTTTCAAACACATACCATTTAAATCCCAAAGAAGGCCAGAAGCAAAATTTCTGGCTGGTAGAACTCCACTGAAGTCAAGAAGAATTTATCCTATGCATATAAAGATCTGGGCGCACAGCTGTAGCTTAAAAAGAAAGCAGAAAAGTTAAAGCACTGTAGACACAAAAATGAATTGTAGAAATTTGCTTAAATGGATATATTAATGAGCTTCAGTATGTAATCCTGATTTACTGCTCTGGACCTGTCACCTGCCACACAGAATACCCTTACAGCCTTGCTTCTCTTATACTTACAAAGGAGCTAACTCAACTGCAGTGGGATTTCAGCAAAAAAAATTGAGTCTACAAAGCCCAAACCTATTTATTTGAAAATTTAAAACAGAGCATATTTAAAGATAAAAGCATAAACCTCTTGCACAAAAGATTTACATGAACCTGACTAGTAGGACATTTTCTTCATTTAAAATTAGCTGCTGCATGAGTAGCATAACTAATGAATTGGTTTTCTTATAGATTTGTCCCCTACTGTCATGACCCAGTTCCTGCAGCAATATTTCCAGCTGCATCCAGCAAGAGACAGCTAGAAAGCAGAGTTATAGCTAATCTGACAGTGCACAAATGCTAATTGGGTGGTCAGGTACATTTTGACTGATTAGCTATTGCCAAATGTTATATACAATGTGAGTTTTGTCATGGAGATCTTTCTTTGTACAGCTCTGTTCTAGCCACAGGCCAAGTCTCCCAAATTTTTTACCCCTTCAGACACCATTGTCTCCTACCTATTTCTCCTCTATTTTTCAAATTAACCCTGGGCTTAATATAGCTGGAGGCAGAACTGACAGAGAGACAATCACTGCACAACAGAAGGATTTTGCTCAGGCACCTGAAAACAAATATAAAAGATAACATGCGACAATACCTCAGAATGCCTGTCACTATAACAAAATGCTTCATTTAAACACTGCAGGATTTCTGTCCTTAATCATACTTGCCCATAATGAGAACCTGCAAATATGTAACTCCAAAGGAGCTGGTTGTGCTGCTGTTGCCACTGCATGTCCCCTGCCTGAGGACAAGCTGAGGTAACAGGATCTCCTGGTCATGTCAGAAGTCATCGAGTTCTAAGGTTTGAAGTTCTTCACAGGGTTAGAAATGGGATTTTCAGTGGGCTCATTGGTGAGGAATACATTGATTTTTTAAATTTTATTTTGAAGGAAAAGCTTTAAATAGATAAAGAACGGGAGAGCAAATAATAATCAGGGAAGCTGTGAAGCAACAGAGTCTTGTGAGTCTGTCAGAACATTTTATAACATTGAAGGCCAAACCCAGATAATCTTCATCAGCAAGGCAACCACGTGGTGAGAAATGCTTTCATGAGTTCTAAGTGCCATTTCTCTGAGCAGACAGGACTTGGAAGGCTAGAATTCTTCCTAGCCATTAGTGAGGATTAAACAAAAGGCTGTGGGGGGATGCACCCAAAATGTCCAATAAGGACAATTTCCTTATCCTTCTGCCCTAGAAGCATGAGGGTCTCAGGACAATATTTTTCAAAATACAGGTTGACAAGTAGTTCTCATTAAAGGGGTAAACACTTCTTGTTTTCTGTCTGAGAACCAATGCACTTTGTGGAAAGCTTTAAGGTTTGATTTATATGTTTTCCTAACACATTAGATTTTGTTTCAAGTCAGATAACCACAATTTGGAAGGAGGAGGAGGGGGAAGGGAGAGGAGAAAAAGGATGAAAGGTGTAGGTTGTGTCCTAGATTAAAGACAGTAGAGTAGCAATTGCCTCCCAATTACTTTAATTCCCTGTTTCATCTGGCTAGGCAATGTGATCAGAACTCAAGAATGCAGCTGTCAACACAAAATAATACAGAAAAATAATTTAACATATTCAAATATTGAGTGATATATTTGAAAAAGGCAATGTAGGAGTTGTGCCACCCAGTGGAACAACTAAGAAGAAAATACTGTATACAGAAAGTTCTACAGTGCTCAAACTACAAATACTTTCCATGGCATCATTTGGACCATAGTTATTAATTCAACTTTTTATTTATTGTTCTGAAAATTCATTAGAAGCTACCAATACTTCTTTGGCTAAGTGTAGAAAATACGATTTAAAGCAGGATTTTAAGGAGATGTGATCCCACACCTTTTTCTGTATCTTTCATGGCTTTATAGAGATTTGATTTCTGAAATATTTGTTTGCAATGAATTAAAATGTTCTGCCTCACCCGTGTTACTTCTCTCTTAATATTTGGCAGTAGACTAATTTCTGTGGAGTATTTCTGCAAGAGTTTAATTAGGGCTGACAACAAGAAGCCAATGAGTAAAGGCAATAGACTGGTCTCAGCAAACAGCTGTAGTTGCATTATGCAAAGTGCAAGCAATCCCAGTCCCCATATCCAATAATCAAACCAGAACAGGATGCCTGTCTAATAAGGAAACACTCATTAAGGATGTCTAGCAAGAGCAGCCTAAGGAGGTTCATTTCAAACAAAAATCTCTACCTGGGACAAGAACTTCAGTGAATAAAAGGTACTTAGCCTGTGCTTATGGCAAAGTCTTTCCCTATTCTATTATTTAGCAAAACATTCTCTGCCCCACCCATTTGATAAAATTATTTGATAAAAAAGGTGCCTGAGAAAGGCATTACAAATCTCTTGCAGGCATGTCCCAGTAAAAGGAAGCTGAGTGCCTTTAAGCCCCCTAGCTGTAAACTGAAGGACTGGGAGAATCCAAGGGAAGCTGCAGCATGGGAGAAGCACCTTTTCTCTTGCATGGGCTATGAAAGTGGGAGGCAGTCAATGCTTTAGCAAGTGCCGAAGGTAACATTCAGAGTCCTGCTGTGCAGGTGATAAATAGCCAGTGTCCTTCTCTCCAGCAGCTATCAAAGCCCCAACTCCCAGATGTGCTGATATGCTGATGCCACAATATGTTTGTCATTGTACACTTGGTATGAGGTAAAGCATTCTATATAAACCTTAAATGCTTGCTCTAGTCCATGTCAATTTGTGATATAATTCTGTAAGTTATCTTTGTCAGGATGGGGCAGTTTTGCTTTAACAATGCCTGGGCTTTGTTTTAAAAGGCCTTCAAACACAGTGCCAGGATACCAGGCACAGAGGAACCCTTGGCCTTTTATCTGAATCCTTGAAAAGCATGTTAAACTAACTTACTCTTGGTTCATTAAACATGTTGCCATACTGCCAGGTGACCTTTCAGTTGCAAATCTCTTCAAAACTCCTTTTTCTTGCATCAGCTATTCAGCATGTTCTCAGAATGCAGACAATTTGTCTTATAATTTTATAATCATCACAAATTATAGGATAAGAAGGACCATGTTTATTAAGACAAAAGGCAATGTGAATGTGTTCCTTTTGGGTATATATCTAAATACTCATTGTCAAATAGGAGACTAATGCTAGCTTCAAAAAGTGTAAGATTTGCATTTTAAGGGCTTGTCCTCAGTGCATTTAAGTTTTGTGTGTATTTAAATGTATATATCCACCAACACAGACAGAAAAAATACACCAAGAGAAACATCCAAACAGATGCAAATATTTTTTGAATTAAAGCATCAGTCTGATTTAATGAGCATATTTGTAACAGCAGTAGCTTTCCCTCTATCTGTGTGGAAACAGGTCCTCCCACAGTGAGAGGTCCAGGTACAGAGATGAAGAGGAATCACCAACTGCTCTTCTCAGCCTTGTCATTGCCTATGCAAGACAAGTAAGAAATAGCAAAAGGATCCATGATGATAAATAGACTGTCAATGACCACTGCTTTATTCTTAAAATCTCACATGTGTGATGATTTCAAGGCTCCTGACACCTCATGGAACTTGCAAACATCCACATAGCATTCACAATTATGAGTTAAAACTCATATATTCTTTCAGGTTGGAGGCTTCCTTAGCAGACTCACTGGGAATACTAAGGATTGCAAAAGCAAGTGAACAAATACACAGGAAGAATTTGGTTTTGAGCGACCCATATGTAATTTACAACAACAACATTTACGGATGAGTAAGAATTGTCTATTTGCAAGTAGGTAGTTTTGCTTTCTATTTCTGAAAAATGTCAACAATTGGCAAAAATAATTGGATTAATTTATTCTTTAGACACAGTACCTTATAGGAGTGTTACTCCTATAGCTTTAAAGTTAAACCACACATCTTTCACCTTCATATACAAAATCTTAAATGTTTTGCATATTTTTTTGTTCAAAAAATTACCAGTCTTTCAAAGCTACATGTTAACAGCATATTCAAGTGTCTGTGCACTGACTCTAATGATTCTTGGTAATATTTCAGCCAATAAAAAAGGATTTTTCTGTTTACATGGTGTTATGCAAGAGAAGTCATTGGACTGACTCAGATTTCTGTATTATTTATTATCTTGTCAGAAAGTAATGGATCTCAATTCAAGGAGCTTGTATTCTGGAAAACTGAGAGCATAGATTCCAGACTGAGGTCACATATATGAGTATATTTCTTAGAGGAAGAGCCAGCAAAAAGTTATTAGCCAGCAGGAAGACCATGCTGAGAGGTGGACCACAGAACTTTCTCTGGGAACATTCTCTCAGGTTGCTTCTTGGGAGTTACTTGGAATTACAAAACAATATTTTGCTCTGTTTCATATTTGTGAGAAAAGGCTATTGAGGTGACTACTATAGAATCTTTCATTACTATTCACGTAGTTCAAATATTATCTGCCTTAATAAATTAAGGTTGTTCTCAGGGATTCTGACTAAAGTGACTCGGGACACAGCAGTCAGTCTGGCTTTGTGTGATGTGCTGGTCTCTTCCTCCGCAGTCTGCCATTCACATTCTTCTTTCTCTCAGCCCCTAAGGAGTGAAGAGATGGTTGGCTGAATTTAGCATCTTACAAGTGTACTTAGGCACTGGAGCATGCTTATGTGAATCTGACATGGTGAGCTAGTGGAAGAATGCAGCCGATTTAGCAATCACAACAAAATAATCTTTGAAGCCAATCATGCTGTTCCTCTAGGCTCCTGTTTCCAGAGGATCCCATCTAGAGGGTTTGCAACAAAACCAAAGCAAATCTGCATGCCAGGATGCAATGCAGAACACCCTAACATGGGTCAGTACATCCACCACCTCATGACAGAGCTGGGGCTCTCCCTGCTTTAAGGTATGTACTCTCTTATCTACCAAATAGCTACTCTGATTAGACATTCTCCCCTGTGCTGTGATCTTCATTTTCTTAATAGTCTCCAGATGTATTTTCACATTTTCCTTTAAGCATTTGAAAGAAGGAAGGGGTAAGATAACCAAATTTAAAGGCAAAATTTGGAGTGAAACATTATGAAAATTTTTTTATTTTTCAGATCTACTGGCTAAGACAGACTATCTTACCTAAAGCAGACAGTCCCTCTTGTTAAAACCTGTGTAGCACCCCACTACCAAACTTTGGCATGGATAATTAGGGAAGAGCTACTCCAAACACATGAATTCAGCTGAAATCGTGTCCTGAGATAATTTAACTACATTTCTATATGAAACTAAGAACATATTTTAGAATCTTCAGGACTTAGGATAGGATTCCAACTTTAGATTTTTCATTTTTCTCCTGTTAACAGTGGCTAAGCCAGAAGACACACAGACCTACATTCTGAAATTCACCTGACAATACTGGCAGCTCAAGACTAAACATGATTCTGCTTGAAAGCTGATGAGCTCCTACACTTCTTTGCTCAGATTTGTGTAAGACAGCAAAATACCTTTACCCCAAGGCTCCTCATTCACTAAGAATAATAAAAAAAAAAAGCATAGGAGCTGTCATTTATCAGAAAACAAAAAATAAGTTCTTTATTCCAGATGATGACTTACACAATAATAATGGATTTTTCTTGTTTTCACATTGTATAGGATTCTTCTTTTTTCACATTATATAGAGGCTTAACTTTCAAATACTTTGAGGACTTTCTTGAAAAAACAGGTGGCATTTATTGTGAAATGATGTATAGAAATAGAAGGGCAGGGAAGAGCTGATTGTGACTTAGAAGTATATTTCATTGTACTGTGGGAGGGCCTGGTTCTGCAATTGGAAGAGGACATCTCCATTTCCTGTTTAAGTCCAGATATGCTCCCCTGTGGTCTAAGGCCACAGGTGCTGCAGGTCACTTTGTGTGGCTTCTTGCTTAAAGCAGCACCCCTCCCAAACACCAGCTCTGTGACTCTATCTCTCATTTCTATCATATTATTCCTTACTCACTTCACCCCACCCAAGCCTCTATGGCAGATACTTTATTTTTAAATTGTCCTAGAGCAATTTCCTTTGTCTGCTTGCAGCTATTATCAGCTGGCTGACATGTCCAGCTGTGCCAGTATGTAGTAAACTGGCTGCTCAGCAGGAGCAGAAGCCATGATCTGCACTAAGGTTCTGTTCATGCGAGTCCAAGAGGCACAGACAAGAAAGAAATTTAAGAAGCTATAAAAAGAGGTGTGCTATAATTCATGAGGGATCTTTGCAGTCCACCAGCTCTCCCCAGCAAAAGCCTAAGGAATGATATGACAACAGCCAGCCAACATTAAGACATCATGAAGTAACTAAGGTCAAGAGGCATCTATGATGACATCTGTTATTATGAGAAACTGTCTAACTAGAATAATCTCACTTAGATAAGTGTGTCTGTGCCATGAAAACTGATCTGACAGCAATCCCAGTTACTGTCAGGAACCTCACTATAAGCCTGTGCAATAAAAAATGTAACTTAGCAGTCACTGTCCTCCCTGCTCCAGAGGTGGCCAGTGTAAATCAAGAGCTCACTGTATCACAGATGAGCTGAGTGACTTTAATGAGAAATCTCATTCTTATGGATTACTGTTCCCCTGCCAAATCTTGTCACCAATTCTTCAGAAAATTATTCTACCATTCCCAATTGCAAGGAAACAGATGGCACATGGAGGGAACCTCTCTGATGTGTAATGTCTTGGAAAAACAAGAATAAATAAATTAAAGACCAGAGGCCAACATTAAAATTATCTTCTATCAAAATACAGCTGAACTCAGTGTCTTGGGTTTGTGTGTCAAGGTTTTGGTAGCAGTGGCTATCGGCAGCAGGGGCTGCGAGGGTGGCTCCGTGAGAAGCTGTTAGGAGCTTCTCTCTTGTCTGCCATGCCAGCCAGCTTCAAGATGGACCCACTGCTGGTCAAGGCCAAGACCATCAGCCCTGGTGGTAGCACCTCTGGGATAACACATTTCAGAAGGAGCAGAAAAACTGTAGCAGCTACTGCAGGCAGAGAGAGGAATGAGAATATGTGAGAGAAACAACCCTGACACAAAGGTCAGTGGAAAAAGAGGTGGAAGAGATGCTCCAGGTGTTGGAGCTGAGACTCCTGCAGTCTGTGCTGTCGGTGCCCCTGCAGCCCATGGAGGTCCATGGTGGAGCAGCCCTTGGAAGACCCCAGGTCAGAGCTAGAGGATGCCCAAAGGAGGCTGTGACCCCATAGGAAGAGCAGGCTGGGGCAGTTCCTGGCAGGACCTGTGGCTCCATGGAGTAAGGAGCCCACCCTGAAGAAGGTCAGCTGCTAGGACTTGTGACCCTATAGGGTACTCATGCTGGAGCAGGCTGCTCCTGAAGGAGTGTGTCCAATTTGAGGGACTCCATGCTGGAGCAAGGGAAGAGTGTGAGGAGTTGTTCCCCTGAGAAGGAAGGAGCAGCAGAAGCAATGTCTAATGTGTTGACCAAAACCCCCATTACTTGGGGTCCCACTCTGCCACTGGGGCACCAGTAGGTAGAGAATTGAGAGGTGAGGTTGACCTCAGGAAGAAGGGAGGAATGGGGAAAAGGTGATATAGGATTCAAGTTTTATTTATTATTATCCTGCTCTGATTTGATTGGTAATAAATTAAGTTATATCTCCAAGTCAAGTCTATTTTGCCTGTGACAGTTACTGGTGAGTGATCTCTCCCCAGGTCTTGACCCATGTGCATTTCATTCTATTTTCTGAAGGGAGGATACAGCAGGTTGGTAGGCTCCTGGCATCCAGCCTGGGTCAACCTCCCATGCTAGGCTACAAACATTTTCTATTTAGCACTTAGATAGGACAGTCATTGTTAGATGATTCCTGCAGCAACTGCCTAAGCAATATAAGCTGTTTTCACATTGTGGAACAACATCAATAGAGCAATCTACTGTAAGGTATAGAAACAGATGAAACAATATTAACAGGAATATATGAATTTCCTTGGATTTTTAAGTATCTGAACAAATACCAGGGCATCTATATTTCAGTCATAATTTATACATAAGCATATTGCATATGCAACTATGCATGTGAAATCCATTCATGAGATAATTAATAGCCATTAAAGCATATTTATAACCACTCTTGCTAGTTCAATGAATGCTAAACTTTGAGAAGTAATATAGTATGTTACAAAATGAATATCTGAGTAGCAGTGAATGGATATGAAATGTATTCTTCATTTTTTTCCATGCTTCTCAGCTGTGTAACAGAAGAAAGAAAGGAATATATTCCTAAAGGCAAGACTTATACACAAGCTTGCAAATAACATCCTTAGCAACTTACAGCTGGGTAATAAGTAGAGAAATCCCATTTTTTCTTATGAGGTATAATGGGAAAGTTCAGTTCTTTTGTATAACTACAGAGTGGCTTCCTTAGAGAAGTAGTTAATTCAAACACATTTGGCACAGTTTTAAACAATCATTACTCCTGCAAGCTGCATCAAGGAAAGCCTCTGAGTAAAGCAACAGTATAGATATGTAAACATGAACATTCTTTTAAAGCCATCAAAAATATGCCACATCTAGTAAGCTCCTGGAACTGTGTCTGTACTAGTATGCTATTTCTTTGATCAAAAGCACAATGCTGAGGAAGGAGACTGGCTACTGTTATAGGATAATAATAATTCAGAGGACACCCCAAGAACCTGCACCAATGACTATTATGGAGCTGGTGATTGGTTCTTCTGAAAAACTCTGCACTCCTGTAGATAATGAAAGAAAATCAACTACTGGCACAATCTTTCAGATTTTTATTCCCTTTCCAGGGACTCTCTTGGAGCATGTAAAATTGGGATAAATATCTGATTTTCTGAATAGAGGTATTTCTCTTAAAGTACTGATGAGACTTTGACACAATGTTGAGTTCTTGCCCCTCTATGCAAGTATCTCACCAGTTGTAGCCAACAACCTCCAGCTGACACTGGAAGAGTTCAAGTTCCCCAGCCAGTGGCAAGAAAAACAAAGCAAAGAATACATAACAATTTCAGATACAAAAGCCAAAAAATGGGATACAAAGATCCATCTGAAGTCTGCCTAAGCAGTGTTTATTTCACTGGCACTGCCACTAAACCACCCATGCCACCACGAATTCTCTAGAAAAACTCCTGGATCTCTACAGATCATACACTAAAAAAAAAAGCCTAGGTTTTGCTAGAACCAGCCCAATAACCTAGCACTTGTCACTGAGCCTATGTAAGTTTTGATGAGAGCAGACTATGTTTTCTCTTTGTAAAAAGTGAACAGCTTTGATGTTACTTTTCATTTTCATAAGTTTTAAATAAAATAATTACATCCAGTCTTGTCTTCCATGACACAATCTATTACTTTTCACCTAAACACAGCTCTGCTGACACCTTCAGCTCATCAAAAAAGTTATTCTGGTGACAGTTAAGATGACAGCTGTGTTACTCTATTTTGTACTAGCTACATGGAAGCTGCAATGATGCAAACAACCTCTTCTCTTGCAGAGTCTTGCAGAGGAGCTGACTTAATGCTCTCATACAGGTAGTTTATAAGTCATGATCACAAGACCATGGTTTTATGCTATGATAAGCTCTGACTCCTGCTATTTCTATTATGCCCATGAGATTTTGAGGATGATACATGGGAACAGTCAATTGTGAATGAGAACAAGGTGCCCTGTACTGAGATATTATCTGCTGTACTACTGTGCATTTTACAGATGGATTTCCAGAAGCAGCTAAGCTTTTCTTTTTTCTGACGTACATAATGTTAATGATTGCAGGTGTCAAAGATCAGTTAATATGTAACTGAAATAAACTGAAATAATTACATAGTTCCCTTCCTCCTCTATGTTGCTATCAACACTGGTGTTTGCCCAAATATATCCTAGAAGGCACTCACACTTGATTAAATTTACCAGGACAGAGAGAATCTATCACTTTACTCAGTATTTTACTGTATTTGGCTCACTTTGACTTTTAATGTTTGTTTCTAGCTCACCAAGTAGTTGATTGTTCTCAATTTCCTCATCAGGATGAAGATAAAGCTATATAACAATAGCTTCAATGTCACTGCTGAGCTGTCTTCTACTGCCAGAAGATCTGAGAAATTTGTTCTCATCTTCCAGGAGCTGACTTTTGTTGAAGATTCCTTAGCTTGAATTGATACATTTGTTACCAAGAAAATGCAATAATAAAGGAAGACCTTATTTGTGCCAACATTTATGACATAAAAAGTATTAACAGCCACTATATTTATATTAGTTAACTGATTTTGCAGAAACTTAAACTTTCTGCTCAACTTTACTCTGATCATGGATTAGAAGGTAAGTGCATTAGGCAAACTCCCTTTAACTCTTCCGGGGTTTTGAGAAGATTATGTGTTAGAATCATTTGGCCATTGGTCTATTTATTAGATATATTGATTAGACAAAAACAACAAATTAACTTTATCCAAGCAATACACAACCAACATCAATATTTCTTCACTGTATCATCCTAGTGAGCTCAAAAAATCTGATGAAGATTTTCATATAGGTATGCAATGCAAACCTGTTATTCTGATTATTTACAGTTGGCTTGAACTGCTCGTTTAGCCCATTCAAATACAAGTAGCAGATTTACCAGGATCATATATATATATATATACAAACACATACCCACATAATGCAAATAGTCCCACATCTTTAGATCAAAACTTACTGACTTTCTAAAGCGAAATTGTATGAGCACAGTCACTACTCTGTGATTTTAGCTCTTCTTGCCACAGCAAGTCTCTACTATATTGACCCCATGTGAGAAACAGAGATTTTTCTGAAGTGGCCTTTTAGACTGGCTGTAAACTCTCATGCCCTCAAACAATTTCTAATGGCATCTTGAACCACTGCTACAATGGTTAAGGAAAGACTTCGCCAAAAAGGCAACATTCTTTAAAAAATCAAGTAGTTCAGATGTTCCTGTTTGAGAAAGCAAGGAAGCAAATAAGAGCAGAAAGCTTATATCATTATTATATTATTCATAATGCTATATAGTATTGTACCTAAACATTTTTTTACATTACCATTATCAATAAATCTTTAAAATTTTCCAGATGCACAGCACTAATCTCATCTGCAAAGGTTACACTTAAAAGATATGTCCCTTTTCTCAAATTGTTTCCATGGCAAACATTATTCTCTAAGGGTTGTACTTGAAGAATATCAAGATACGGTGACAAGCTCTCTTCTAGAGAAGAAATGGCAATATAAATAAATACAAATAGCCATATATGAGCAAGCTAAAAATGATAAATGATGTTTTATTATGTGGCACATTTTAGGGAAGGTATATTTTCTTTAACATGCCATACTTCATCATCTCAACTGCATATTTCTACTGCCCTCAAAGATGTAGTGCATAAGGAATTCTCATATCTTCCATTTTTTATCCAAAATTTAAATAATTGTTGATTTTTAATACACTTCAAAGCTCTGAATTTATTTATTTAACAGAACAGAACCAGTTTTATAATTGATCTGTCATCTAAACATTGAACCTTTTCATACTTTCCAGTGTTGATCTGAACCTCAGCCTTAAGGAAATCAGTCTTACTGGTCTGAGTTTCCTTATGTGTGGAAAACAGCTTTTTAGATGCAGTAGTTCAATGTACAAATTTACAGCAGATATTCTTCAAATAGCAATAAACAGAAAGAACTGGGATATGAGGAAGGAGAATGAGATAATGGAATGTTTGGTCATGTCCTAATCCAAGTTTCTGAAGGTAAGAACATGTTCTACTCATGACATAATAGTCCTCAAATAATCCATATGCACTTTTTTGTGAAATTTCCACTTTCTAAAACATAAACCACACTTTAAGGGATTATCTAAATTAGGCTAACATGATTTTATTCACTGAAATGGAAGTTGAAAAGGTAATTGAGAGGTCTGAATAAAATAAATTTCAACTTTTTAACCTCTCTTTGTATTTCCAGAAGAAGTTACAACAAATTTCTCACCTATTAACTTTTTTTTCAAATTAACCTGTTTAAGGAATGTGGAATGGCATAAATCTCAGCACACATAGCATGAAATTGTTTTAATTTTATGATCATCATAAAAAATATAGCATAATGTGAAACAAAGTAATTCGAATACACAGAATTACTTTTTGAGGACATGCTTCAACATTTCTGTGTATTTAAATCTGACAAAACACACATCTGTACTTTTGGAAAATGCTGGTAGCTAAGGAAGATTGATTGGTGATTGAAAGTTTTTATCAACACAACATCACACAGCTTTACCAGTAACATACATTGTTGGACCCTGCATTATAGACCCTTCAGCTTGAGCTCTACAATAGAATAAAACATTAAACAGCTACAATACTTATGTTGGCTTTAAAGGAAAACCTTTAAAATAAGGAACTGTGGTAACCTTCCCTCTCTAACAGTCATTTAAGAGCACAGAGTCTGGGACACCCAACAGCCCATGGAAATGGGGTTCCTGTGCAGCCCCTGGCATCTCTCACACACAGGCTGCTATGGCCAGTGCTGCATTCAGCCCCAGGGTGTTCTGCAGATCTTTCCTTCCTGTCTGTTCAGACCCTTCACTCTGTGCAAGACATGATCTTTCATGTAGCCTCATCATTAGTACCATCGAAAGTACATTACAACCGTTCTATTAGTAACAGAAAAAAAGAGCATAAAATCCTCAGGATAAAACTTTTCAGCAGAGGATATCCTATCTCATCTGTTAATTATTTTACAAGGTTGTCCCCTTTAATAATAAATACTGGTATTAGTTGAAATAATTTTTTCAACAGTTAATGCCTTGTAAATTCACTTCAACAAGAAAAACATTCCATTTTTCAGAACTCCCACAGCACATACAAGACAGTATTCATGGTTCAAAATCTTCTTCACCTTGTGGTCCAGAAATCACTGGCAGACCAGGACCTGCCCTAAAATAGTCTATGAAAAGAATACAAAAGAAACTATGCATGTGTATTCTCACATGTGCAAGGAAACAAGCAAAGAAGCACAGGGAAGAAACCAACATAAAAAATATTCATAGTTCAGCAAGTTGTGGCCATTATATGGAAGATTTTCCAGTATGAAGAGAATATGTGTTATGAGAAAACATTCTCATTGCACACATTTAAAATACCAGCATCAAAATACCAATGTCAAAACAGACAAGGGGCAGAAAATCACTTTAGTTCCCAAACACAAAAGACAGTTATTAAGCCATTACATGCTGATCAAATCTCATTTTAATGTCTAATATCCTACTGATGGCTTTATACAGGCTTTTCTCAGTGTTGCATGATGAGCCTCACCAGGTAATGCCTTCAGTCTTCTTAAGTGTAAATTCTTTATCAGCAGAGCTAACTCAAAAGCTGGTCACTGTAATATTTGTTTTTAAAAGGGTCCCTAAGCTTTTAAAATCAAAGCCAAGAAATATATTTGCGTCCACTCTTGTTTTGTATCAAAATGCCAGAATACCCTAAACCTGCAGTGAGGAGTTCTGTATAAGTAATGATGTCTGTCTACTTCAAAGGGTAAACAAAGGTGATATGAAATAAAGCTAAGAGTTATATTTATATAACTGGAAAAGTTCCACTTTTCAATTTCATTATGTTTTGCACTCCATAGGCCTTCACTTGCACCATAAGTCATTGAAGGGACGTTTTTCTGCTGTGGGATGTGTCTGTCCGCCCTGTGTGAACCTGTCGTGATATATGACAGTGGCATAAATAGTCCTTTCTTACCTCTTGGAGCTTTGTGCTGAATAATTTGTCTGAGCCTCAGAATCCTGCTGTTGGCATTCAAATGGCACTGGAAGCCATATCCCAACAAACTGCACTGCTGTGTTTCCTGTGCTGTTTTAGAATGTCAATGGAATCTTTTTATCATTTTGTGTCTAATTGAAATGAGACAGGGAGAACTCTAAAGGTTATATCTTGTGTTCTGTTCACTATCCTGACCTCCTTACCTCTTTTCCACTATTAATAGATTTGCATTCCTTAAGACAGTAATAAATGAGGCTAGTCTTGTAAGGGGAGTAGTATCTTTTAATAGCTGTACTGAAATAATGGCAGAAAGCAGAGAAGCTTGCAGACTCTAAAGGAGTGGATTGTGTGCTGAATACTCCTCTGTTTTCTCCTGCTACAGTAGCAGTATAATAAAAAAATAATACAATATTAAACTCAGAAATTATGCTTCATTTGTATCCCCAGATCATCACAAACATCTACTTTAGAAAGGTGACAGTTGAGAAGCCAGTTTAAAACAGAGAGCAATGGCTTAATATAAAGAGGTATCTTTATCTTCCAGTTACACTGCAGAGTTAAGTTCCTCTGGTTGATTAAATAAATAAGTCTTCCCAAAATTCTTTAAATACCAACTAATTATAGGAAAAAATCATAATTCAGATTTTCAGTTGCATCTTCAATTAAAGATGAGTTTTAGCTATGGACTTTCTGCAGTTCACCTATAGAAATAAATCTTTGTAATTCTATGAAATCAAACTCTTCATATTAAAAGCCCATAATTTGCATATTTTTTGTTCTCAAAGGACAAGATTCACCATAACTGACTTCTGTCATCCACAAATTAGAAATCCTAAACTTACCTCATTGCCTGGACTCCCTGGTAAAACAACAGACATGGCAAAACAACTTTACAGGGATGACTGACTTGTGTCAACATCTAAGACAGGAACTCACAACCATCTGCTGAAAGAGCTTCTCTCTTCTCTGACCACAAAAGAAGCCAAGAAAATTGTGCAGGCTATGGACTAAATGCAAGGGTCTGGTCCCATGTGAGATGCCCTGATATAACCACTCCTGCCCCAGAAGAGCAACAATTTGCCTTAAGTCCTGTGTCATACCTGTCCTATGGCAGGACCTTAGGGCATCTCAAATGGCAATAAGGTCTCTGTTTAGGCAATTGATTACTGCCACAGATATCTAACTAAAAGCAGCTAAAACTAAAAAAAAATTCAGCAATAGGAAAAAGTAGTGAACTTTGTAATGTTAAAAGATCTTCAAGTTAATGGTGTAAAGATGAGACAGAGAAAAGCATAGAAAGAAACGAAGGTGCTCCTTTTTCTGCTAAGGCAAAGGCCTTTTTCCCCTACCACTTCTAGGCTTAAAATTGCCTTTCACCCCAGCACTCATCACATTGGATGCTGAGGAAGGAGCTTTCCTTGTTTCAACCTGCTTTAACCAGGGTCAAACCAAACAGAGGAATGCCTTTCATTTCACAGGAGTAGGACAAAATTTGTGTTTGTGTCCTCTAGCAGTCTCACTGTCACTACAAGTGGTTTCAGACACTGCATTTCCAAATCCACAATTCCACACAAAGCCTTCATGAGGCCTGGCCCCTCCACCACCATCAACAGCGTGTTTATAATCACATGTAATCAGCTGACCTGATGTGAATGCACATGAGATGGCACATTTGCCCCTGTGCTTGCAATTGCTTTCAGTGTTTACTTTTAGAGTGGGATTTTTGCAAAAAACATAGGATTGTATACACAGCATACACACAAAAAGTAATACTGTTGAATAAGAAATGGTTCGCATTTTCTCTGTTCTCTAAGAGGAAAAAGGGTGATTTGGGTTTTTAATACGGGTACGCTGTGTGATGAGGGTAATTTATTTGTTTTATGTGGTGTTAGTGGTATGGTGGGTATAGGGAATTTTTTTTTTGAACATTCATTTTAGTATTGGTAGTTGGGGTGTTAGAAGGAGTTGTTTTTTTGTGTTAATTACTTTTGAGGTAGTTTGAATTTTTTTATAGGTAGTTAGGATTTTTTTTTTTGTGGGGGTGTAATTTGCTTTAGATTTTTTGTAATTTCGGTTTTAGAATTTTAAAGGTTGGTTTTGAGTTTTATTAGGTACTTTTTGTTAAAGGTTTTAGGATAGGTTATGGTTTTTAGTTGTAGTGTAGAGTACGTTTTTTATTTTTGGTTTTGTTTTGACTGGGTTAAGGNTGCTATCTGTAAAGATTCAGGCATGCTTGCCCCAGATTAAGAATAGATGTTTTAAAGTGCAAGTATTTATTCTAAATTACTTGGTCCTCCTTGATCCTCAGACAGATTTAACTGCAGTGCAAACCTTTCATATGCCTCCATATGCTCATTTTAAGTTAGCATTGCATCTGATGAACAGGGCAGATACTCTCCATTTGCGTAGCTGGAGTGTCTAAAATGTGAAAATCCGTATTGAGCAGTAAGAGGACATGCAAGCCACCTATCAAAGAATATGTCCTTTTTGCCAAGAACAAGAAGAGTCTTATTTAAAACAGCTCATGTGACAGGAAGGTCACAGGAAGGCACAGCACACCAGTTTAGCCAGGCCACCTTTTTCCTCCAGAATCACACCTCCCAGGGTGAAATTGGAGCAGATTGTCTTACACCTCAACTGTGCTCTAGAAGCAGTAACAGCCACAGACTGACACTGGCAATACACATATGGGTTATTATCCGGTCAGCGAATGTATCCAAAGTTAATGCCGATCCATGAAATACCTTCAGGCTCCATTACCCTTTCCTTTTACCCAGCTGCTGTTTACAGACAAAAGGAATCCACTCTGTTTTGCTGAGCAGATCAAAGTGTAACAGGCTGTATATGGCCTGCAGTGGAAGAAAACAGTGTGGCGTGTCATACCACTGCACTGACGTAAGGCCATTACAGGCAGCGACAGCAACACATTGACTTTTGCACCTACTGCAATATTTTAAGCCTCTTTCCACCCTGTCATCAAGTACAGAGTTCAGCCACCAGCAGCCCCAGGCAAAAATGTGCCAGGGCCAGTGCCAGCCAAAGAGGACTGGGACACTGCAGGCAACTCCAGACATGGACTTGTGAGCTGAGGTCTGACTCAGCTCTGCCTGGGCAAGTGACTGACAGGTAAGGATGTGCTACCAAAGAAAGCTCAACACCCAGCAGGGCACAGAAAGGAGAAACAGCAAGTTTCAACCATAGTTTACTGTTGATAGAAGCTTGTGTAAAATCCTGCCTTTTCTAATGGATTCTTAAAACACATATATTGCATGAGAGTTTTTAATTACTCCCTAAAAACCCTAAATTTCTCAATTTAGCTAGTTTGGGTACTGCCGGAGCAGAAACAGAACTGCGCTCAACTTTCTGTCAGGTTATATGAGCACAGAGGAGGAGGTGATTTATCCCACTCCCTGTATCATCATCCTGAAAGCAGGATTCCAAACTCTCTACCAGGCCTTGCAAAACACAGGAGCAGACATGAAAAATCTACTGCTTCGACAACTATTGCCAGTCTCCTTTAGAGAAATACAGTCAAAAATATTTGGTTCATGGTCTAATTCAAACTCTTTCCTCTAGTCCTGTGGAGTAAACAGGACATCTTGGGAAGACCTGCTGTGGAAATAGAAGTGAAATTTAGAAAATTCACATGAGTAAAGAGTTTTGACCTACAAATTTTCTGTCACTGAAGCATTATGAGGCATCTGGACTGGAGAACCTGGTCCCTATGCAAAGTAAACTCCATAGAGTAAACTCCATTCTTTTACTATTTGTAACTCAAAGATGTCATGGTAGTCAAAAATAATCATTACACTGCAAAATGGAATCATCCTCTTCCTTTCTTAAGGAGTTATGCTAATCACTGGGAGAAATGACCCTTGCTTCCTTCAGTACAATTCAGTGCATGAATTATGGAAATGGTTTGTTTATAGTTATGAGTAACATAACAAGAAAGTCTAACTGTCTCATACTTCATTTAATTTTCACTGGCAAGCCCTAAAACCTTGGGTCTACAGATTTAATGGAACAGTGTTTTATTCATTCAGTCCTTTTAAAATGTTTTTTTCTCCACATCTGACATGTTCTCTTGTCTTTTGAGGCTGGAACAAGACTCTCACAATACAAAACTCTCTTTAATATTTGGACATACTAGTTTTGCAGTGGCAAAAGCACCACAACCATGGTGCATAAAGAGGATACACTGTATTACTCTTTTTTAACTACACCTGGTCCATTCCTAACAGCATTAATGAGTGTGAACCAGTATACACAGACCTGCCTAGAAATGCCTGAAAGATTTTTAAATGCTTTAAACCTACCTGATTTTTATTTTTTTTTCTTTGCATTAGCACTGAATCTAAGAGGAAGAAAATATTTTTGGTGATTTTTTCAGTAAATAGACACAGTTACTATCTAATGAGTTTCTCATCAGAACATTCAGGTTGTTAGGAACTGATCCAGACAGCTCCTATGTATTTCTCATGATTCTCTATAGTGTAAGGTACTGTGCTATAATGTGGGACTTTGCAACATGCAGGTACTTTCCCAGCTTCTGCATTTGCCATCCATAAACATGATATAACAGGTATCTACAGAAGGACAAGAATGTCAGAACAGCAACAAAAAGATGCAATAAAAAGGAAGAGGGATGTGAAAAACACACCTCTCAAGGTGAAATAGGTATTACTTGTAGATTTTGATCACTGGAGAATAAAGCTAGGCTAAACCCAGTGACATTGCAAGCTAGTTAGCATACTCCATGCAGAGAAACATTGTTTTATAGACTGGCTTATGATTAATAACACTCCAGGAATGGTACACTCCAGCTGACATGCACAACTCCAGCTTAAAAGATTACCTTTTTTTCCCCAGTCATCATTAGAGTAAAAGTTTATGTTAGTCAAGCTAGCAAAAAGGAATGAGGATTTGTTTTAAGGGAAAAAAAAACCTTTTGCACGATGAATGTTTAAGAATGTTTCAGTTTTCTGTAGTTGATCTACATGACTGGTTTATAAACTGCTTTTAAAACTGACAAACAAATCTTGTCAGAGAATAATACAACACACTACTAAGCTGTAGCAAATGATTTCCCTTAGGGTTTGTTTTTGCCATGTGTCCGGAAAAGACAAAAAAAAAAACATGTCTTTGCTAAAATAAAGCAGTTTTTCAAAAATCAGCATCCTTTCCATACACAAAGGTTTTATTTTTTGTAGCAAGGCTGTACTGTCTTCTTGGTTTATGTACAGCCATATGCTTTCAATAAATGTCAGCAAGAGCAGAGCAACTTCACCAGACTCCTCAGAGAATGTTTCACCTGGCTGTATAACAGCTGCATTTCTGTGAAAGCTGAGAAGCCCTAGGTTTATGATTAACAATTTAATGTTTGTTACATCATGGGAGAGGCACCTGGTGCAATCTTCTTACATAATTTACTGTACACAGTATTCATTCCAACGTGAGTTATAAGTCATCCATGAGTAAGTCCTGGAGAATTAGAAGAAGCTGTAAGCAATTCACAGAAAAGCTTGACAACAATGAGCATTTGTGATTTGTTAATGACTTGGTATTAACCTTTACATTTTGAGTTTTCAAGTGATATGTGCAACCATCAGAAACCTCCAGACTGATGTAATCTCTCACATTCCCAAGTTGTAAAAGGGGCCTTTCAACCAATTTTTTCCAAACTGCTTTCTCCTTAGTGCTTGCTGCAGAAGATTACTATGAAAGCATTAATGTATTTTGATGGCAGAACAATGAATTTCTGACAAAGCTGCTGTTCTGCATAATCATGATCACCATCACTTCATATGTGTGAATGATCTCATTAGACTCCTATCATTTGTGATTTCTTATTCTCACTCAACTGGGACTACTTTTATCTTATATATGTAAGGTTGCTAATGCATTTGGATGATTGAAGGTTTCATTGAACCCAGTCCTTTGCAGTGACATTCATAATACTGCAGCTACTTCCTAAGCATACCAGCAACAGTCTACACTTCAGGAAATTTAGTGTATGGGAACGGTACAAATAGAGGTAGAGAAAAGAAAAACAAAATTTCCTCACTGCAGGAGTTGTGTAAGAGTGCCTTTGAATGGAGGGTTGGTTGTAATGAACTGAGGGAGAATTGTTCACACTTGAGGAATATGATTGCAAGACACAAACATTTGCTATCAGAAATAAAGCCAGTAAATGTACCATTCAGCAAATAGGAGCACTACTAATACAAGTGCAAAGCTTTATCAGTCACTTCCTTTGAAAACACTGAAAAATTCTCACATTCCATCTCACATGTGGAAGACACACTCCTACAGCCACTTCCACTCAAATATTTTTGCCTGCAAATTTTTTTGCTGCTAGGTTTTCGATACATTTTGAATTGCAACCATGACAGAAGTAGGAGCTTTCTTTCTTTCTCTCTGCTTACAAAGGTGAATTACACATGAGTATCATAACTGCATTATATGCCTGCTATATATAATGTATTAAACATTACACTGCAGAAGAGAAAGATGATCTTTCCATTTAGAACCTGAAGGCAGAATCTAAGCACTACTGCAGTTTCTAAACACATCTGTTGAGCCGCCTTCATCCATGAAGTGCTTAATTCAAATATCTCTTTTCATACCAAATTTATCTGACTCCAGGGATCCCTTTGGCGTCAGGAATCCCAGTTCAATAAAGCAATCAAATGGAATGTAAGAATTGGGTTCAATTTGTTCTCTAGGATGCTCAAAACACCCTGAAGTCTGCTGAATTTCACGGAGTGGTCTCTGTTGTATAGAGGGAATTCTCAGAGGCCATGGAGCTGCCAGAGTAGCTTCTTTCACCATCTCCAATGGGCCTCTTCTCTAGCAAGAGGCACAGCTAGGAGCAGGCAGTGTGCACTCCCTGCTGGCACAGATCCCGAGGGCCACGGCTGTTACTGCGTGTGCTGGTGGCACTGGGACAGGCACAGCCCTGCAGCCACAGAGTGGAGCTTTCTGCCAGCTGCAACCAGACTCTGGACTGCCCTGCTGCAGTGGCTGTGCAAGCTGCCACACAGCCAGTTCTCCTCTGTACTCAGTCGATATTCATCGTGGCAGGTGGGATTGTCAGGAATGACTTATGGCACACCTGCACAGCCAGAGTACAGTGATAGAAATTGGCACATGAAAAGCTGGCATTGCAGGTGCTTTTTCCAGGAAGTTACGGGTTCTCTGTGTATGGATCTATTTTTCTTTTAGATAATTACTTCAAATGTAGTTTTTTTGGAAGAAGTTGCTACATACTGCAGCTACACACTGTGTTTCACAAAACCCATGTTCTGATCTGATAAATTTGCTCAATTTTCCACTGCCTGTTCACTGACCTATGTCTTTCCATATGATTTCTCTGAAAGGCTTAATGCACTTGTGATCTTACAGTATGTTTATTTCTACATAACAGTGTAGATAGTGGAATCCCAAATGAATACAGCAAGATATTCCATACAGGCATACATAGAACATGTGTGTACATATGCAAATGGCAGAACCAGGCATAGAGGATGAGCCCTAAGAATCACAGCCAGGAATTAGTGATTGTATCAGCATTAAGGGATCACACAGCCAGGCTTTGTGGTGGAGGAAAACCATATGACAGCATTCAATGTTCTTCTTTTAAATGGCCTGTTCACTATGCAGAGGTAGAAAATGGTCATCTTCTAACAAAATTAAATGCAAGACCTGAATCTCAAGGAAAGTACATGCTATGTTCTTAGTCTGACATTCCTATTTCCAATGGATCCAAAAGGCCATATTTTATTGGAGTTGGACTATATTTCAATTGTTCTGCTCCTGGGCTCAAAGTAATTTGCTATTTTGCATAAAAATGGCTTTTGTGAGTCTGAACAACTATACTTTAGTATCAGTAATTAGGCAACTGAGGAGAAGACTACTACAGGTACAAAACATGTATGTGTTCTATGTATCTCCAGTGCACCAAAGACATTTAATTAGTTTCATCCATATTAATAATGCAGAGAAAAAAATAAAGTTGATAAGAGATCCCCACAGCCACAATGCCTTCTGACCTACAACTGCAAGAGTTCCCTTACTCATCATTTTGAACTAAGTTCTTTATTTTGTAATTATAACAGGTAATGTTATTTCTGTCCAGGCTCATGAAGTATCAAAAGTATAAAAGAGGAAATTATATGCTGTTTTATAGAGTACCACTTGGAAAATGTTGCTTTGGTATGTAATTTCAAGCTTATAGAGTCAACTTGCCATGTTCATTCTGAATTCATAAGCACTGCCTTTGGTTAATGTGGTTTTGTATTTTAATATAGAATAGAACAATAACGTTGCAGCTCTGCCTGTGAGAGATTCAAGACATAACTAGAAATTCATGATAAGGAAATTCCCCATGGTACAATGTGAGGTCACCTGAGCTAAGTAAAGATAACAGCCAGAATTCTGTAGAGTACCTTAATTTTGGGATGTCAAATTTGACAGATCATAAAACCTGAGGTTTCAAAGTGTTCCACTGTTTTCAGAAAGAAGGTAGCTTGAGTGCCACCAAAAGAAATGAGCCAGTAAATCTTGGAAAAGAAATGCTTTATTCCAAGAAGAAAAATTGTTTACTTTAAGGACAAATGTCCTTTTTCCATTTTGCATTAGGCACTTGAAAACCCTGCCAGCATTTGCAAAGTTTATGTGATTTAATGATTGCATGAGAAGAGGAAGCTCTAAGGAAACTGATGGCTATGAAATCCTAAAGTAAATTCTACATAAAATACCTTTATTAGTAGGTGGAAACTTCTGTATTTAGAGGAGACTCTCCCTTGCTGTGTCCATTGAAGCATTGAAGCAGACAGAACTTTGCATAAAGCTGCCTTGAAACCACAATATAGCAACAGCTACAGGAGATGTCACAAGACCCACACAGAGGAAAATACTGTTAGTCCTCTAGTTAGTTCATATGTCCTTTCTGCTGTGCTGCACCCAGTTATTGTGTTCAACTAAATAAAATAAATGTAATCAAAGACCTCTGTGATGGTGCGAAAAAGATAAGTGGTTTACTGGAGGACAGGGAGGGGAGGGCAAGTTGAGGAATACAAGCCACCTCCACCATCTTTCTAAGATAAACTGTATTTACATTTCCCCAGTGTCTGGTGTGCTGTGACCTTGGAGCCTGACTGTTCTCGCAGTAACTGTGTCAGGTGTGACAGCAGATGTACTCAGATATCTGCTCTCACTGCTGCAGCAAGATAGAAAGCAGAGCATAGGCCATCCTTCACTTTTAAGAGGATAATATACTTGATACATCACTTTGGGTCCATGCCTTTATTTTGTACCTCTTACTCCTTGTCCAGAACTGTGAAACTGCTTAGGAGTGCATTGTCATCCACAGCTGCTTCATTGTCTCTGTGTCCCACCTTTCCTCAGATTCTAAATCACTCTTGGTATCTCTCCAAAGGCCTATGGAAATATGAAGTTTCATGCCTCCTCTATTAACACTCTCCACTACCTCTCCTCCCTCAGAAAGACTTTTTCCCAATCAGGTATACATTTGTGAACATAATGGCAAGAATATGACATGTGTGCTAACCATTAGGAAGCTACCAATATGCTGAAAGCACTTCACTGCAACAGTAACTGGAAAAGCATGCAAAGGGATTTTCTGTCTCTCAGGTTAAGAGTTAAACTAATTTCTTTTAGCTACTGTACAAAGATATCTTTCCAAATACAATTGCTAGAACTGGCACTGAACCCTGAGCTCCATGCTGAACAGAATTTATAAATCTCCCTTAGAATCTTCTTTAAACTATCTAAATATTGGCTTCCTTGTGTATTTGTGAACATAAAAATCTTTGATGTACTTTAGAATCTTATTGCAGGAAAAAAAATGCCATGTTTTCTTTCTTATTATTCCCCCTTGCTTTGCCAGAGAGCGTAAGATGCATAAAGCAAATGTATTTGGCTCTTCTGTGACCATGCAAAGAAATAGTCACTGTTTCATAGGATACTGCCATGGCCTTGGCTCCTTCCCCTCTCTCTTCCACCTCAGGAAGAATAGGAACAGGGGGATTCTGGGCTGCAGCCCTTTCCCCTGTGTTCCTGAACACCTGGGCAAGCACTCAGCACATCGTCATACCTGCCAGAAATCCAGATGTGGCCAAGAATTAAAGATCAGGTAAGACCAGGTTTGGGGCTTTCTTTCTTGTAATGCAACATTTGAAAAACATATTCAAGAGCCTCCTCTTCATCTTCCTCCTCTCTTTTTTCCTCCCCATGACTGTCAATTCTTTTGACTGAGTATCATATCACTGGGATTGATTGCAGAAGAGTCACCTGAGTACCAGTCACAATGTTTAACCTTCCATTCACCTGCATGTTCTGAGACATTTGATCTTCTTCAAACACTCACCCTATGATTTATGGGATGGGAAAAAGTGAACACTGAGGCAGCAAAGTGCAGGGCTTAAAATGAACTGAAATTGAATGTTTCATATATGCAGGCATTGCTAAACAGTAAAGTCCTTGTTTATGATACACCTTATTTTACCTTTAACCCACAGTGACTTTATCACACTTCATTTGTAGACTCTGGGGATAAATTCTCACAAGCCCAATGTATTTCACTTATTCATATTCGTAAATCTTTCCTTTAGGAAGTTGTCCTGCTAAATCTGTTAGGGTTGAGACAATGCTGGCAATTGTGCATCACCTGAAAAAGATGCTTTAAGAAAAGGCCAATTTTTCCTACACACCATGGACAGGAAATCAGCACCACACATTTCCAGGAAGACTACACTGTTCCAGTACCAAAATCAATGTAATTCCATTGGCCCAAGACAGCACTTGAGCTAATGGCAACTGGAGCCTATGGCAGTATCCTTATTAATACCTAAACTGCTTGGCAGGCTGCAGCTGCTGCACTCTAAGGGGACAGAAGGAAAATAAAAAGGCTCTATCCCAGATGCCCAAATCCATTATGCAGCAGGGAAGTAAGACAGTATACTTCAGAGAAAACCAGGCTAGTAAGAAAAGAACTCCTTAATAAACAATCACTCGTATGGCATGACAATTTCTTTGTATGCACATACCTTGTCCTAGCCAAATATCTTACCATTTCAGCCTATGCCAACTGTTGAGTAAAGTTTAGCCATGGTGCAGACACTATTAGATCGTCAGAAAATACGAACATGAAATTGTATTTTCCTCAGCTCTGCTACTCGCAGATCTACTTGTAATCCAAGAGACATAAACTAGACAAGTTGCCCTGGCAGATCCACCAAAATTCTCATTGACTTTATCCCTTGGTATCCTTCTAGTTTCAAAAGTTACAGTTCTCTTCCCCAGGTGCTGGATACAGCAACCACTGAAGACACTGAGTTTATCAGAGACTCATTCCAGACAAAAAATCCCCATGGTCCAGAATTAATCAGATTTACACAAATTTGTGCCACAGGATTTTCCACTTTCATTTCTTTATTATGCCACTAAAAAGTAGATATTAATCCTTTTTATTCTCACTATCCAGGTAGCAGTATCTTTGCTTTTACTTCCTGTTGGGATCAAATATCAATGAAAAAATAATACGAGTGCTTGAAAGCTTAGAAATACAGTCTAAGAACTAAAATATTTTCAGATGAACGCATGTGCTTTGTGAATCAAATTTTGCAGTCACCAATCACAAACTGCTGTTTACTTCTCTAATGGCCCAGACTAATATTTCTGTTCTTGGGAGCCACAATACGTAACAGTACAAGTGCTGTGATAAACAGATGACAGTAGAGATTACCCTGTTATCTTTTAAAAGCAAAAATAGATTCAGGGTAAGAAAGAAAGGAAATTTCTATAGTCTGAAGTATTGACAGTGATTTTCTATTTCTGTCTTACTTGCCAGGCTAGGATCTTGCAACTTATTTGCTACCAGGGTCTCTGACCTGCTGATGAGATGAGATGAGATGAGGACTCTCAAAACGAGACCCTGCAGAAGTGCTGCTTGTCTGTACCAGGTAGTGAAAGTGCATATCACTGCAAGTTCAAATCCCCTTCCATAGAACTGAATCTTGATGCCCTGTAGACACTGCTGGTGATTGTAGTGTCAGAGATGCCTGGTCCTTGAAGCTTGGAAACAATGTGTTGAAGATTCACTGACAGCCTTAAAAGCCCTTAGGCTCTGTGACTCAGTTTTCTTTAGGGACATTGGGATAACTGAGATCTATGCAGATAATTTCTCGTAGCAACTCTAGTTGCTGCCATCTAAACTGGTAAGATGCTTCTTTTAGGTTTCTCAGCACAGGAAAGACATGGACATGCTAGAGTGGGTCCAGAGGAGGGCCACAAAAATAATCAGAAGGATGGAACACCTCCACTATGAGGAAAAGCTGAGGTAGTTGTTGTTGTTTGGTCTGGAGAAGAAATGGTTTTGGGGAGAGCCTATTGTAGCTTTTGAATTCTTAAAGGGGATTTATAAGAAAAATGGGTAAAACATTTTAGTAGGTTTGTGGGTTAGGGCAAGGGGCAATGGTTTTAAACTAAAAGAGGGAAGATTTAGAGTAAACACAAGGAATATTTTTTTTACAACAAGGGTGGTCAAACAGTGCCACAGGTAATGGATGCCTTGTCCCTGGAAACATTCACGGTCAGGCTGCACAGAGCTCCAAGCATCCTAATCCATTTGAAGATGTCCCTGCTCACTGCAGGTGGGTTGCATCTTTAAAGGTTCCTTCTAACACAAACTATTCTATGATTCTATTATTATTTTGCTGTTTCAGCATTTCTGGCCAGATTTAATTCTTTCTTTTCTCCTGTATCTTCTGTGGGTTGGTTAGTGGCTCTGTGTACACTCCCAGCTGCATAAAATGCTGCACACTTATGTTGAGAGGCACAAACACCCATTTATGGTTTTTATGCCAGTGGATTGGGTTAACCCTAAACACTGACAAATGCCAGGGTACAAAGAGTGAGTTGCATCACAGACAGTGTTCTGCATCTTCAGAATATGAAAATACAGCCAAGGACTCTGAAAATTGTCAAGAAGTTCTCAAAACTCACATTCTTCATAATAGACACTAATTGAAGGGGAAAAAAATTCAATGTTTGTCACTAAATTTACAGAATTCCCTAAATGGAAAACAAAATAGTTCATAGTTTATGAACTATATAGAAATTCCAATACAATACTTAAAAGTTCTTTGAATGACTTACATATGTTCTAAACATGTCATGGACAAAGAAACATTATCCTTTAAAGGCTTAACCAAACAATCAAGTACTTCTAAAGATGTCTATCAACTCTTTATAAACTGGTGAAAGCACTTGCTTAAGAGCAAGTAGTTGAAGTAACAAGTAACAATGTTGCCTATATCAACTGGTCAGCTCCTTTGTCAGGTTTCAAGACATCTGGATTTTCCTGAAATATTTCAAACTATGATTCTCCAAGCACTCTGGTGTTTTCTGAAAGTTCTAGCAGAAGAGCAATCAGTATCTAAAACAGTGATGAATTGCTGACAGTGGTTTATCTCATTAGAGACAATGGAAAATTTTCTTGAGTTTAGTGCCATATGCACTCAGTCTGAAAAAAATAAGTAATTTGTAAGAAAGCACGGGACATTGCCAAAATTTTCTATATGTACTAAAATTGTCTTCACATTTTTCTTTTTTGAGCTAGTTATGTATCCAGAAGACAACTTTTCTATGGCTGTCAAGATACATAGATCTTAAACCCAAGTGAAGCTCTGCAGATTAAATACTAGTTTGGCATCATTTAATTAACTATTTCCATTAAAATGTAAGTCTGAAAATTTGAAATCAATAATTAGTTTTCCCTTTATTTTTTCCTCATATTTCCAAATATTCCAAATCTTTTAATAGGTTCATTTAAATGTATCTGGCATATTTCCAATGCCTCTGTTGGAAAATGCAGAGAAAGTTTCCTCACGCAGTATACCACAATCTTTAAATGTAGAGGCAATACAAAGCTCATAATTCTCTTTCTTGATCCTCTTTAACTCTCTGTTTCTACAAACAAAATCCAGACCACCAGATCCAACATCTTGCTAGAACAAAGAAGTCAGAATCTGAATCCAGACACAAAGATTATTTACTGAGAATGCCATGGTAGCAGACCTCTCTTATTTACGGTGAAACAGCTCTGGTCTCCATTAGTGATACACTGCAAGGTGATAATTCTTAACTTCTCTTAGGGTCTTGTAAGCTAACAGCAAAATAAGGATTCCAAGTACACAGGGAGCAAAGGAGAAATTCTGCTCGACATTCAGGTTCTCTGTGGTCTCAGAAATGGCTTTGTGCTGTGTTGATTTTGACTTCTGAGGAACCACGGTGCTTACAGCCCATAGCAGAAGGTAGCATATAAACCTGAGGTTTGAGTTTGACCCTTTGTAGCAGTAAAAACTTTTGTTGAAAAGTTTTATGTAAGCACCTACGCTTTGTTTTAGCTGATAAATGGGAGACAAAACAAAGAAGTGAAAACAGAGAGTGAAAACATGTAGAAAAAGATGCCCACATGAGATTCAAATACTCAACAAAGCATACTTACAGTAACATATTGGACCAGCTTGAGAACTATCAAAATTGCCAATGTTGCCCTCTCAGATATATGTGTGCATCCATTTTTCCAGGTATATCATAATCTGAGCTATCAGAAGGCACAGTTTTTCCTGTAGTTATAGAGACTGGCTAGTTTTGGCCAAGGGCCTTTGGTACTCTAAGTGGGATATGTGAGGGTAGAAGCAAGGAATTATTTTACAGCAACCAGCGTTTGAACTGATGTATAAATCACCACAAAAAGATATGCTTTTCGAGAGTGATGCTTGTGAGAGACTCCCACACACACTGCACAAGAGGAGTTTGGGCTTAGATGACAAGGTTTTGGAGGTTGTGTGCTCATTCTATCTTCCATACTGGTCCTGATTTCAAGATCAGGAGTAGAAATGAAACAATTTGACATTTGAATACTACTAAATCTAGAAGAGGAGATAAAATTGTATCTTTTTCTTGGAAACTCAGGGTCATCAGAAGAATTTTTGCCACCAACCAAGTAATTGGATTAAATCCAATGCACATTTTCAGCTGAACAGCATTTAATTCACAATGGGCCTGCTCTCCTTGAGTTACAGTGATCACAAATGCTTTCCAAGCAGGGTAAAACTGTGCTGTTCTAGTTTGGCAGCATTTCACATCTGCTTCATGGTGAAAGGTTATGTGAAAGGGTGTTGAGAACTAAGCCTACATGGTATCACAGGTCTTGGCTTGTCGTACAGAGGATTTGTTAGGAAAGCATCTACATTGGTGCAAATCCTCTCTATTGGCAGAGTGAACAGCCACACACACGACACAGTGTTGCAATCCATCTGAGTTTCAAGTGGGGATTAAATTCTGCAGCTCAGGCTAGAGAGGGACTGTATAGCCACAAACCCTCAAATTGCAGTGGCACACACAAATGGAGGGACTTAGCCACTTCTGTCCCAAAGCTAATTCATCCATGAGCTCTGTAGACACAAGTGTAGAAAAAGGACAGGACAGGACAGGATAAGATGATGACAGGNAGGACAGGACAGGACAGGACAGGACAGGATAGGACAGGACAGGATAGGATAGGATAGGATAGGATAGGATAGGATAGGATAGGATAGGATAGGATAGGATAGGATAGGATAGGATAGGATAGGATAGGATAGGATAGGATAGGATAGGATAGGATAGGATAGGATAGGATAGGATAGGAATATTTTGGTGTGTTCTTGTTATGCCGCATTTTTAAATCTGAACATAAGGATGGATAAGCTTCAGACAGTTTAATACTCTACATCAGTTCATGATCTCTTTTTCCTGGATCAATTTTGTGTAATTATGAAGTCATACAAGCTTTCATCAATGAATTTTGTGGTTTGCAAAAGACTAATTTGATGTGGCTAAACATATTCACTGCATTTAATAAAACTGTGAAAATAAGTGAGTGGAAAGGCTTGTCTTTATCCTCCTTCCATGGCATTGTTGTTCTTTCCAGTGTTCTTTGAAGTACTTCTTCAAGGCTTGTCCAAGCTAGTTATAAGCCTTTTTATTTAAAAAGAATGAACATGATTTTCAGCAATGCTAGATAAACAAGAACTGTCCATCAAATCAGAGTTAACAAATGTTTATTTGTTAGAATCACTAGAACTCAGGAACTCTGCTGTCACTTCACTCCTGATTTTAAGGAGCCCAAAGCAATGGGAGATTCAGGTAGGTTTTCCAAAATCAGGAATGGATTCCCTCTGCATTACTTTTGTATAATATAGATTTGACATTTCCACCACCTATTTCTCTTCAGGATAAAATATTTCACTGTTACAACAATCTGCCAATGAAATCCTTCCTCTCACAGTTTCCAAGTCAGCATCTTTGTCCAGACAAACCTTTGCCAGTCTTCCGTAGGTTTGTCTAGTGTGAACACAATGTGATTCATGGTGGTGATTGCTTCGGTGTTTATAAAATTATTCTTAAAACACTCTATAAGGATGAGGTAAACTTTCACCAGAAGGTTATAGCGTACCTCCTGATGTTTTATTTGACTCTTGTTCTGCTCACAACTCTGAACTATGTATAATGTTTTAGGTTTAGACTTGCCAAATCCTCATAGGGAAAAACTAAAACCTTTCCCTACTCTGATTTGTTGTACTAAGGCTGTAATAAGGCCTTCCAAGAAAGGTTCTGAAAGCCTTCAGAAAGGCTCCTGACAGTGATTCTGATGTCTCTCAGGACAAAAAAGCAGACATCAAAGCCAGTACAATCTTTGCTGCACACAGATGTGGAGAACAGGAGCTCCACCTACCCTGACACCAAACGGCAGGGAATAGGAACAGAAGCCAGAGCTGGCCACAGCCTGCTGGAGACTGTGGCAGAGCTGGAGAATACTCAGCAAGACAATGCCACTGTCTGAAGCCTGTTCCAGGCCAATGTGGCAGTAAAGGGCTACAGTAACCACAGTCATAACCCTAAGAAAACAGAGGATAAAACATTAAAAACATCTCAATAAATTGTATCATAATGAGAAATTGACTTCCAAGCCTGTCTGGAAAACCTGGGACTTTCTCATCCCCACGTCCCTTGTGACCTCCTGTGTCCTCACAGTTTACTTGGCAGGACTAAGCACACAAACACTCCCTCTCCACCATAGCACAAAGGTCTGTGCTTGATTCACTGTCAATGTCTCTGATTGCTGCAAGGCACTGGTTGAAAGCAGCTGATGGGACTTTCAGAAAGCTCACATCTACCTCCACCCTATAACGTGTAGTGAGTGCTGCAGAGTACAAATGCACTTAACTCTCACAAAATGGATTTTGTTTCATTTTTCTGCAAAAAAAAAAAATTACCTCTCCCAAATCTTTTATCCTTTAAGAACTCAGACATGTAATGAAAGCCATGACTCACCTGGAGCTACTATAGCCAGACTAATGTAACTGCAGCTTGATAAGGGTGTTGCACCAAAAAGACTCACAACCATAAACAGTTTTGTTACCTCAGTATCTTCTATGAATAAGAAAAAATCACAATCTTGACATCATGACTGGTATCAGTCTGTCTTATGTCTGGGTTCAAGAGATATTGCCATAAAAATTACACAACTCTCAGTCAACAATTATTCTTAAGAGAAAATTTAAAAAATTGTTTTGTCATTCATTCCTGGGAGTCTAGAACTTACATAGCTTCTCTTCATCTTTTCCATGTGCAGTTTGAAGGATAATTGCATTCCATCTCTGCTTATAGATTCAACACCTGTAATTTTGCACAAAAATAAGCACAATATTAAAAGCATAAATTAATTTTTCAAAAATAAATAAGGACTATAAATGAAAGTTGGTGGAAAGAGAGCAAGTGTCCTGTGAAGATCATTAGCTTTCCATACTACTGCCTAATTAATTTAAGGCTGAGCTGGAATTATCACACTAAAAAGGCAGATGATTTACTATATACTTGCCTTTTTTATTTTTTCCTGAATTATACATAGTCTTAGTATCCAAGGCATAATTTTAATGTAATGAAAATATCCTACACCCAGTAATTATAGAGCAGTGAAAAACCAGGAAATCCTGCCTTTGCTGGAATGAGAAAGTAAGTGAATAAGACTATCCTCAGACTAGCAAAGTTTCTCCTCTGATACAGCTCAGAAGCTTCCTTGTGTTAGACTCTGAAATTAAACACAGGAGTTCAGTTCCTAAAATTGTCAGCCAAGAACCTTTTGAACAACCTAAACTGATTTTCAAGTGCTGAAGGAAATACATGAAATCGAATCAAGCTATTCAGTGTCCACAAAACACAGCTGATTTAAAGCAAACTATATGACCTGTTGCGTGGGTGGACTTTTATCTCATGGGTTTAGTTAGCAGAGCTAAAAATATTAGCCAATACAAGGTTGGAGGCTGTCCTCTGAATAGATGCAGATGATAACCCTTGTGAGCTCAGCTGTCTGCTCCAATTGCCTTGCAAATGATAGTGTGTTTCCAGCACAAATTACAGGAATTTAGACAGTTTGTTTGTACAGAGTGAAATTGCACAACTACACAATTCTGCATGGAATTCTGTATTGGAAGCTCAGTGGAGGCTTCCTTGTTGGGGGTCTAAATATGAGTTACCAGGACTCTGTATAAATTCTTCCCAAATATAATAATCCTTCCAATTCTGGGGAGTAACTATGGCCTAGCAGTCTTTCTTTGTCCTTGGTACCACATATGCAACAGAGGTCATTATCTTTCAGCCATTTATTCTAAACTTTACATTTAGCCAAGTTGCTAACAGTTTCTGTTCACTTCACGATGGGTTCACAATAGCAGTGTCATTTATTTGAAAGGCTCAGCTCCTGGAATCCTGTGATCATTCTCTCACATTTCTTTTCCAAATGTGAAGCACAGGGTATGCTAGTGTTTGACAGTAGTCTAAAGCTGATTTATGTGCTGAAGACAGTCAGTCCATGGCATCACAGAGCTCCATACAGGCTAATTCCCCCTGCTGCACAGTTCAGCATCCTGATACATGCATGTATATTGCACTATTGATACAGTATACAGCAGGTACATTTCAAACCTTCACGACTCCACAGGGAAGCACATGAAATAAAAATCATCAAAAGAAAGAAGATTCAACGAACCCTGCTTCTCTTATGGTTTTCGTGATCTGGGGGCTAGGTTCATTAGTTCTGCACAGAATGCCTGATCTGTGCCACTCAGACAGGAGAGCAGTTTGGCTGCAAGCCCAGCCTGTCTCTCCAGTGCCATACTGCCAGCTCCTGCTGTCCTTAGGCCGCTATCAGCCCTTCACCTTTCAGAAGGGCTGTGCTGTCCCAAACTCCCCGTGACCAATGTCAAACATCACCAACATGAAGCGCTGGCTTAAGGGCTCAGTACCGGCCCCCACAGCCCTCCCAAATGCTCCTCTACAGCACAGCATGACCCAGGGTGGAAAACTGACTCCAAGACCCTGAGCAAGCAGAAAATTTCTTTAACACCAAGGTACTGGGCCGTTCCTCAGATTTACCTAAACATTTCAGCAATACGTTCTACAACTGTTTTAAACACCTTACGGGGCTGGATTACTTGTGGCGTCCTGCCGCTGTTCTCTTTAAAGACTTCTGGTAGCGTATTACTGATAGAGAGGTCAGACACCCTGAGGACAGTGTAAATGGAAAGCATCCTAGGGGGAAAACAGTCTTAACGTTGTTTTTCAGCTACGATTCAGTATGAAAGTTCTGCGTGGGGAAACTGAGGCGAGCAGTGCGGTGGGATTTACTCGTCAGACTCGTCAGCAATGTTAAACACAGGTGCGTTTGCAGCTCAGGGAGGCACACACACCTCGATCCCACGGTCGAGTCCTTCCACTTTTCATCGCGCGGATGCTCGCACGGAGCACGGAGGAGGCGGCTGCGGACCCCACCCTCCCGCGCGCGGAGGAGATGCCATTGCGGCCGCTCCCCGCACGGGGCCCCGCAGGATTTCCTGCCTCCGCAGCCCCTCAATTCCTGGAAACGGACTGTCCCGAGGGGCAGGAAGGGCGAGCGCGCCGCCGCCGGCAGCCTCAGAGCCCCGTGAGGG
>VZTB01013357.1:1286622-1366484 GCA_013397245.1 Thryothorus ludovicianus | reverse complement strand
GGGCCGGGGCGGCTCCTGCCCGCAGCTCCCGGCTCCTGCCCCAGGAGCGTCTCCGCACCTGCCCGCCTGATGTGCCGTTCTCTTCCGCGGTAAGGTCAGAAATGCTGACAGCTCGCTTGGGTGTCAGGCGCTCCTGCTGCATCGCTCCCGAGCCGTTCCGTACCGTTAGATGCGTTCATTGTTTCTCACTGTGCAGGCAGGGCCCTGGGGTATTTGTCACTACACCTGCCTTGACTTTTACTCACTCGTGCAGAGGGCTTCTTTACAAAATTCATGCTGGCTAAACCCTGTTTGTGGAAACTAAATAGAGAAAACTAAAATCTCTTCGTATTTCTCTTTCTGGGTGTTGGTTTGGCACATTTGCCATAGAAATGAAACTTTCTTGTGTAGAATCTCCAGGCACTTTCTGCATGCACTTTGTTTGAAAAGCAATTTGCTGAATTAACGTAGCATGCACAAAGATAACTTGAGTTGACATACTAGCAGCGTACCATCTATCTCGTGAGCAAAACTGGAATATTCCTGCCCTTAGGTTCCTTTTTAAACTTAAATTATTAATGGTTTTCTGCATTACAAGAATGACATTTGTAATTGGTATGGAGTGCAAATGCATGTAGAGAACTGAATACAAGAGGAGCTGGTTATAAAGACGGATGTGCCTTCTAAAAAGACCTAGCAGGAGAATGATGTTAAAGAGCTTTTTCTCTTCTCTATAGTTGTTGAGAACCTCTGGGGAGAAGCAGTAGGCCATACCTAGCCCAACTCTTTTGCAGCTCTTGGAAAAAAGGAATGAGAAAAGGGAAAAACTTCTCCCTCCTTGGGGAGCATAGGAAAGTAAAGCTTTAGATTTACTTGCACTTTCGTTTAGCAGCTGTTTAACTGAGTTGTTGGAGGTGCTTTTAAGATAGGGTAAGTGGCAATCAATATTCCATCTTCTTTTAGAACCTGATTGTCAACTTCACACCAAATGTTGTCATTTGTACTTAGTTAAATGGAAATATTTATATCACACATCATTGTGCTGTTGTCTGTGTAATCAATACAGGAAAAAGTTCCTTTATCTCTGAAAGACCCCAGAAAAAAACATACTTGCCTAAACTGAAATAGAAAGGGCAAAACACTTGGATTTGCTATAGATCCAGCAACATTAAAGGTTTGAAAATATGTTCAGAGGAAATGCTGCTTTAGGTATCAATGGGAAGTAACATTTCTACTGTCTGTTCAACCATGTAATGTAGAGCAAGTGAGGTGTGTCATACTAAAGATTACAACACTGAACTAAGGTTCTGCTCTTTCTTTTACTTAAATTTTTCCTGGTATTTGAACTTTTAAAGGCAAAAGTTTGAAGTGAGGTCATATAAAGCAAGTCAGAAACACAAGGCTTACAAGCAGTTTTCTTCCATGTAATCCCTCATGTTGTTGAAGAGATTTGGGGCAAGATGTACTGTGAATACATGGTGTTACAGAAACTGAAACCAACGCACAGAGATGATGGGCTAGTTAAAGGAAACTCATAAAAAAACTTAAGAGGATAAAACTCTGCGATATTTTTAGCTTGGTAATAATAATAATAAAACCCCCCAACAAACCAAACAAAACAGGGATGGGGTAAATAATGGATCAGCTAAGGCTTCTGAACAGCACAAAGGTGAAGCTGAGGTGGATTTGAGGGAAAAACTGGGCTGAGATTTCTTGAATGTTCTATAGTGTCAGTGTGTAAGAGGAGTGTCTTGTACATCACAGAAGAGGTTTCTAGACCAAATTAGACTCACAAGGAGTGATCCAGGGAGCCCAGTGTTCCACCTGGCCCCCCTTCTGTGTTCCTCCTGGGCCTGCTTTGCACTGCAAGTGTTTCACTTGCCAACCTGCAGCAGGTGTTCCTTTTCCTCACCCTCCTGCCTATTTAAAAGAAATTCCCCACTTTGGACAATTACACTGTGCAAGTCCATCCCTCACTGAATGACTCTGTGTTCCAGCAGGTTTTATTTTCCCCCAGCCCACAGTGACCTTGCTGCATGTCCTGCACACGGTATCATGGTGTGCTCGTTGTTGTGGGTGAGCATTAGTTCAGGTGATGCCTGCCTGGGTGCAGAGCAGATGGGAGAGAGAAGGAAGTGGCACTGCCACGACCAGAGCTAATACTTTCTCTGCAGGCACACAGGGTGAGCGTCACAGCAAGCCAGCTCTCAGCTGGGAGCTCCTCAAGACTCTGGTAAGGAAGTTGCATGTAAGGTTTACCTGCTCTGTTCTTATGAGTGCAGATCATTGTCACAGAGAGAGATCTGCTTCCACTGCCATGGTCTGAAAGATGTTTGTACTTTGGAGTTGTGATAGGGTAGAACAGTGCTAACTACGAATTCAGCTGTCTTCAAAACTGCAAAGTGGAAGACAGAGCAAGAGGATGAAGGCCATAAAGTTTTATCTGTGAAGTGGAACTTCTAGGCTTATGCTTTAGTAATCATGAAAATCAGGTTTAGCTGCATTTCTATCTGCTTACATTCTTCAAACAACTGGTCTTGACTTCACAGGATAACAATTTAAAAAAATGTCTCAGCAAGCAGGAGAGTCTTAATGTGGCCTTTAATAGGACAATAATGTAAATGATTAATGATTGATGAAAAAGAATTGTGAATGAGCTTGTGGAAGGGCTTTTCAGGTCTCTTTTGAGAGTAAGAAGGATCTTGATATATCCTTGGAGGTCACATCTGTAGATTTTAATGAGGGTAAAGCAGAGAAAAGCTGTTAGAAGTGAATGAGATCTCAATGAAGTAAAAACATAGAAAGCTCTTTATGATCAGATAAACCAGATGCCCTTTTTTTAATTCGTTTTTTTTTTTTGTAAAGGGATGTTCTGAAAAAAAGCTGCAAGTAACTGCTAATCTGCCATCAATACTCAGGAAACAAGTTAACAGTTATGAATGGTACAGTATCACATAAAACATCTATTTAAACAGTTTTAGAGCCCTGAGTATGCTCTTGTCATTGATTAATAATTTGGAGGGTTGTTTAGTTGTGGGTTAAGGCTGTTATTTGTAGGGCTTACAAAGGGAGCTGTATGGGCCTGCCTTTGGAGGAAGTAAGGGTGAATGCAGTTGATATGATAAGATTCTCCACAGTCATAGCTGCATGAAACATGGCAGTTCAGGAAGACTGATATGCCTTTGCCCCTAAAATGCTTATTGATAAGTTATAAAAGGAAGGGCAGGACTCCTGGAGGACATAAACATCATGCCTCTAGCTCTAGTGTCAATTCTTGTGGCTTGTCTATTCCACAAAGGTGGAATAAAGTGTTACTTTATTTTCTGTTTGTTCTCTCTGTTGTTTTGTGCTGGGTATCTACAGAGGGTTGTAATTTCTGTGAGAAATCAACTTAAGTCCTAAATTCAGTTCTAATATGATCCTGATAAGAAGGGAGAAATCCCCAGTGGGCCACTACCCTTTTCATTTGAAGACTGCATTTCAATGGTGTTATTCAAGCTAGCATGAACCTCTGAAACTTACTTGTGCAGCATCTGAGGTGAGATCAATGTTGCTCCCACCTTTGGTTCTTGGAAAACCTCTACCTTGCTCCTGGGTGGGAACCAAGCCACAATAAAGTAGGCATTTACCAAACCAAACAAAGGACGTTTATAGTTAATTTCGTTTGTTACCAAAGAGGGAAGCAACACAGAATTCCTAGTTCGTGTGTCATCAGGCTGTCAGCTCATATTTTATAGTCTTGTCACCTTCTTGAATGTAGCCAGAAAACCTTCCTCAGAGTCTGTTGCCTAAGAGAGAGGAGCTGGTTAACTGGGATACAGCACTGTGACACCTAAGGTGATTTTTTTTTAAATCTAAATCCACAGGAAAATTATTCATGAACAAGCTTCATTCGACAGAGTTGTGTCAATCTCCAGTTATGCTCAAAAGCTCATCAAGCTACCCATGATTTATTCAGTGCATTGCAGCAAAGAGTTTTAGTAAAGATAGACAGTTTACCTGTTTTAAACTTTAAAAGACTATTTTGTTGACAAATTAGGCCTGTTTTACAATATAAAATGGATCATGAAAGACGTTGCTGTTGCATGTGTTGTAATTTTAGGTTGAAAATAATAAGGCTTATTTGGATTTTTTTTCTTCTTTCCTCCTTAGGAGTGCTGCAGGAAGAGAAAGACATGAAGTATTTTTAATGAAATTCCTCTTTTGATCAAGCTGCTAAAAATGGATGTGAACATTTTCTCCTGTGAGGTAAGTATTGACAGGGAGAAATAAAAGAAAACCTTACTCATTTCACTTAGGGTTGCTTGTCACCACTGTTCTTCTGACCAGCAGCTTTTGGTCAAGTATTTTAGAGTTATAAAATCTGTGACTTGGCAAACTTTGTACCAAAAGTCTTAACTGAAAAGTCCTACAAATAATCGTTTCATTTACAGGATTAGTAAGCTTTGTTCTGGTATTCCAGCAGATAAAAACAAATGTATAAAGGCTTGGTTTGCAGTGTTGGTAATGAGCAGCTTCTTCTGCACAGAGTAGCTTTTGACCCAATGTCAAGCTTTTTTCTAAGCATCAAAGAAACGGAAGCTGCTGAGTCTGATTTTCAAGAGTGAATACTTACACAGAATAACTGCAGGTGCAGGAAATGAGTGAGATCTCAGGATAAAGAAGGAGTTTGTACTACAAATATGTAGGTACTTTTCCGTGCATCCAGGCAGCTGAGTTCCTGCTCTGTGCAGCCTGGGGAAAAGCAGGGCTTTTGCCAGCCTGAGTTACAGGTGTGTATTTATATTGCTTTTGTGAAGTATCACAGCCAGATCTTCACAGTTCCTGCATTAAGTATGTAACTTAGTAAAACCAAATACATGTCCTTGATTTAGGATCGTGGGGAAATTTGGGTTGTAAGGATCCTCGGGAGATCATAGAGTCAAACCCACTACTCATAATTTGGAGTAGTCGAAGAAATTAGGTCATTTTCAGCCATGGGCCTTCTCAGTCTGTTATATATTCAGCAGTATTGACAGAAGATGGATTTATAGCTTGTCATATGTATGTTCATCATAATAATGCAGATAGGAACATAAGAAACTACTAAAATTTGTCAGAAGGGAGAATGCTTTAATTAAGACAGGATTGCACAGGAATTATCTGTTTCTCTGAACAGAGGAAACAATAAATATCTGATGTGTTCATTTCTTGCAATTTCAAATGAAACCTCCTCAGGTCAGCTAACACTGACCTAATGTCATGCTGCCAGTATTTTCAAGATGGGTTCCCTGCAAGAATTACCCCTTCCCAGGCATCTCTGGGGAACTGATTTATTTACTTCCTCCTGTAAGCAAAATTGCTTTCTCATAATAAAAGGAGGGGAAGTGAACACATTGCTTATCCTGTGTGAAACATGTTACTGAAACATTTTCTCTGAAGTATAAATATTTGTTCATGGGAAAACATAGTGACAATGTGAATAAAAATAAGCATCTTGTCAGGAAGCTTAGGGAGCAATCTCCCCCCTGGGCTCTAAAAGTAAACATAAACCAAGCATCCTTCCTCCCCCCATCATTATGCACTACCAAGCAGAACATTTTGTGAACCCTAGGAATAACTACTTCCACTGTTTTGGCCAGGGAAGATTATACAATGAAGGGGTTAATCTTGTTAGGAGAAAGACATTTTAGCATTCAGAGCCTCATGGGAGGGTCAGTGAAGTGAAGAGATACTTGCTTTACTTTGGATTTATGCTTATCTCAATGTGCTTTCAATTGATCCCTCAAAACTGGTAATTTAATAGCTTTAATAGTTACATTAGTAATTTAATGAGCCCCTTTCAGGACATCATCAAAAACAAACATATATTTTGTGAATAAAAATAGAAGTAATTTTATAGGTAATGCAGTTCCTGAAAGCCAGTATACAGTATTACACATATGCAAGTTGTGATTGTCATGGTTTAACCCCAGCCAGGAACTAAGCACCATGTAGTTACTTGCTTATGTACCCCCAGTACATAGGAGGGGAAGAGAATCAGAAAAAAAGGTAAAAAACATGGGCTAAGGATTGTTTAATAATTGAAATAAAATATAATAATAGTTGGAATTAAAAGGGAGACAAAAGAAAGGGAGAGAAATACAACCCCAGAAAAGCAAGTGGTGCACAATACAGTGGCTCTCCGTGTGCTGGCTGAGGCTCAGCCCAGCCCTGAGCAGCAATTGGCAGCTCCCAGTCAGCTCCCCCAATTTATATACTGCCTTTTAGGGTGTGCAGTGTCCCTTTGGCCAGTTTGGGTCACCTGTGGCAGCCCTGCTCCCCCTCAGTTTCTGGTGTACCTGTTCACTGGCAGAGCATGAGGCACTGAAACATCCTCAGTTTGGAGGGAGCACTAACAACATCAGTGCATCATCAACATTCTCACAGTGAGTCCAAAACATGGCACTGTACCAGCACTAGGAACAAAATTAACTCTATTCCATCTGAAACCAGGACAGTGATGCTATGAATTATTTAATAGGCATTGATTGATTTCACCATCAAAAAGTACCTATTGAGGGAAATGGCACATCTAAGAATCCAAATATCTCTTTTCACCTCTCCCAGTGTCAAAACTTGCTTTCCAGACTGTTTTAAAATGAATTTCTGTGTAACATATATAGCTTATGTAGCTAAATTGTAGAACAATATTCTCAGAAACTTGCAGTTCCTGTTGTTTCTCTGATTTGGTCTCACTTCTCAAAGAGAAGGCCTGAAAAAAAACCTAATTTATGGATGGGTGTATACTTGAGCCAGAAAATGCTACATCTCTGGAAGGTGTGTCTTTGTAGAGGTGTTATTTACTCTTTAATATCCCAGTCATAGCTGATTTGCTTCTGGGCTTCTGTGTCACTTGAGGGATTATGAGACAAGTAGTAGTAAATTTAGCTGTCTGAGTAAAGAAGCTTCTTCTCTCTCAGAGATTACTGTCTTCACAGTCAGTGGAAAAAAATTGTTATGTGTGTGATTGTCTCTACAGTGCAATCTGGCACTTGAATGTAGCTGACAATTCAGAATGGTAAATACAAAGTTCTGGACTGTGCAAAGCCAGCAGAGGGGTGTGTGTGCAACAGTAACCTTCAGCAGAATTAAATTTATCAGAGGAAATTTTAAATTTTAAAACTGTTTGAACAAGTTCTTCTCAGACTTAGGACTGCTTGTAACTAGAGATCAAAGATGTGTGTGCATGGTTCAGGTGTGAGAAGAAGGCCAGCGTTGCTGTTTGTTTCTTTTGATCTTAGCAATTAAATTTTTGTTTTCTGGCACTCTTTATCATACTGTTGAAATCCATGTTTCTAACTTTATCATGGGATTTCCTGTGCTTTACATAAAGGGGAATGACTGTTTGTCACAATACCTATGCAGAATCAGGAGCAATTTGTTATAGTTAGATGGGAAAAGAAGAAAGAAATTATGCAGTTCTGAAATATCCATTAATTCAGGGAGCTTAAGCATCAAGGTACCAAACATAAGAAATCAAAGCTGGGGTATAAAATCAGTGCTGTTACATCAGAACATTCTCTTGCCAGCTGGAATTACCTGTCTCTCACACTTCTGGAAACAAGGGCCTAGGCCGCTCAAAATGAGGATTTGTAGTAACAAAAGCATAATATATAACAGTATCTGAGCTTTAGCTGCTTTTTGTTTTCAGCTGCTCTGTCAGTGGTGAAATTTGCTTTTGCATGGGCTCCTAGATGTGCTCAGTATGGGTGGGTGTTCCAGTAATTTTCCTGAGCACCAGGTTTGCACTTTAGGTGGATGTACGTGTTGTGGGGCCTTATGGCTGTCCTTGTTTCAGTTCTTGATTTATGGCTGTTCCATAACACTTGAACTTCCTGAATTTGCCACTTCTATTTCACAGACATCTTTTTGACTGTCCTTATGACAATAATGTGGATTATTGGTCACTAAATGCAGAAGAATGTTATATAAAATACTTTCCAGTCTTCTAAGAAAAGTACCTATGGGTCAGGCTTTCTTTCAGGCAATCCAACTGTCTCCATTGAATTTCTCCAGGGGTGAATTTTGTTCTTTTAATTCTCTTACGGGTTTGCAACTGTACTCCCCACTGGCAACACTGTAATTAAGGAACTTTTACTGTTTCTCTTACTATAAGGGCAGAATAGTCTTTTAGCTGTAGATCTGAATTTCAGTGAGAAGCCTAATGTAAAAAAATGAGAATGGTGGAGAAATGTTTATCTTCTGTAATAGATGCAATTTGATGACATTTTATTGGCAATTTATTCTGTAAATAATTCATACATTTTCATGCAAAAATATTTTGAGGACAAGGTGTGGGAAGGATTTAATTCTCTTGAGCATTTTATAATGCTACCAAATGCACCCTGCTCTAGCAATTTTTGTCAATATGTGTGGGAGTAAATAAGATTAATACCTTTGTAGTTCTTGTCTTCTACCTTTACCCAAGAAAAGAACCTTGCCTGACTGTAAAAACACTGTAAAAAAGTTTTAAAATAGAATGCTACATGTCTCGTTACTTGTTGAAAGAGAAAAAAGCCCCTGCTAGTAGAATTCATGATGCTTTGGCAATACGACTTTCAAGCAAAGAGTGGATGATAAATTTCAAGACACTGGGGTATTTTTGATTTTGTTAGAGCTCCCTGAATGCCTGATTGGCTTCAAAACCACTGCTGCTTCTGATTCTAGTTTGTTTTTAATTTTACAAAGGTATATTTTGTTCCTGACATAATTAAATGCTGCACTTATAAGTGTAAGTGTAATTGGAAAGTGATGTCTTTTACTCAGTACTTTGCAAATTACACAGTGTACACATATTCCTTTAGGCTCTCTGATTGGTGCCTAATCTGTAGTTCAAACCTGTAATTGATACTTTGGCAGGTCCTGGAAGTAGTATCCTACACCCTCTGTGAAAACTGCAAATATATGCAAAAAAGTATGTGATTTCATGGTTGATAGCTTTTGAATGGTAGCATTTAAAAGAACAGAATCCTTCTTGGTAACTATTCCTAATAAAGGTAATTAGGGAAGTCTCATCAAGCAGCCTGTGGTGAAACATGCAAACTGTCTTTATTGCCTGCTTCTTGGACTTGGAATCACTCGTGTGTGTTTTCTTGTATGGATCACTTGTGTGCATTCTTGTGCAAATTCTGCAATTACCATTATCCTTCAGCTACACCATTTTGCTAGAATTTATAGGAAGTGTTTCAGAGAGTGAAAAGTATCCATCAGAACCAGCCCTGGTAATATTCTTTCTGCATATGGTTTATGACCTTAACTCATTGGGGAAACAAAAAAATGGTAACTAGATTTGTTTAGACATATTGAAGTAAACCACTAAAATACATGAGTGGCATTTGGACAGTTGAAGCCTCATGTTGATATAATCCAGTCTAACCCATTGAATTTGTTGTGTTGCAAAAATGCAGGCTTTGCAAGGCAGTCTTTGCTAGTGTGACTAAATCACATCAGTAAACTGATGTAAGGTGGTGGTAAGAGGCACAAGGTGTTTCCTTCTTGGAAAAACTTTCTCTTTCAAAAAGTGAGTGGTTCCAAGGTATATAATACAGAAAATGTAACAAAGTTTGAATTTAGGTCTTTAATCCGTAAAATCCCACGGTGTTACTACTGTGCAGAATGACACTGTTAAAAATAAATGAAGAATTGTACTGTAATCTTGGGGGGGGGGATTGTAATCCAAATAAGTACACTCTTTTAACAACCTAGTGAAAAAATAGCAAAGTTACAGGTGCTTCATTCATTTCTGTTTTGTTTCAGCTACTTTATCATCTTTCTAAGATGATAATATAGCAACTAATTCTGTGGACTTTTTCTTCTTGAATTACTCCCTGAATTGAAGCCTAGAGGAGTCACTGGAAGCTTTTCCTCAACAGTTTCAGAAGGATTTATATCAGGCTCTTAAACCCATAACTAAGTCTTATTTTTGTGTCTAGCTCACTTTGGGACAGAGGTACAGAAGAGTAAGTTGTAGCTAATAAGGCTGTTTCTCGAAGATCAGTGATGATGAGATTAAGCTACCTTTCTTCTACTTAATCCTTCTCTGTTGGTTTGACAGCCTATAAAGGTCAGAGTATGGCTGGTGGCTGCTGTTCTTGTATGTAAGCAGTGATTCAGATGCCAATAACACTAGGCTTTGGCAACTGTGGAAAAGGCAACAAAATTCACTTTGTTTCTCCTCCCCTCACCGCCACTCCCACCTGGTGTTTTCCAGTTCCTGCAACTAGAGATCCGTGTTCAATACTTGTCCTCATGATCTCTTTATAACACCAATATAAGCAACCCAAGGCAGGGGGGGCACATTGATGCAGGGATCTTTATTTGTGTACTGCTCCTGTCAAATATCTGAAATTTTTGACCAATTTTTTAGCTTTTAAAATTTGGTCTACGTTTTGTATCCTCCTGTGTATAAATCTGCTAGGCTTTTAATAGATGTTTTATGCAATCCTCAAAAGGCAGAGAGAGCATTTATAATACTTGGAAGAAAAAGGGCTGATCCATTTAGGTATGGTTTTTAAAGCTCAATAGCTTAGATCAAGAATGAGAAGCAAAGACTGTATGTCATTGAAAACCTCCTGTAGCTGTAGTATAAAGATGTTTCAAGTCTCTTGGAAACTCAGTATTCAGAGACTAGTGAATTTTGACTGTTCTGCATAGAGGAGAGATGGAGACTGACAGCTTGTCACAAGGTCAGACAGACAGACAGAAAATCTTCCCCAGCTGACTGTTTGCTGTGACTCTTACTTCATTCCACAAAGGAGTTCTTTCCATTCCATTAACATCTGATTAGATGGCAGAAACATTTTAAGAAGCTCTGAACAGTTATGCAGATGCCAGCACTATTACTTCCAGATTCATTCCCTTGCCAAACAGCAAAATGATACAGTCAAGAATAAATCCTCCTACTAGTCAGTTTTGGCTATTTAGTTTTTGTTTGGAACTGTTTTTATAAGTTGACTAAATCTTTTGTATCCTTGTTGTAGTCCTGAGGAGCTAGAAGTGTGGAATATAGCAAATACAAGCTGTTGCAAAATTGCTCCCATTAGAAAAGATTACACATATGATACAAAACTCTGCCATAGAAGCAATTCTTCAAACAGCATTGTCCTCTCAGCGCTGGGAATGCAGTGAGCCTTAACTCTGCCACTTCTTCCCTTGGGAGACTCTTACATAACTGCTCAGCTGTTTCTCTTGCTGTTCTTCTTATTAAGCCAAAATTTTGTTTTGCTTAATTGCATCCTGGTACACTTAACTTTGCAAACTGGGGCTGTTCAAGTGAATCCATTCCCATTTAAGACCAGACCCCACAGTTTGTAGAAAGAGAAGGGAGGCAGCAAAGGCAGTTTATTAGAGATTAAGGGGCCATCAGAGAGACTGTGACAGCACAGGTGAGCAGGCTGGAACATACCTGGCTTGGCTGAGCGCCCTTCCAGCATCAGGAACAGCCACGTCGGGGCTGCCTAAGGCTGAGTGCAGCGAGGAGGGTGAGGAAGGGGTTATTCCCCCTGCTCAGCACTTGTGAGGCAGCTCCTGAGAAACTGTGCTCAGTTTCAGGCTTCACAGATCTGGAGAGAGATTGGCCGACTGAAGGCAGTGCAACCAAGGGCCGCTAATATCATGGGGAAACTGAAATACGAGATATACACAGGGACACTGAGGGAGCTGCTTATCTGGCCTGGAGAAGAGGTTAAGGAGGCATCTAATTACTACCTCAGGTACTCACAAGGGGTCATGGGGAAACCAGATCTTCTCACAGTTGCGTAACAAAAGGATTAAAGGCAGCAGTCACAAGTAGCAGCAAGGCAGGTGTGCAGAAAAAAAATTCTCACTGGTTGTAAAAAAAAGCCATTTTCATCGTGAGCGGCTAAGCAATGAAAAACACGGATTGGAGATTGTGGACTGACTGTCCTTAGCCAGATCAAGCTTTGAAGTTAGCTGTGCATTGAGGAGGAAGTTTGACTACATGACCTCTGGAGGACTCTTCCCACCAAAATTGATACTCTGTTTTGGAGAGAGGTGGAGAAAATCAGGGTCTTGTAATAACCAAGATTAAATATAGAAGCAGGGAAATGCAAAAGCCAATATTTTACACATAATTATACTGAAAACTAAAGCATTGTAGAAATATAACCCTCTGAAAAAAAATATAGATATTAAATTTTTATTCCAGATTATAAGTATTGGCATTTCCCTTCTGTGTATGGTTTCTTTCATGTTTACTCAACTGTTCAAAATGTATGCCTATATTAAGCCTTCTATATCCCTTTCCTAGTGAAAAAGAATGGGAAATATAATTCATAAGGCAAACCACTGGTGCTATGTATCATTCACAGAATGCTCTAATAAAACCTGGTGCACTGCGGGCTTCTTAAGCAGTGATAGCCTTGCACTATATTTAGCAGTCAATGAAGAACTGAAAAAAACCCTCACAAATAAATGCATACTGATCTATGTTGGTGTTTAATGAACACAGTGAAGGTATCATTGTATATGTTACATGTCTTCATCTCTGAGAATTAAGAGAAATATGGGATTGTAGGAAAAGGGATGCAACTAGCCTAATAAATTTGCATAGCTGGCTGAGAGTAGATGTTGATGTCACTAGATAGAGACACCTTACGTCAAATGAAAGAAGAGAAGAAAGAAAAGAACAGACTGGGTACAATGTACAACAGTTTTGAAAAGAAAGCTAGTTACGAATGCATGAGCATTTGGCAAGGGTACATTGCAGCCCCAAATGGAAACTTTTTAACACAAAAATTGTATTGACAGGAAATGAATTTTATTTCAATTTTTATAGAATATATTCTTACATAGTTTTATGCAAGGCATTTGTTTTCTTTATGATTTTTTTTATGGATAAAATCTAATGAAATATATCCTAAACCAATATAAAAGTAGTTTGAAATTATTTTGATCTACCCACATTATTAAAGTCTAATTGTGGGGGAAAAGTAGACTTTGATGACAGGAACTGGGCAATTCTGATATTTTAATTATGTGCTGCCAGTTGGCTGAGACTACATATACCACATAAAATGGGTGGATGGTGAAGTCCATAACCGAAATTATTACATTTCCTTACTTTGGTTGTACAACATTCATGTTCCCTTTGTATTGTTGAAAGCAAATTTCGTGGACTGTGGAGAGCAGCTTCTGTCCCTGTGAGATTGCCATATGCAATGTGAAGCCCATACAGGACAATTTAACTTATATTTTGTTTTACTTAATTCCTTGTGCATTTAAATTATTTCCACTAGCATTCTTTAAATCTAAACATGCTCCTAAAGTCTTCTAATATGAAAGGCCCCTGCATTCAAGGATAAGGGAGATAAACTCTAGTATGTCCTATGCTATTTGGTTTTGGGTTTGGACCATCCCAGGTGGTCTCTGCAATGTCAGACCTGCCCTCTTTCAGTGAACAAGCTCAGTTCTGTAACTGTCCCTACTGAGTGTTGTTGGTGTAGCACAAGGTCAGAAACTGCATTTGTGCTTGGGTGTTACTATCTAATGCAGAAGGGAAAGAATCTCAGTTTTCCTGAATTACAAGCTGGAGCGGGTCTTCAGAGGGAGCACGTCACTACATTTTAAAATATTTTTTTAAGCAGACCTAGACCTCTAATGCAGGGAAAAGCCTCTTGACTCCACATAGCCCTTGGGTCTGGGATGTAGACTTTCTCAGAATGCTGATAAGCAGAAATATAAAATCTCAACCCCAGAGTTACCATGCTTAGACTATCAATCCTCTGCAGATGTAGCAGACTTAGATTATGATGGGATGGTGAGAAGCATGGGCTCCTCTTTCAGAAGAGTTTGTCTAAGAAGCTAAACCAAGTGCTTGTAGTCCCTTCTTCCTGTGCTTCCTGTTATCCTTGACTGGTATTTTTTCAACCTGTCTCCTCCTGAGCCTTTCTCTGGTGTCTCGGAAGTGCAGAGGATGGAAGGGCCTGAGGGCACTGAGCTTCAGTGTTCCTGAGCTGGTAGAAAGATGTTTAAGGAATTCTGCTAACACTGCATGTTGGAGCAGCCTCTGGAATTAAACTGACTCTCAAGATCCAGGGGTAGAAAGGTTATTTGTGAACTCACTTAGAGTCTATGCACAACTGCTGCTCTCTCCTGATATTTTTTAATCATCTGAGAAATATAGTCTCAAAACCAAAAGGTTAGTTTAGCCCCAGAGTAAAACACTGGAGCATATGGGGTTGTGAATTTACATTTATGCTTTCAAATATATTTTTGTAACTGAACAAAACCAAGATAATTCTAAGTAGAATTATCTGTGGGAGTGAATGTATTTTTTAATTATTATTTTAGTCTTTTATCCAGTTGTTTTCTCAGTTGTTAGGTAGTGTTTGAGGCACATAACTGAGCTGCAGTGATGGAGCTCGCTTGGCAGCCCATAAACATGTTTTGGAAAGCTGCATCGACTTGGCAAAAGCAGACTGTAGTTAAATGCTACCATGGTCCAATGCCATGTCCTTTAGGATTGCTTGCAAAGACACAGCTTATTCCCTTCTTCCTTTCCCTCTAGCTGTTACTCCTCCCTGAAAACAAACAAATGAAAATGAAAAATCCAAGCTGGTTACCTTGAATACTTAAACATCCAAATGAGTAAAACTTTACCATTCGTATATTTTTAATGCTTATGCAAAGTCAGTGGGAATACTTGTGATTTATTACTGTGCTTTCTTGTACCAAAGCCTAGAAGCTGTCAGTTGCTCTACACCCTATTAGAGATGCATTCCAGCTACTTCTCGATGTGTCATTCAAATTTATGGTCAAAACTAAATTGTTTGTTTTAAAAGTTTGGGAAAATGTAAATACACTTCCATACAGGATTACATATCAGAGAACAGAGAACTTCTGGTTGTCCTGGGGTTTTATTTTATACTTTGCTGAAAAAGCTGCAATCTGAATTATATAAGAAGTTTTACATTTGTGGTGGGAAAGGACTGAATGGTAAAAATTTCTGAAGATGGTCATTATTATGGAAATGATACAGTAGCATGTACCTATTTCCACAGCAGCAGAGCCCTTTAGTACCCTTTGCTGAAACAGGAAAAAAGAGAGAAACTTGAGACCTTTTCTTTGCCCCCATCAAAGGCAATATCCTCTTTCTCTTTTTCCCATTTTAACCACCTGACTAATCTGTCATTGCTGTATTCTGCTAAATTTACTATTGTGCACTAAAAATAACACTTCTTTCCTGTCCTCTTCCCTTTTTTTTTTTGTAGAAAAGCTCTGTAAAGAGGTAGGAATTAGATCCAAAGGTTTGTGGGCTTTTTAATGGCTTGGTTTGGGATTTTTTTTGAATTGCAGCCCAATACTTCTTGAGTCAGTATCATGGCAAGTCTGGTTGCGTTGGATCAGTTTTCTCTGACGTGATGCTAACTTACCTGTTCTCACTTTAATGCTCACTATTTGCAGCAGTGATAGTCTAGGTATTTTTAATAGAGACATGGGTTCTAGCTCTGATTTGTCTTCAGGAAGTGATTATTTAGACTGTAGAAAAAAGGTACCAATAAGGAATTAAAAATAGCCATACTGAAACAGTTCAGCAGTAGGAACACTGCTTTGCTCAGCCTCCTGAATTGAGTGGGATGAACATGAGGTTTTTTTCTTTTCTTAAAAATTGTGTATCTGAGAAACAAGTGAATACATGGGGTTGTTGTTCTTGCACAGAGTGGAAAACTTGAAACCTAAAAAAGAGAAGGTAATTATACTATACCTTTTAAATCTGTTGTCTTTTGTTTTTGTTTTTGTTTTTTTGTTGTCAGCATTATCAGCTTGATATTTGTTTGAAAGATGTCTGAGTGAGATTTGTTTTACTTTTTGATGCATTTGTCTTGTCCATCCAAACTGTGCAAAGCTAGGAGAGTACCACTTAATATTTGCCATGATGCATGTTGTTCTGCTCCTAATAGCCTCCTTTGATATGAAGTTGCAAAATGTAATTTGTCCTGACATAGATGTACTCAACTGAAAATTGTTGCAGTCTGACTTGGTTAATGTAAGTTTGGCTTCTGGGTACTTGAAAAATGTAAGTAATTGACTACAACCAAATGCATTTGGATACTGTTAACCTGTTATTGGTACAGATAACTATTCTTGTAAATGGGGTTTAAAACAACTTTATAATGTTTTCCAACAAATTTCTGCATTAATGCTATGAGACTGTGCAATGTGTGTGTCCAGGTTTCTATAAGAGAATATTTCTTGAATAGTGACTACTTTTTTAATAATCACAGCTATGTCAAAAACTGTCCTTGGCTGCAGTGATTGTGCCCATGCCCCTTACTGGTTAGTGACAGTTTTGTTGATGTTAAGTGGAAAACTAAGAGCCAGAAATTGCTGTTTTAGCAGGGAGCCAAGTCTGGATTGTAACACACAGGGCCTTGAGCTGCTTTCACTGGTTTGAAAACACCAAGTCTAGATTGTCACTGTAAGGGAAAGGGAGGTGATGATTTAATTGTGGTGTGTATGTTTTACATGAAGGCTTCAAACATTATAGAATAAAGAGAAGTGATTTCAAGAGATATCAGCAGCACCTGCAGTAAGAAATCCGCATGCCCAGTGTAGGATGTCAGCCAGGGAGGCTTTCAGGACCTTTGCACTTGTGTATGTATTAACAGTATTCACGTTGTATACGTATAAAGACTGCGTATGGGGGGTGTTGCTTTGTTTTACAAGTTGTTTCGCGTCTGAACTTTAAACGTGCGAGACCATGGCAGAAAGCCCCCGCTGCGGACCGTGGGGCAGGAGCGGGATGCTCCCCAAGATCCCCACTGAGGGCTNCATATTTAGGTATATCTCGCACAACACGCGTTATCAGCGACCACCACACCCGAGACGTGGCAGAAGGAGAGGCCCCAGCGACAAACGGTGGACATACGGAGACCAAACAGTATAAAAGAAGAGCCCCGAGTCTCGGAGAGTGCGGCAGTTGGTGGGACGGTGATCCCCCTGTCGCCCAGCGCTGCATTGCCTTATCGCTACGCTTGCTGTAATCAATAAAATTCTAATTGGCAACTGTAACCGCTTTGGACTTGTGTTGCTCAAATTTCTCTATAACACCGGGTAGGTCCCGCGTCGCCCGGGCGCGATCGTGCTCCGAGCTGCCGGTGCGCGGGGCCGGGACGGGCCCCAGCGGTCCCGCAGGGGGCGGCTGGCGGCGCCCCGCGCGTCCCGTTTGCCCGCAGATGCTCTCCCGCCAAATCGGGAGAGAGCAGGAGGTGGTGGCATCCTCCCCTCCTCCGGAGACAGAGAGGGCTGAGTCCTTGATGAAGCAGATCTGTCTGGCTTCCTTTTCCAGCGAGGCCACGAGGTGCAAGGCAAAAATAGAGGGGTATGATGTGTAACGGGTAGCACAGACCTCCTGGTGCCTTTGAGTGTCATTTAGTGAAAACACGAAGGATATCTTTATCCCCTCTTTTTTTCCCTCTCACCTTTATTTGTCTATGGAGTCTGCTGTGAATTGCTGTGACAACCGCAGGAAGCTGTTGGGGGGTCTTGTCGAGACCTATCAGGTGTCTATGTCGAGACCTATTTGTGGGCCATAGAAAGCAGCTCTAGAAACAAACAGTAGTAGACTTTTAATTTGTTTAGTCAACCTTTAGTGGGTATTGTGGCACATCTGACATCTAGAGCAAAGAGAAATCGGTCACTGGACATACCGAGGCAGACTGGGTGGAGGAGTTGCCGTCTATTGGTCAAGACACTATTCTGAAGGCAACAATATACTTGTTTAAAAAATGGTAATAATAAAAGAAAGCCCTTGAGGCTCTGCATATGGTCACAGCAAGATCAAGGAAGTGATGCCAGAATAGTCTCAATGACTTTGTTCATCCTCAGTTTGTGTACTATTTCAGGACACACAGCTGACTTGAAGCCAAATGTTCAGCCTGAGCTGTAATAGAAGCTGAGGTGGAAATTAGCTTTTCCAGTGTGCTTAAGGGGAGTCCTTTAGCTGCTGGTCTTTCTAGGCAAAAATAATGCATGTGGGGAGAAACCTACCATTGTTAGGATTACACTGAAGAGTTGTCATGACTGCTCGGTGTAAATAGTAACATTTCAGTACAGCGAGTATTTCAGGATTGGGAGTCTCACTTCAAGAAAATGGAATGGCTTCATTTCTTTTCAGTATTTTCCTGAAGTCCTTCCATTAGGTTATGCTTTTCTTTCTGTTCATGTTGCGTTTGCACACCTGGTTCTATGTCTCAGTTATACAATGTATCTACACACTATTAAGAGAAAAAAAATGAGTTCAGTATTTGTACTAGGGGTCTTTATCTAAGTGACATAATACTTAAGGAGCATAAGGTCTGGGACAGGCTCAGATATGCAGAAGTTTTTTCTATCCAAGAAGAAATGTCAATTTTAGCTCTGGGAAGCTTTCTAAAACTCCTGCCTTTTTAAAACTCCAAGCTTCATAAATACTGTAAAGCATTAGGCTGAGAGAAAGAGCCGATCACTTGACCATAAATCCTGATGTTTGTTTCTTTGTTAATACATTTTATTTGCTGGAAAAATGCTTAAGTCCTGTATCCAGATGTTACCCTGTGCTGAAGGGGACGAAAGGACAGAGAAGCCTTGAAGGAGGAGAAGCAAAGGAGCAACAGGTGTTTGACTTGCTCCTCACTTGCTCCCTTCCGTCCTGCCAGAAAAGTATACAAACATTGCAGGGTAAAGTGTGTGCTTGGGATGGAGGAAAAGGAAAAGCTCAGGTGTCCTTGCTGCATACAGCAGACTTGCAGAGCAGCTCAGAGTCTGGGTGATGGTATCCTTGGATCACTGATTGAGTTTCCAAAAAGAGCTCAAAACTTTCTGCTGAAGGAGTAAGTGGTGCATGAGCTATAACTGGTGCACCTGCAGTGTGTGTGGGCATAGCTGGGCTCTTTGGTATTACAGACAGGTCATGAAATAAAAATATGGATTTCCTTTGCCTCTCATCCAACACTATTCTACTTTTCTGTTTTCCTCTCCTTTCTATCTAACCTGAGATGCAAGATAGATATTTCTTTCTTCTTTTTAAATTATTTTTTTCTTTGCAAATGAGTCTGTGTGTGGCACTGGATGTTACAAGTAAACCCCACATCTATGTACCTCCTGCAGTCTTCCATTAATATTGCTGGATTTGTATTTGAGACATAAGTGCTGAACTTGACCCATGACCTGAAAATACCATTTACCTGAAGTCTGCCATCCTGAAGTGTTTGCTATTCCAGTCAGTGTTCAGGTCCTTGGGTGGGTTTTTCCTGCTGTCATTATGAGGTCTCAATCTCCTTTGCTAGTTTCCTGGTGGTGATAATGTCTGAGAATGAATAAAATTACACACAATGTCTTTCTAAGATCACTGATTATCAAAGAAGAGAATGTGTAAGAAATGTCACATAAAGTTCAAGAAACAAGAACCTGATTCTATCTTTTGGAAAGAGAACAAGTACGGAAAGTGAATTCAACAGCTGTCTGTGCTAGATGATCACCAGTATCTTTGGAATATTCTTACTTTGTAGCTCTAGTGAAGCTCGATAAATATTTTTCCCACAGAAATGCACAAAAGTTGTGAGAATGCCTTATTTGGTGGTGGTTATTGTTCTTTCAGTACTGTTGGGAGCACTGCTTAGGATCAGTATACGGTGTCAATGCCTGTTTTATAACCTCTAACAACCTCTTTATAACAGCTAACAACTGCTACAGTATCAGTAGTTTAATACTGCACAAGCATCTTAATTACTTAAGAGTAAAATCAGGCATTTCATGGAGTTTATTACCATGAAACCTAGTAGTGTTGAGTCAGACTTTTCCAGGCACCCATCTTCCTTTAGGCTTTGCATTTTTTATGTTAGCCCAGATAGTCTTAGGCATGGCAGTCACACTAAGGATTCAGCTGCAGCTTTGCCCCAGTTAATGTTGATCCAAATACCAAAGCAGGAATCAGAGCATCTGATGCTCTGCCTACACTGATGGATCATGTGGTGCAGTAGCAGTGGACCTGGGAATGAAAAAATTGGTGCTGAGGACCCAGTGTCCACATGCACACAGCTCAGGGACAAGGGTGTTACTTCAGACTGCCTTAATCTGGTCCCATGGACTGAATGCTTATCACTGGTGGGTGGCACACCTTCCCCTTCAAAATTCAGTTTATGCACTCTGGCAACTCCTGATGTGAACCAAACCACGAAATATTTGCTTCAAAAATGTATTCTTGAGCTGAATTAACATGCTATTAGCAGTGCACCCTTATTCAGCTCCTGCAGCATAATTTTCTGTTGCAAAAGGAGGACTGATCTGAGGACTTTGTGCATTTTATGGGTGACTGCTTTAAAAAGTGCCAGCTGTTCGGTGATGGTTATCACCTTCAATGGGTATTGTCCTTTCTTCAGGTACTTGGTTCTCAGCCACTTTTATTTGACAGCCACAGTTAATTTTGGTTTGTGATGATGTGACAGATTATGACCCACAGCAATGCCAGGTCTTGGTCACTGCCTAGTCCCTTGTGTCTGCTGTGATTATCTCTGGTGAGTGGAATGAATAGTCAGTTGTAGCCAGGTATATCTGGAATCCTCACAGAATGCATAGGCAAAGCTAAAGTGCCAGCCTTAAATCAGCTATAGGGATGTTTCCCCCCTTTCCAGGGGTGGGTCCACTATGTGCACTGTTTTCTGCATCTCTGTGCACACCAAGAAAGAAGCAAAAGGAGGCACAAGGGACTGCCTTGTGTAGCAGCTTGTTCTTGGGATAGACTCTGGAAAATTGGTGAAGGGAGGAGCAGCAGTGCTGCAGACTCTGCCACCGTGTGAAAAACATTCGTGCCAGATGAGATTTCTGAAATGGTTAAATGTCCTTCACTTGCCACGGGGATTAATTTCTAGGGTGATGATCTCATCTCAAAGGGTATCCCAAGGTATGTCACAGGTCAAAATAATATGTAAGCTGCTCAGTGTAATCAGCTTGTTGATTTCTGCCCTTCAGGTCTTCCAGAACTTGTCAGATAATTGACATAGCTCAAGTGTAATGCTGAATTCTGCATTTGGCTCTTTATTTGGTCTGATAGACTGTCTATAACACAAAAACAGGTCCTTGTGAGGTGCTTTGTTTTTTTTTTGTTTTTTTTTTGAGGAGTCTCAGGAGAATCTGTTATTGTACCTAAAACTGATTATTTTCATTCTCACCTATTGAGCTGTCTGTCCTCAGCAGAGGGCAGTCTGTTTTACACATTGTTATGTGGGAAGAATTTGTGTTTTACTATTATCTCTGATTTTTGGGCATGCAAGGAAATGCTCGTTCTTACTGATCAAAAGTTTTTGTGACATCACAGAGGTAGGTTGGGCTTGATGAAGGATCCTAATAATTAAAAGAAACAAACAAATCTGGAGTCATGCAGGGAAAGAAAGAGCAGAGTGACAAGCATCTGATACTGCAAACCAGGATTTATTATTCCCTGTCTCTACAATTTCTGTGAGGGTTGTGATGATCATTTGACTGAGAAGTTTTCTAGCAAACTTTGAGACATCTGTTCTGTCTTCAACTTTACATCATCATTAAGGGCTGCTCCTTTCATTTCTGTGTGAAGCCTTTTAAAACTTGAGGGGTAGAGAGGGGATTATGGCAGCTGAATGGGAGCTTCTGAGAACTTCTGTCATAAAAAAGTAAGAGGTAGCATCCAGAAATGAATCTGATGCTTATTGATCAAAAGCTGACATGAAAGAAGCTGGTTCAGAGAAGCCAAGTGGAGTCTCTCTTGATGACAGCCTCAGTGTTTAACTTCTCCAGCTGTATCAAATTTTAGCTGCATTCTGAGAGATTTATTTCTTTGTTGATACTGGCCCTAAGTTGTCCCAGGACAGAAGAAAATGGGTAGAACCAGGGTCTACTCTTGTGGAAGATAAAGGTGTTTCTGTTGACCTGCACTCTTGTGGGCAGCATCAGCCAGGGTTATGTCATTTATCACCTTGTGCAGTGAAACATTCTTATCAGCTGCCCTTCTCTTTCTACCCATGGGAGAGCCCAGGGTCTCACATTTGCAATCAGGTCAGTTTTAGAATATGAGGAGGTTTCCTCCTTTCCCTGTCATTGGTGTATCTGTTGTTTTCTTCTGCTGGTGGACCAGGCAGGGCAAGTGGGTGATAAATTCCAGAGTTAATCTCAAATTTCTTCCTTCTGAGATAGTCTCTTCAGTCTTTCCATGTAAACTGCCAGAACTTTAAATAATGGCAATAGGGTAATGCTGCTTCATCCTGGACAAGAACCCAGCCTGATGTGCATCATGCCCACCTTTGTCCCCTGGTGGCCTAGTGATCTGATCCCACCTTGAGTCTTATTGCCCTTTATTGCCAGATAGTTCTTTGATGCTGACCAGGAATAGTTTTCCTTTTAAAACAAGTCTCCCCAGCTGGCCTCCTATGATTTAGTAAAATATTAATATTAATGTACACTTTGTAAAAAATGTTTTGTGGTGGTCTTTCAGCAGCTGTTTGTTCATCTGTTGCTTGATCCCATGTTGTGATTAACTACTTTGTGGGGCCCTAAACTCATCGATTAAATTGAGCCAAACCACAAAACAGCCTTTTGGCCCTTAACCTTTTCCCAAATCAGAGCTATCTCTGAATTCTATGCTCTTGCACAAGTGAACACTGAGTTCCCCTGCTTTGTCCCCTGGCATATCTGTGTTAATTCACCTAAAGATTCTGAAAGAACACATGGCAGATTATATATTGAGAACAAACATTTCACACACGTATTCTGGCTCATGTGCTTGTTGGTCCCTGCCAGCGTGCTGGTGCCTTGGGATTCTGTACTGCAAGGTGGTGATTTCAGTGCCTGAAGAACTTGGCATTTTTGTATCTCCTTTTGCAGTTTCCATGGTTGCAAGCAGTAATTTTGCAACTTGGGGATGGAGGCAAGAATGTCGCGTAGTCTTGTAAATTTTTTTATATTCTTTTTGACATGTTATTGCCTAATGGCTCTCTGAAGGAGTCACTCCAAAACTATACTAAAATATACATCTCCAGAATGGAGATGGAGCAGCTACAAATGTACTTTCATATAGTTTCAGGAAGGTGTTTTTTGGGGATAATTGTTGATGATCTTACTGCCTTTCTGGTGGCCTGAGTTTTTCAGATAATTCCCATGCCCACCATTCATATTGAGTCATATTAGACTTGGTGTCTCTTTCCATTAGATTTCTTTAGTAAAACTGTGACATTTTAATTGTGGTTGGCATCCCCTTCGTTTGAAGGAGTTCCTGGTTTGCATGTTTGGTCCAATTACTTGACACAGGTTGAAATTATTAATTTCTTTCTTTTTTTTTCCGGTGGAATAGCTTGAAGAAAAACTCCACTAAGCAGGCAAGGTTCTTACATGCTGTCATTCTGAACTGTTGTCTGAAGAGTTTGCTCTTAACACAAGAGCTAAGTAAAATGTTTGCTTTGAGGAATCCTCTAAGTACAGAGCTAAGAAGTAAATGGCTGCAGGATCACCCCATAATCACTGATTAATGTAGACATTCTTAGTGGTTTGTTTGTGGTGTTTGTGATTTGTTTGTGCTGAAGAGAAAAGGGATGATAATGAGCTACTGTTCATTGAAAAAAAATCTTGGTTATGTTTTATATATGCTAAGTGAGAATTTTAAACATCTGGACATTTCAAAATGGGCATTTAAACATCCACAGGGGTGGATTCCTGATCCTTCATGGGCAACTCGTTATTGGGTTTGGATCTTCATCCACCTTGTTTCTAGCAGAGAAAAATGCTGTCATAGCTTTATATATATGAAACTGCATTTTTAAAACAAGTTCATGGTTATGACCTGGTTATTTATTGTATTCTAATGCACCTTCACTAATACAGAGAGTTAGAGGGTCTGTGTGTGTCTGTTGTGTTTAATCTGTACTAGTGGACTCAGTAATCAAGTGATGTGCTTCATCTACACATCTTTTGGAAAATTTCTCTGGAAAGGGAGTGTTTCATTATTGAGGCTGACCAACTTGCATGCTATGGCAACCACAACTGTTTTACAGTGATAATAATGACAACTCATTTAGCAATGAGGAAAAACTAAATGAAAAACCAAGCACCCCGTAGCAATTGGAGGTGAAGCAACAGAAAAAAAATTGGCAACCATAACCATCTACAAGCTGTGGTTCAAAACAGTAGCCCTATATTTCCTTGGAAATAAATCAACTTTATTTGGAATATTTCTTAACTGCTAATCAAGGGAATGAATTAAATGGGTTTATGTTAGATCTTGAGTCTGCTCACATCTCCTGCTTTTTTGGCTGCCTGTGTCTTCATCTGCAAACAATCACAGGTGACAATGTAAAAATAGAACATCCTAAGAGATTTTTGAGATCCTGTGTTATTCTTACAAGTATCTTTTTCCATTTCCATCCATCTGCTCATCTTTCTTTAGAACTGGATTAAGCAACTGAATTTTGTGCTCCTTTCTTTTGGAAACAGCGATTTCTGGTCAGACCTTTTCCCTGGTAGGTTCCTTGCTGCCTCTCATTTGATGGGCTTTTTATCTTTCTCTGGCTTTTTTGTCAGTGCCCTTTCTGGGACTGGTCACACTTCCAATAACTTTCCTCATAGTTTTACCCTGCTTTGTTTTGCTGGTAAACTAAACTATTGCTGGTTGTAGGTTGGTTTTAACAAGTTTTTTGTTGATCTTAGAATATTATGCCTTTTCTTTTAATCTTTGTATACACTGCTTTGTTCTTGTCTAACCAGTTCAGTTTCAATTCCAGTTGGACTTTCCAGATATTACCAGTCTTTCAGAGCTCAAATCTAGTTGTGTTATTGCTGGGTGTTTTTTAATTCTAATTTTGTAAATATATGTTTGGCATTTTTAATCAGTGTGATTATATAATAGGTTTAGCACCAGCTTAACCTAGAGACTACCTTAAAAAAAACTAACTGTGGCTGTGGTTTTTAGATCTTGTACGTATTCCTGGCTTTAATCATTCCAGTAGCCAGAAGGCATCTGGCTACATTTGTAAGCATTTAATGAACTTGTTTTGCTAATTGATTATACTGTAATTTGTTGTTAGCATCTGGTTTTACTTGAGGTGTTTAAATATCTGTCCGGGCTTTTGTGTGTCAGTCTCTTCAGGAGCTATTTTGGTTTTAATCCCTTCCTGAAAACTAGTGAACAATATTAAAATTCTCTGCATTTTTAGCACATAGTTACATTATAGATATTAGAGGGTATTTAAGAACTTTCCTTAACATAGCCACAGAGCTCTACTTTTGTTTTTTATTGCCAGTTTATTTTAATCTCTGTCCTGTGCAGTATTGAGTCATGCTAAAAATATCTTCATTAGATTGCCATTGATCTACAGCAGGGCATTCAGGCATGCTGTATCTGAGTCCTGTGATAACTTTTCTTTAATTAAGTTATTAAGTATATTGGAAAAGAAAACCTCAGTAATTTAACATTTTTTTTCATGTGTTCCTTTTCTAGGATTCTCAGATGGTTGCATTGATTTATCCAGTTACTTTTATTTAGATTTGCCTGTTAATTTTAAAGTGGCTTTGTTATCCTCTTGGAAATTTTTTAAGATTCCAGACTCTGTATTTAGTATATATTTTGTGACTGATTGAAGCACATTTTTGAAGAACTACCATTTAAAAACTTCGGAAGAATTTTTAAATCAAACTGTTATATAATACACAGCTAATCTCTGTAACAGCATTTTAATGGAATATTGGGTTGGAAAAAAATTGATTTGACACCTCTGCTTGGTAGTTTAAAACCAACCAGACACACTAGCTAGCCATGCTCCTTCATTTTGCTTTCTAGCCTTGTAAACATTTCCACATTCCATCTGTGATGTCTAGTCCATGCATGAATAAAATATGAAGTAATTTAATACCACATAATATGTCAAGGGGGTTGCTGTTTATTCTCAGACTTGAAACTTTTTAAGATCACGTGTTGAAAGCTCTCGGGGTTTTGCTACTCATTTGGGGCCCTGCCTATGAGGCCGTGGCGTATGAACAGGCCGCAGTCTCTGTAGTGTGGAGAAAAAAAGGTACTGTTCTTGGTACTTTTATTTATACCATGGCTGTATCCTTCTCATGGGTGCTGAGGAGGAACAAGGAGTTAGCTCCTGGTTCTCTTCGTGTGTTTGGAATCACAGGGGGGGTACAGAGCCCATGGCCATGGCAGGTGTCAGGCTTCTGGGAGATTGCAGGATCACAGACCAGGAGCCTCTGGAGTGCTTGACCTCAACACTGGGAACCTCTCAGGATGCAGGTTACAGGCCAGGTGAAGGGATAAAGGCTCTCTCTTAATAGCTTTGTGTCCTGAGGGGTTCCCAGCCCTGTGCCCACGCAGCAGGTCGGTGTCACGAGAGGGCTCACGTGTGGCCCATCCTCTGTGTGTATTCAAAGCCGTGTTCTCTGCTCTGCATCCAGCAGATTGCACAGCTCTGCCTCTGCAACCATGCACTTGTGCCCGGGTGCACTGTCTGGGCCCACATTTCAGTCTCTGGTGGGATAACTTGAGTGTATTCTCGTGTGCTAGTCTGTGCTGCAGCACTTCCAGAAGCGTTCAGTGGCTGTGGAAACATCACTGTGACACAGCAGTGGCAAAAATCACTCTTGTCTGTGTTGTCCCTAACTGCTCTGTCCACGCATAAATAAAGACTAAAAAATGTGCCTTAGCCATTATATTATTAGCACACGGTCCATACTCCAAATTTTACCTAAATGGGTAACCTTGAGTTCTGACAAAGACTTTTGTTTCTCGGTGTATAACAGTTTAAATAATGAAAAAAATACAGTTAAAATCAGTGTTTGACTAGTAGTTACTAAACATAATTTTTTCTTAAATCGAAACAGTGCCCCTGACAGTGAAAAATGGACACCAAAATAGCTTCAATCTGTTATTTTTTACAGCCTGACAACTGATATATAGTCTATATTTAAGTGTGAATGAGATGTGAATATTTAAAAAGGTATTAAAACAAATCATTGGATTTCTTCATCTGTAGTGCTTTCTTCACACAAAAGAGGACACCATCACTCCAGATGACCTGTGTTTTGTTAATTAAATTGCTGTAGGTTCCTTGCTGAACTAATTATTAGGCAAGCCTTCCTGAAAAGGTTTGTGACTTGCATTTTCCCTTTTCTCCCTCCTTGATTACAATTCCCTGGCAGAGACCAGATTGCTCAGCAGACTGCTAGACATTAGAAAACCAAATTCAGATGTATCAAACTATGATCCCACATATGAAAATGACAGACTGTAGTAAACATGCATGAGTTGGTTTTAGTTTTCCAAGTACCCAATTTTTCCAGCTTGTCTTTGTATCCAGGCATTTGTTCAATATATTTGAATAGAATATTTAAGGAAATAGTTTCAATAACTTTCCATGAAATAAGTATCTTCAAAAAACTTTTTCTCTTCACTTTCCATTTCATGTCAAAAAGAATTTCTATGTATAGATAAGTATATTTGCAAGTTCCTACTTGGCTCTTTGGTTTCCTTTTAGTCCATGATCTGTACAAACTTCTCCTTGGACAATTAAGAATCTGTGATACTTGCAGGATATAATGGGAATTGTGGTTTTGTAGTGAACAGTCTCTGGAGTCGTCTTACAAGTGAGTCTTATTGTGTGTTAAAGCCATCTGTGTGACTTTCTGTTAGCAATATTGTCTGGACAGCCCTAAATCAAGTCCTGAATGGGCAGGGTAGCAGAAGGCAGGTTTATACTGGTATCCTTCAGGTTAAACCCACTGATGGCCAGGCTTTTTTTCCTCCTGGCATAAAAAGTATTAGCAAGAGGTAAGTTCGTGCTAGCTCTCCTTGTTTCACCAAGATCTGTCTTCTGCAAACAGGCTTGTGTTTACAGAAACCAAAGAGAAAAAAGCATGTGAACAGCATAAAGCCACTGCAGTCCAAATAGTTGTGTATTTGCATAACCGAGCAGTATTTAAAGGACTGGCTGGCTTGCTGTGGGACAGTTTACTACACACTTTTCCTTAAGAGATTGTTGTCTCCAGGCATCTCTCAAGAAGTGGAAGTGAAAGGCTCTGATTCTAAACAGCACTGTTTTCTGACAGAAGTAGAAAACAAGTCTAACTGTCTTGTTCCAGTTTTTGGTAAATGGACATTGACATGGACTACGAAAGACCCAACGTTGAAACAATCAAGTGTGTGGTGGTTGGAGACAATGCAGTGGGGAAGACTCGTCTGATCTGTGCCAGAGCCTGCAACACAACCTTGACTCAGTACCAGCTGCTGGCGACGCACGTGCCGACCGTGTGGGCCATTGACCAGTACCGTGTCTGCCAGGAGGTAAGGGCTGCAGGTGTGAAGGTGTGCAGCACATGCTGGGACCTGCTGCTGGTCACTGGCAAGCCTTACCCTGCCAGGAGGTAAGGGCTGCAGGTGTGAAGGTGTGCAGCACATGCTGGGACCTGCTGCTGGTCACTGGCAAGCCTTACCCTGCCAGGAGGTAAGGGCTGCAGGTGTGAAGGTGTGCAGCACATGCTGGGACCTGCTGCTGGTCACTGGCAAGCCTTACCCTGCCAGGAGGTAAGGGCTGCAGGTGTGAGAGGTGTGCAGCACACGCTGGAACCTGCTGTGCCAGGATGCAGCCATGAGCTCACAAGTATTTTATGAGTGACCTCTACTGCAGCCATGGTCCGATACACCTCTTGTTCTAAAGTAATTGCTCAAAACTGTTTTTAGGGAGATAAATATTCTGCCTGTTTTATAAGATATATCATTTGGTAAAAACTACGTGAGATAGACCTAGTGTGTTTTGGACCTTTTGATGGGGTGAATTAGAAACATAATTGTTTGATGGAGGGAAAGAGAATGTTCTGTGTGTTCTGTTCTAGGTCCTTGAACGCTCGAGAGATGTTGTGGATGAAGTGAGTGTTTCCCTCAGGCTGTGGGATACTTTTGGGGACCACCACAAAGACAGGCGCTTTGCTTACGGAAGGTAAATTGATCCAAGCAAAATTTTCAGAAATACTTGCATTCAAATTTTAGGGAAGAATTAAATTGCAAATCTGAATTTTGAAAAGCAAGGACTTAACAATCACAGGCATTCATGTTCCTGCCCACTGCAAAGAGGATTATCTGCTTCAAGGATTAAAAAGATATAAATATTTAAAAGGCAGCATAGTTTTACTACGCTACATTTCCTTGAACAGCCTGCTAAGCTCTGTCAACAACTGTTGTCCTATTTTGAATTTTAAAGAACATTCTCCAAAATAAGTGTAGTTTCACAAAATTGAACACAAGCATTCTCCTCCTTGTATAAGCAGTGTTTGATATAATTGCCCAACAAACAACAAACAAGGAGATGTTGGGAAATATCACTCTAACTCAATGAAATATTTATTTTATTAAAACCTGTTGTTTTATTTTTTATTCAGCCTGATGTTGAATGGGCAGCTAGCCTCTTGAGAGCAGAGCCAGATTCATGAAAGATGAGGCTCTTCTGTATTTCCCTAATTAAATATGAGGTTTTTCTTCTATAAATATAAAATGTCTATTAGTGAATCAATTCACCCTGGCAATTCTAAAAAGTACATATATAATAAATATATATTTAAATTAACGTGATTACATTTTTCCAGCATGTATTATATGTGTGTGTGTGTGTGTGTGTATATATGTATATAAAAATTCAGCATAGTTTCAGCAAGGACTGAAGCCAGTGATAGTCTTTCTGGTTTGTTTAATTAGATCTGACCTTGTGGCAGTACAGACAGCAGAACAGCTGTATTAGGCAAATACTGAGCTGAAGGTGGGTTTTGGACATGTATTTTCATAACTCACGTTTGAGAGGTCTCAGTCCTCACACATTTTTTCACCTCGTTGAACTTTTTCATAACCTTTTCATACCTGCTTCAGTCGCTGCAGTTGGTCAGACCTTCACAGACAGACACCTTCTTTTTCCAGCTGGGAATGCCCTTTGTAGAGTGTCAGCCCCAGCTTTCTATTGCATGTGGCCAAAATGCACTGTCTTGCTGTTTTTCTTCTCTCTGTGCTGCCTGATGACACAGGTGACTTTGAAGGAGGATGGTCTTTTCTATTCTCTACCCCTTAGAAATGCTGTAGAGGGTTCTGCTGGTTGAATCCACCCGTTAAATTTTCAGGCTGTGGAACTCTGTGTGTTTGTACAAACCATCCTTTGTGTACAGCACTGTGTTAGTTGAGTTTTCACAGAGTCATGAATTACTTGGAATTTTCTGTCAGGAAGGAAAAGTGGCAACACGTCTGGGCTACACAACCTGTACTGTTTGTTAATAAGCTTTGTGAGAGAAGTTACAGACTTTAAAGTAATATTTACCTTATTATTAGTGCTGCTGGAAGATGTCCACAGATAGTGTTTTACCTTTTGGCAGCATGTGGAGCCTGCATTGATAAATTTGGATGTAACTTCATGTTTGCACTCACTGTTCTGCTTTGATGCGGCCTCCCAATATTCTGCAACAGATACTGTGTCACTGAGAAGATTACTGGAGATTAGGAGAACAGAATCAGGCATGTTCTGAACCCTGATCCCGCCTTTACTGACAGGACAGGAGAGGGAGGAAACAACATACTTAGATTCTAATCCTGCAAATGCCAAGGAGGATGTGAATAACTTTAGATCTCGAGGATTAAGCATATGAACACAGGGATTCATTTGTGATGTTAGCAGAACTGAACTTGTGTAGAATGAGGTTTGCTATATCCAAATTAGCTTTTAAAAGGCTTTTCTGGATGCCTGCTCTCCTGTTAGTGATTTTTCTGCAAGTCTACTAATGAAGAAAGTAACTGGAAACTCTAAAGAAATACTTTATAAATGTAATTTCAGTTTTAAAATGTTGTGATTGTAAGCACTGCTTAGGTACTTGGTTGTTTTTAAATATGTTAATGTTGCATGTAAAGAAGACTGTTTAGTATTTTATCTGGCTTGGCATTTTAAAAAGAATTTTTCAATGTTGAATGTTCATATTTATAGGAACTTATTTTAAATCACCTCTGTACATTGAGCTGCAGTCTAATCAGCTGTGTCAAATCTTGCAATACAGTGAAAGGCCTATTCAAGGTTACACCTGCAAGTGGCCCTGTTTTGATTGTCTGAAGGATCATATAATAATATAATCCTTTTGTTCTCTTAAAAGAATTCTGTGCATCTGCACCTTAGGCAGGGGAAGGCTTACTCCAGCAAACATTCAGCCAAGACCTCTAATTGTCCTAAAGCTGGTGTAACAAGAGCCAGCAAGTCATTAACTCGCCTGCTGCTCACTGGAAAAGTTTGCTCCATACAGTTTTAGAAAATGTTACATAAATAGATTATGCTATAGGTGATGGGGTGAACAGCTAATAGGACTTCTAACACAGATAAATCCTTCTTAACTTTATTTTTCATAGATAGAAACGTGAAAAGGAATCTGTTTCCACTATTTTTGTGTGACAGAATGAGAGAAACATTTAAATGCCACTGGGGATGGAACGGTTAATGTTTCTCTGCCGTCCCTTAATGGGAGTATGGAGAGTGAGATCAGCTTGCATTCTGCTCTGTGGTGTTTAGTTTAATAATCACACTCCTCTGGGAGCTTTAGGAAACAGTTCCTGACAGCTTAAGGGAGTGAGGGGGATGTGGCTGCAGAGATTTGTGGAAATATTTGCTGCAGTTTTACAAAATTACATTTCTCCCCCCCTCCTTAGACTAAAGTATGTGCTTTAGTTTTGGAAACATCCTGTTCAGTTCAGCTAAGGCAGTGTGTGATGTCAAACAGCCATTTATTAATAATCTCCCATAGGGTTTCATTTGGTGCACAATCATCCCAAAATGCTGTAAAATTATTATGTCTTGGATCTGATTTAGTGTATTGATTTCCAGATCCCAGGCATCTCTTTGTTTAATAACAATCTAGTCTTGGTGCTATTGTATTCTCCAAGCCTGCAGATGAGGTGTGAACCTCATTTAAAGCCCAAGTTGTTATTCTGTAGAAGTTTCTCTGGGAGGCAAGTGTAAAGACAAAACATCTTAATTTACATTCCAACTTGTCAGGATTCACTATCTTCCATCCTCCTGTCCAATCTGGTTTTGAATGAGAGTGTCAACATATTATCATGTTCAAATTAATTCTAGAAGCTGGCTTGTAGTTCTTTTTCTCACTTTTTCCATNATCATGCTGTGTAAAAAACCTTCCTTTTTTTTTTTTTTTTTTTCTCCCAGGTAAACGTTTTGCTAATTTGATAAATAGCCTCTGTATCCTAGGATTTTTTAACATGCAGCTCTAGTATGTGTGAACATGATCACAAACCTGCAAAGAGTTAATTCAGTCCCAATCAAATATTTATTCTCAATACCATGAATGGGGGTTGCCAACTAATTCAGCCAGGATGACTTATTTACTTGCAACTTAAATATGAGCTGTAGACCAAATAAAATCTGTTCATACAGCATGGACAGAAAACAGCTTTTTCCTCATGACTTAAAAATGTGAATGAGTCTTGCTGTTCAACTGCTGACAGAACCTTTAAAAATACATTTAGAGTATTTCCTCTGTTGTGAATGGGTTTTGTAAGCCTTGTGGGCATTGTATGGATGCAGAGAAACACCTACATTTGACTTCTGTGTGATTACAATTCCCTTCACCAGTTACTTCAATGTAATTGAATCCCTAAAAATACACCTTCTGAATGCTGCTGAAAGGAGTCCCCGAGAACAGGGTTTTATCACTGGTGCCTGAAGACTTCTACCAACTTCTTTCTGATTTTTTTTTCCTCAAGGGACAATGATGATGCTATTTCTGTAAGAACAAAACCAAGGTAGCTTTGATGTAAAATGGTATTTGCATTCAGTGAGATTAGGGTGAGGTTTGTGGCTTCACAGAATTACTTGCTCTGCCTCTAGTTGGATCAGTGCCCTTTGTGATGGAGCAGCTGGTGCCCAAACTGAGACTGGGCCAGCAGCTCCCCTCCTTTCTTCAGAGGTCTGAGGTTTCAGAAGTGCCTTATGAAATGAATGAAAGCTCACACATTCCCTCAAGAGCCATTACTGTCCTGGGCTGGAAGTGACCCTCAGAGATGTCTCCACAGAGCAGGGGTGCTTAACAGACACAGGACAGTCTCTCACTTTGCTAGCAAAGGCTCAGCTGATGGGGAATCCACTTAGTTCAGATGTCTCTCAGCTCAGCTGCTTCCTTTTGTGTTGCTTTCTGCCACAAAAAAAGTGATAGGCAGTATCTTCAGATCATCTTCAGCTACCCAAATTTGTGAGCCTCCCAGTCTACTTTATAGTGGTTTACAAGCTATTCAGATTCTTCATCATACGATTGTGAAGGACTGTGAAAAACCATTTATACAACATATACATATATTTGTTATGATTTTTTTTTTCTCTTTTTGAGTTTGACTTAGGCATAAGAAAGACTGGAATAAGCAGAGGGGTTCACAGAGACAGCTTTCTCCAGTAACTTTATTCTGATATGCTGTGTGTATGCACTAGTTTTTTTTAATTCTTATGTTACCTACATGAACATTTAAGGCTTTTTCATTCAGCTGATGGGGAAGTAAATGCTTTATACATTTAGGCCACTGAAATTAATGCAGGTCTCCTTTTCTCCTCTGCATCCCACCATGGTTCCATACTGTGAAAGAGGTTGCTGTGGAATTTCTGTTAGGAATCCTTCATTCTTCAGAGAGGTGTGTGCCAAATGGCTGTTGGTGGGCCTGAGGCTCAGCTTGATGTGTATGTAATTTATCTATAATAGGAGGACACCTCCAATGCTTTAAGCCTTCCTTAAGGAGTAAAAACTTATGTGGCAGTTGTTATTTGTGGTATTACATCATTTCACATTTTGCCTTGCTTTCCTAAGTCAGGGGCATTTGGGCTCTACACTGAAAGCCTGCAAGGCAACATGAAAATCTTTTGGAAATGGTAAGTGTGGGAAGCTACTTTCTGTCAGAATTGTGATCTTAGCGAATTTTTTCTTTGTGAATAAGTACTAGGTGGATTTCTTGTGCTATTTTCCACTCCAAGGGTCTCAGGATCTCAGTCTATGTTTTCTGAAATGTCAGACTATGGAAAACACTCTGCACAACCACTTATGACTGTTTTAAAATGAGTTCTTCTCGTAACTTTGCGACATCAACTTGCCAGTTAACATTTCTTTATAGTTTAATTTAAATTTTAAAAAGAGAAGGAGGCTGGGTTTGGTGATAGCCCAAAGAAAGCAAAAAATATAAAAGTCCATATTTTCTCCACAGAGAAAGAGATGCATCTCCTAGTCTCCAGAATCCATGCCTTCTCTGACTCCAGAAGCCAGTCCCATACTGGATGCAAACCAAAACCTATTATTTTTTCATCTTTAGATTTTTCCCTCCTTGGCTTCAGCAGTACTTTTAAGGAATCAAGCTTTTAATAAATTTTGGGATCTAACTTTGGACCTTCCTTCTAATTTTTTTCCTGTTCCATCCTTACATCCATCTGCTACCTGGAAAAAAAACATGCTGCTTCAGCTGATGTCTTGACTAAATTTCTTCTTACCTTTTTAAAACTCAATATGTTTTTCTGATTGACCATAGGTTCCTGGGGTATTTTTAGATGATGCCAGGAGTAAAGAAATGGTTCATTTCTTCTTTCATTTATTCTTTTTCAGTGTCTTTGGTGAAAGTTAGTTTGTTCTCTGTACAGAGTGAGCATGCAGTTCTCATCTGTAAGATGCCTCCTTACAATAAACAAAAGTAAGATTGGAGGGCCCACCTTTCCTTGCATTTCTGTTTTCTCCACTGTTTTGTGAATTTCTCTCTCATTACTTTGTTTTCTGACTGTTGTCTGGAGGCAGCAGTCAGCTGATATGTCTTACACCCTCCTTTTTTGTATTTTGGTGTTTTACCTGAGTTGATCAGACATGTTCTAGTGTGCCCTATACTTTCACTTGCTCCATCCTTTTCTTTCATCCTTCTCCACTGATCTCAGGCTTTTATGTCTTCATTATATAAACCCTGACTTGGCCTGTGATACTCAGAATTTTTCAGTATTACAGCATCAATTAACTGTGTCTAGGATTCTATTTATCATAGAATTCTTATTCCTTGATTAGAAATGCACTAACCAAGATCTCTCCTTCAGGAAAGGGAAAAAGGCATCTATTGGTATTTTATGGTGAATGTATATACCTGATTCCAAAGAGGGGTTTTCTGGGCCAATTTTGGCCCAGAATTATGCTGGGGGACCTTGCAGGCAGCCTGTTTCAACTGCAAGGCCCTGTTTAGCACTAAGCTGGAATTTTTCATATGTAAATGTTGAATCAGACTTATATGTGAATTTACTCCACATAGTCAGCAACAAAGCAAATTCCAAGACTTTGTAAGCAGTCCTTTAATTTTTTGTTTGGTATTCTCTTGTTACATAGTTCCACACAACTTTGCCATTCTTTTTAGCATTATTGCTGGTCAGCCATTTGTACCATAAGAGTAGCTCTTATAAGCTTCTGCAAAATCAGATATTTTAATCATTATTAACAAAGCATTTTTTGTCAGCCTCTGTAAATGCACCCGTGTTTTCCCACAAGTACTTCAAAGGACATCGAAGAGATTTTAAAATGGTTAATATTTAAGAATGTTTTGTATAATTTGCAAAGAATGTATGGGAAAACTCCACTTTTGGAGCACAGTCTTGAAATAGGCAATTTTCATAAAGGTATCTTCTTTTTGTTGTTGTTGTTTCCAACTGAAAATGACATTACAGAAAGAGACCTGCGTGCTACTCACAACACCTGAATGTAATTCAGGGCAATTTGACAATTTCCCACATTGCACTGGTACTTACCTTCCCTGCTGTTGGTAAAGTATAGAATTAATTGATTCTCCTGCTCCCATCCAGGACACTGCATGGTCTTTCCCTGGATACCTTCAGTTCTTCACCTGCCAGACACCCCCTGCATTTTAGTTCAGCCAAGTCCACCTAAACCCATGTCAGCCTTATGTGCACAATTTTTTTTTTAGTTTTTCAGTTTGTTGAGATGCTTGCATGAAAATGTTGTCTGAGTTAATCTCTCTCTTCTAAATTTGCTTGGGCTGGCATAGAAATATAGCAGGGTTTTTTTCAGCCATGAATGAGATTCTCAAATTAATTCTTAGGTGGTCTTCTAGTTCCTGAACCTACTGTGTTTGGGAACTTGGGAACTGGTGTCTGCATTCAGGCTGCTGCCCTACACAGTCTTTCCTTTCAGGGGATTGAAGGACTGTGCAGGAAGACAGCAGAGATAGCTCTTGTCAAATTGTCTTTGTCAGTGCTTTGTAGGACCTGTTTTTTGGCAGTGGCTTGGATGCTCACTGTCCTTCTAATCCAGTTCAAACTCACACACTGAGGAGCTCACAGGGTGGCAGCACACCATGTGCTCAGTCCTGTCAGAGATTCAGCTGTCTAGAGGGTTTCTCCTCATTCTCTGAACTCTTAAAAGGGGTAGTAGCTTCCCTCAAAGTCTGGGAAAATGTCCTGCATTCTTTGAGGTAGTGCCTGTGTTAGGTAGATGTGTTGCTTCTCCAGATATAGGTAAGGTTCTTTTCCCTACAGGAATCTCCTATAGAAGGAAGGCTATAGCTGTGCTTAGACCACATTGGGTTGACTTCAGGTGTCTATAATTTCCATTAAAAAATGCTAAATTCTGTGATTCCAAGGGAAGCATTTTAAGTACTCGTACACTGTTCTTACTTTTAAGAACTCCAGTGCAGGAGTGTGGTCAGCCTAGAAGTGACAAACATGGGAGTGGTGGTTGGTTTGCCTACAGCTGAAAATACCTTCTCCCCTTTTCCCCTGCCAAGTGCCACACATCTACATTGTGTTCTTCCCTGTTTGGAGCCCCAGAGAGTAGAAGGAAAGCTGTTTTCTTCCACTGGTGATGCAGTGTTTCACTGGTGGATCACATGCTAGAGCAAGTTACACAGAAGTTAGGGGCTTTTGGTGATGCTTGAGTAGGCTCAGAAATTCAAATAAGAAAAGACGATTTACAATTTTTTCCTGATAAACCTATGAAAATGTAAAATGTAAGAACAAACCAGCTATGCATTTTCAGCATGTTCCACAGAATCTACAAGACAGTGTTGGATATCCAAGCTTCCATTTCTGTTTGCTGTTATTTACAATGCTTTGTTTCTCATGATGTTTCAATATCAAATAAAAGTATATTCTATATATATATATTCATACATTTGTTGTATTTAGCAAAGGTGGATGCACACAGTGCCTTATCTATTGCCCATCTCCATTGGATGGTGCTCCAGGAGGAATGTGATGGAGGAGTTCTAAAGCATTTGCTGGAGAGGGCCTTTAATAAGAACACGTAGTGGCAAGGCAAGGGTGAATGCCTTTAAACTGAAAGAGATTTAAAACAGGCATTAAATGTTTTACTGTGAGTGTGTTGAGACCCTGCACAGGTTGCACAGAGAAGCTCTGGCTCCCCTATCCCTGGAAATATTCAAGGCCAGGCTGGAGTGGGTTCTGAGCAGCCTGGTCTAGTGGAGGGTCTTCCTGTCCATGGCAGGGGGGTGGAAAGTGTTCATCTTTAAGGTCTATTCCAGCCCAAACTGTTCCATGATTCCCTAAAGCACTTCTTGGTGTCTAGGTTTATAAAAATGTTTCTTGAATTGTTCCTGAATTGTACTGGGAAATGGCTATGACATTTTGTTTTTAGAAAAAGTGCCGCTTGTATTTGTGAATATGTTGCTGCAGAGAGAAAGGACAAATGATGTTTACTTCTATTTTTTTCTTTCGCATTCTCTAGGTAACCAACACAAAAAGTAACTGTACAAAACCAGCAATAAAATAGGAATTTTAAAAAAATCTTACCCTTTTACATTCCATGAGAATATTGAAATAACATTGGTAAATTTTTAATGTTTGGGAAATATCAATGCATTATTTTAACCTGACAGGGTCTGCTTTTTATGAACAAATGTCAAACCAAACTTTATACTGTGGTGTTAGCAAGTTGTAAATGTGCCTTTGACATTAATGGGAATCATTGGTACTTTAATTAAAGTTTCCAAAGGATATGTTTCCTCAGTTGTGTGTAGATGGTTAATCTTCCTCATACATTTCTGTCTCCAGTTTGTACTGAGTGGAAATTGTGCTTTTGACTTGAATGAAAACTTAATTTATTATGATAGAGTGGCTGTATTTTGTGAGCTAGCAGAGCCAGCTGTGGTGCTGGTTCAGCGTGTGAACTCTGCCACTACCCAGTGATTTCCCATCTGTCCTGTTTATGGCACAGAACCATTAATTTCTCTCTGCCCAGTGCAGAACTTTCAGGAACCTTTGTTTTATGGGGAAGTCCAGGTTTTAGCACAGGATAAATAATTTTCAAATCACATTTTTTACCTCTTTTCTCTGTTATTCTTTTCACGTGGAAGGCAGTGAGGTGAAAATGTCCTGTTAATGCAGTGCAGTGAGTTTTGGAAAAAGAACCCAGCTTTGCTCAGCTCCCATTTATGGTTGCCCAGCAAAGGTCAGGGGTGAGGAGTTGCTCAAGAACCGTGGTGGTAAAAACATGATACTGCCTTGGCAAGGGCTGTGACACACACAGACTGTGCTGGGGCCATCCTGCTGGGTGCTGTGAGCCTGCCCTGCCCAGGGACACAGCTCAGCCCTGGCTCCCTCCGGGGCGCTGACTGTGCCGAGCCCAGCACTGGGCACCTGGGGGAACTGCTGTGTCCTGCCTCTGAACTCCTGCTGGAGCTGTTTTCTTTGGGTTTTCTGGGAGATGTGATGTGTGTCAGGAGGGTTGGATCCTCGTGACTGCAATCACTGGGCTTAGGAATTAATTTCTGAAGGATGCTGGACAGGCTGTCTCTCTAAGGTGCTTAGTTGTAGTTAGGGGCAGCTAGGCAGCCAACACTTGCCACTCCAGCAGTTGTGATGTTGAATTAAACAATTGACCATATTAGAATAGATGTAGCACAGAGTTTTTTGGACCTTAGCTGTGCATTAATTTCTCTTTCTGAGAGCTGAGCACATGTCTGCCGGGCTTTAGGTTTTACTCTTACCTGACCTTGAATAGTGCAAACCCTGTTTGCCTCAGCTATGCAGCAGACCATTGTGTTGGCTGCTTAGGCCTTCACTATTTACCAGAGAACTTTCCAGTTTGAAAAGGCCTTGTTCCTAGATATGACAGATGTGTTGCAGTTTATGTAAGACAGAAATTTGGAGCAGGAGCATTTCGCTTGCATTAAATTGATGCTCACAGCAGTCTGCATATTGTGTGCAGCTATCTTTAGAAATAGCTGGATGTATCTATGCCCTCAGTGAAATGTAGAAAGTGGCACTTCTGAGAAGGTATTTCATTATTTAAAAGGTGAATGTTAAGATTCACTGCTGCTGATTCTCTGTACATGGCACAAACTGCAGATACAACACATTGGTGCTAAATTGAAGAATAATAGAACTGAGATAGAGATGGTATTGCTGAGCTTACCCTGCTGACAATTCTGTAGCAATAAGTTGCCTCCTCAAAATGTCCCTTCTCCTCAATTTTTCTCAAGAGTTTAAATTCAACTTTTATTTCTTCTTTTCTTTTCTATTTTTTTTTTCCATAAGAGACCCAAGAGCTTGAGAACTGCTTGTTTATAAATAATTAAATTGCCCCTGGTTAGATATGCCCTGAGACAAGTATTCAATCATTTCTCTGCCTTTGGGTGCCAGCTCTGACAAGAGTTAGGCAGTGGCTCAGTGAATGAACTGTCAACTTTAATCCTCATACTTAGAATTTATATAGCAACTTTATTTAGTGAAGTAGTTTCTGTTTTCTTAGAAACCTTTAAAACCCTGCGAATGTAGTCATGCTTACTCTAATTTAAGCCACTGTCCTATGTTACAGTTTACTGACCTTTTTTTCATTGTAACGTTTATTTTTGCTGATATTGTAGAAGTGGTCATTCTGCAGTAGCTTGCCCTTCTAACAGGTTATTTATTAAAGACATTGGAGAATTGCTGTGTAGAGCATATTGCAAAGCAACTGCCTCAGTACTTCAAACAGTGCAGCAAGGGTATTTCTCCATGACAAGTTCAGAAGTGACCTGTGTCTGCCTGTGTGCCAGTTCTAAAGTTTTGCACAGCTCCTCTCTAATTCCTAAGCACCAATGACCTTTGAACTGCAATTTAGGTGTCCAGTCAGCAGAATTATTTCTGGAGCAATGGCAGCCTGTGAGTAGCTGTTGTGTAAAAGTAGAGAATGGAAAGCCCTACCTCTCTTCTTAGCGCTCCACTCACACGTGGGGGGACAGTGCTTCCTGGGTATGTGGCTTTGTGCTCCCATGCTTTTGTGGTGAAATGTGTAGCTTCTCTCACACCTCTGCACGAACAACATGTATTCTGACATCCTGGTGTCAGCACATTTGTCAAAGAGCAGAGTGGAGTAGTTATGAAAGTAGGTGAAACTGCAGCAAAAATAATCTGTGGGTTTTTCATCAGGTGTTTTCTTCTTGCCTTTCTAGGTCCGATGTTGTTGTTCTGTGCTTTTCAATTGCTAATCCTAATTCCCTGAATCATGTGAAAACAATGTGGTATCAAGAAATCAAGCACTTCTGTCCTCGCACACCTGTCATCCTGGTGGGCTGCCAGCTGGATCTCCGCTACGCAGATCTCGAGGCTGTTAACAGAGCCAGACGGCCTTTGGCAAGGTAAAGTTTAAACAAAAATAAGAATTTAAAAAAAAAAAAATCACCTTGGTAATCAGGTACAACACTTATGAAAGAGAAAATGGAGAGCCTAGTTTCCTGTTTTTTTTGTGCAGTGAGAATATATGTGCTTTCTTCTTTTTTTAGTTCTGTGGTCTGAGTTGGTTAGTTCTTTAGCAAACGCACTTTTTAAGTTTGCCACAAAATTTTTGCACATTAGATATCTATACTTGTTTGGGTCACAGAACAGTACAGTAAGATAGAGATGGTAGTGATTATTGAATGTTTTCTTAGGTATCTTTCTCCATGAACATGTGTATCATGTCCTACCCTCTCACTGTTGTCAGGTACTGTTTTAAACTGGCAGATCCTACTCAAATTTTCTTAATTCTCAATTTAGGGTTTTTTTTTTGTAAATGTAATCCTAGATAATAGCAGAAAATGAAATGCTTGCTAATTAAACTTCCAAAAGTTCTGAGATTAAAAGCGAGTTTGGGGATCATTCTAGAGAAGCTTTGTTTCTCCCAGATAAAAAATACAACCATTCACATATTTTGCCACAACAGTCCCACAATAACTGGCTTGCTTCTAATTTATTCCTTTTATGGGAATTTCAATGAGACCAGATTCACGGAAATAATATCCATGATTGTGTAATTAATGACTGTATTGTAACAAATTTCCGTAAGGAGATTGAATTAATATTTTGTGGGCACTTGGAAAACTTTGCATTGCATTGCAGTCAAACTCTTGACTTAGCAATATGATTTTTTTATAGGTCTATTTGTTTATTAAACATTTCTTTGTTGTGAGGGTGGGGCGAGCTTTTTGGTTGAGTCTTTAAAAGGAAATAATCTTTTTTTTCAAAGCTCTTCTTTTGCCCTGATCCTCCTCCCTGATTTCACCATTAGTAAGTTTGAGGCAGAACTCTGCATGTCTGGCACAGACTTCTGCCACCTGAACTGGTTATTTATTAGCTGGCACTCAGCAAGCTGTTGTCTGGGGCGTGTTCCATCTGTGCCAGCTCATGTTTGCCCAATATGGTGGGCTCAGAGAACACACTCTTGGGTCGTGTCTTCTGGGGAGATGATTTTTTTTTTTTCTGGGGAAATGGATCCTAGCCCAGACTTTTTACTGGTTTGTTTACCCTGCATCATGTACTAGAGCTGCTCTGGAAATTCATGAGTTCCCACATAATATTCTACAGCCAAAACAAGCCAATCTCTTGCAGTGTGTGCTCAGTTACTCTTTTGTTGTAGGCTACTGTGATTTTCTTTAAAAAAGCATGAGCTTAAGAAATATTTCAGTTTCATATTTAGCTGTATTTCTGGCATTCTTTATGTCATGAGAATTTCCATTTGTGTTTAAATGATGTATATGAAGAAAGGTTCTGACAGAATGGCTGAGTAGTAAGGGGTGGTAGGAGGTTTTGTTGAATAATGAAAGTTCTCAAGTATCCTATCGAATTTTTTTACTGTAAATTTTAATTTAAGTGAGAGGCAGCTCCATTTTGCATAAATGATTTCTACATATATTTAGTCACATTGCAACGACACCACCAAACTTAAATGAAATTGCAATTATGTGCTATTCTAAAACTCTGTGGAGTCATGATTGTAGATTTCCAAAGGGCCTTGTGTGCTTAGTTTTATATTTTGTTTCATTTGAATGATAGTTATCTCGGATTTAGTGCTGAATATTTGGTAAAATTCCATGCTTTCTAGCATAACTTTGTGTGACCAGGTTCATTTTTTGTTTAACCCTAGGCCGATAAAAAGGGGAGACATTTTGCCACCAGAGAGAGGCAGGGAGGTTGCCAAGGAACTCGGGATACCCTACTATGAAACCAGTGTATTTGACCAGTTTGGGATTAAAGATGTGTTTGACAATGCAATCAGAGCTGCCCTGATCTCCAGAAGACACCTGCAGTTCTGGAAATCTCATTTGAAGAAGGTCCAAAAACCTTTGCTTCAGGCTCCATTCCTACCTCCAAAAGCCCCTCCTCCGGTTATCAAAATTCCCGAGTGTCCCATGCCGAGCATGAATGAAGCTGGATATTTATTGGACAGCCCGCTCTGTGCAGATGTCATGTTTGTTCTTCAGGAGCAAGACTGCATTTTTGCTCACAAGATTTACCTAGCTACCTCCTCTTCAAAGTTTTATGACCTTTTCTTAATGGAATGTGAGGAAAGTCCGTGCTCGGATGAAACACAGTGTAATAACGAAAATACAAATAAGGATGTTCTGACAAGTCACCTTGAGACAAACAGTGACAGTGATGGGGCGCCCTTGAAATCTGATGTTAAAATTCCCCCACCGGAAAGCAGTGAGTCTTTAAACGTGCTAGAACCTGAATCTGGTGAAACAAATTCTGCAGCAAGATCTCTGTCATGCTGGGGTAAGGGGTTTGTTAGTGTGCACAAGGAAATGCAAGTGAACCCTGTCTCAAAGAGGACATGTCCTGTCACTGTGGTAAAGATGGACTCATCTGTGCAGGCCGCACCTTTTAAAACTGTTTTGCAGTTTTTATATACAGGCCAACTGGATGAAAACGAAAAAGACCTCACCAGACTGGCTCAGATTGCTGAAATCTTGGAAGTATTTGACTTGCGAATGATGGTGGAGAATATTATGAATAAAGAAGCCTTCATGAATCAAGAGATTACTAAAGCATTTCATGTCAGAAAAGCTAATCGGATAAAAGAGTGCCTTTGCAAAGGGACATTTTCTGGTAAGTAAATACATGCTTAAGCAGGAAGAGAATTATTTTTTTTTCTCATCCATGTTATTGTCATTTCATAGGCTTCAAACAATGTGACAGCTTACATTGTTCTGAGAGGAGGGATGATGCCAAAATTGTAGTGTTACCCAGGCCAGCTGTTCCAATCTGAGATTCTGTAGTTTCATTTCACAAAATCTACCCACAGCTTTTAAAAAAGTGACTCAGTTCCCAGAATATTGAACATCCAATACCTCCCTTTACAGTCAAGGCTTTTCATTAACTATTTAAAATGCAAATTTTGAGGTGGAGGTGATGGGAAACGAAGGAAGTCCTGTGTTAACAGCATGCAAGTGAGGCACATTCTTGAGACAAGGTTACACCTTAAACACAGCCTTGCAGCACTCCTGTGCCTTTGTTCCCGTGGCAGATGTGACGTTTAAATTGGACGATGGAAGCATCAAGGCCCACAAGCCACTGCTGATCTGCAGCTGTGAGTGGATGTCTGCTATGTTTGGAGGATCATTTATTGAAAGCTCCAACAGTGAGGTATTTGTCTGTTTTTGTCTCTTTCGCTTACATTTTCTGATGGATTTAGGCTGATGGAAGCATCATCTATTTGAAAGGTTGCAACAGTCCCTAGAATCAGGGATTTATTCTTCCTTGCAAACCTGGGATGCTTTTCTTCTTAAAGCATTAAACAAGGTTGCCCAGGAAGACAACTTACTTTCTCCAATGCACAAGTCTTCCTCCAGCACTGGAGGGTGTGTTTAAACCCAAAGTTCTGTAAAATATTAAATATGGGGAAGGAAATTAAGTATGAACTTGTGAATTCTTTAAAATATTTTTTTAGATTTTGTGAATATTTATATAATCAAGATCACTACAAAGAATACTGGGGGCAGAGACACTTATGAAGAAATTAAAGATAAAAAGGGTTTAAGAACATGAGTGTTAAACTGGAAAAGGGAGCTGTTTTCACAGTAGAAACTGAGCTAACTGTAGGAGAAGTTCTACTAACTTTAGTGGAAACTCAGCATAGATTCTGTAATGCATCATCTTGCCCTCTGGAGTAAGGCAGGTATGCAATACAGTTTAAACAATCTCAATGCTTTGAATAAGATTTTGCAGAAGAAACTCTGTATTTTCATGGGCCTTTATGGTCTGTTTTTTAAATTTCAAACATTCTGGTAATACTTTTTCTTGTGCCATACCCAGGGTTTTTTGTGTTTGGTTTTCTTGCTGCTTTCCATACAATTAAGTTCATATGAAGTGTTCAAGTTTTTTGTGTTTAATATTCTGATAGATATATTTCTACTTAGATTTTTCTAGCTTCTTCTAATACAGCTGTAAACATAATTCCTTTCCAGGTTCAATAGTCAACAAGTGCCTCAATGAAAATAATGAAAATACATAGTCTGATTCTAGTAAGCAGCATTTGGCAATGAATAATATGCAGTTATTTTCTACCAGCCTATTTTTAATGATTAGCTTTGCAGTCTTAGCTCATCTTTCCAATTTAAAATTTAGCTTCCATTTTGTAGAGTTTAAAGCATTCAGTAATGCTTTTGGAAGTTTAAAAATATAGGTATTTATTAATTGAATGGTTTACAAATTAAAAAACCCATTTGTTTTTACATATTACCTTTTCTGTACTTGGAGCAAATTTTATAAATTCATTCATTAAATTTACAGCTCTCTGCATTAACAAAAATATATCAATAATGAATGAGTTTCACAGCTAGCTGCTCTCACTTGGAGAACTGAGCTGCTTCCCAGAGTGGCTGATGTGCATGAAAGGTTTATGCTTTAGCATGAGAAATTAGACAGTTTTTGTTCTAGTCTTGGTAGCTTCATTCCATGCTGGTTACACTCATTACATGAGTGGGGCATAAAGGGCTCACTATTTTTTCCCTCATTTCATCAGTTCTCAGTTCCTTCTCAACTTTGTTTACCTGGATAATTTGGTTATTTACCAAAAGACTGAGAGGGGTGGTTTTAGTGTTATCCTTTGTTTTCTGTCATTCTCAGAATCCACAGGATATCCCTTGCCAGGAGCAGATAGATTGCATTCCTGAACGAGTCCACCAAGAGAGGTTTGGCATGGGAAGTGCTCAGTGGCTGTTATGTGTAGCTGTCAATTTGCAGGCTAGAGAGCACTGAACAGATTCAGTTTAATGTGGATCCAATTCCAGCTTGGATATAACCTGGCAAAGGATCTGACTCTGGAGCAGTGCTTACCTGTTGGCAGTGTCTTCAACTTGAATGGGAAATTTCTGCTTTGAAAAATGTTTTCCCTGCATTTCTGAAATATCTTGAAGAGAAGAAGAGACAATCGAGCGAAGTGAGAGAAGTGAAATATAGCTGTTATATGAAAATCCCTTAATAATTAGAAATTCTTTTCTTAAATATCTTTTCCAGGTAGTTCTGCCCAACATAAACAAGACCTCCATGCAAGCAGTTTTAGATTACCTGTATACCAAGCAACTGTCCTCCAGTCAGGAACTGGACACCCTTGAGTTAATTGCATTGGCAAATAGGTTTTGCCTTCCTCACCTGATTGCTCTAGCAGGTAACCATTTGTGGCCTTGTCCAGTGCAGTATCTTCTGTAACAGCTGAAATTTGCTTTAATGGTTTTTGAAACACATAAGGTTTTCTCAAGTGTCAGAGAAAATATTTTTTTTTGAGAAGGGTATTGTAATGCAAATTGGTGTTTTCACACAGAGAAATGTATTTGCCTTTTTTAGTTTTGTGCTAATCCAGCTCAAAACACTGAGGTTTTCTGTGCTTTAAAAACAGAAAGAGTAAAACTTCTCTTTAGCATTGAGGATAATGTCTGTGGATTGTAATATCCACTCTGTTGTTAATTTACCTAAAACCAGGAAGGACTCTGGATTTTCCATTAAATAATGAATGAAGTGCTCCACTTTTTATTTCTGGTCAAATCAAAATTTATCTAGATGATCATGTTTTTAGAAATGCTGTCTAGGTCCCTTTTCACTAGATGAGAATTGGATATTTTGGTATATCCATGGGGATTCAACCCTCATTTCCGGAAGAAAACCTTTTCAATCCCATATTTAAAGAAAAATTACAGGTTAGAATACCACTAAAGTTTTAAAAATAAATCCATACACAACCCAGACCTCTGGGGTTGTTTGGGTTGTGTTGTGTTTAATTTTTTTCTATGTCAGTAATTTGGCATTGTTCCAAAGACATGACCAAGACCAAAACTCAGAGAAAGCTGAAACAAAGCTACACCTACCTGCAGGACTACATTTAGGTAAAATTTAATCACATACCAAACCGTGGCTCTCCTTCACTTGTGCATCAGGACTGTATCTCTTGTCTTTACTGGTTCTCGCAGACCAAATCTTTATTGCCAGATTTTGTTTGCACATTTTAGCTGAAGTTCTGGGTATTTTGAAGGTAATTTCAGTGTAAACATACATGAAGTATTAAGAATGTTTCATTCCATTTAATTCTTGGTGAAATAATTTTGAGTCCAAAGGCTACTGCCAACAACTGAACCCAGTAGAATCAAACCATCTTCCAGTGCTTCCCAAAAAACACTCAGACTTAAAATTTAAGATTCTAGGAAAGGATTAAGGAGAATCATGAACTGAGGTGATGGTGGGGGAGGCTGGTCAGCTTTCATCTGAATCCCCAGGAACAGCTGATTTGAAAATCTAAAGAGGGCCTGAAGTGACCTTTTCTCTGTCAATGCTGTGTGTATACTCATTAATAAATAATTCAGTGGCAAGTGCACTGTTGATTAAAAACATTATATGACTGAAAGGAGACAGCTGATCCATATTTCTAGTTTAAATTGGATATTGTACCCATGCCAGAGAGAGACTAGTGGCTGCTGAACTTTGTCTTTCTCTAAGTGGTTATGAACTACATCTTCTGCCACAACTCTAAAGGTCAGAATTTGACTTCCCCCAAATCTCAGCTTACCAAGGATGTCTGTGTGAATGTGGCCCCTGCACAATGCTGGTTAACACCAGGAGGAGGGAGAACATGCTGCCCTGGGTTCTTTGTTACCAGCAGATGGTGGCACCTTGCAATGTGACTGTTTCCCCTGTGAGTGATGAGTTTTCTGCCCTAACAGAGCAGCATGCAGTGCAGGAGCTGACCAAAGCCTCCATGAGCGGCGTTGCAATAGACGGAGAAGTCCTCTCCTATTTGGAACTGGCACAGGTCAGTGTACACAGCCTTCTGAAGATGTTCTGCTCAGCTGCAGGACTTGCTTTTAGCTCCCTGCTGGTTCTGAGCATTGTTTCTAAGTGGCTCTAAGTCTGCAGTCCTGAGAGTGACTGACAATAAAACTTAGTTTTATCTTCTATTTTAAAGAAGGTTTTTTCATTAGTTCAAAGGTAAAATATCCCTTTAATTATCCTCAGAGGAGCTGTCTTTCAAGTATATATTTTAGTTTGTCCTAAAAGTGGAACTTCCAAGCTCCGTGCTCTCATGACCATGGTGCACTAACATGAAAAGTAATGTAATGAAGCTGTTCATCTCTGTAATGGTGATTGATTCTTGCATTCTCTTCAATTCAGTTCTTGGAGATATATTTAGACCTGTACTGCAAAGAAAACACTTCTTGAATACTTTTACTGGCTACTTAAAATCAATCATCTGATAATTCAGAGTATGTGCAAATCTTTATGGTCTAGTGTATTTCAATATTTCTTGAGTCCTGTAAATAATTAAAAGAGAGAGCCCCCAGCTCTCTGTTTCCCAAAATGCAGCAGACTCCCAGCTACAGTGGAACAAGCTGAAATATTGTTTAAATTTTATTATTCTTGATTTCTAGCAAAGAGTCAGCTGCAGCTTGGTTTGAAGTAGCACTAAAGCACTGCACAAAAGTAGCATTGAAAGACTGGCCACCAGAACTGAGCCCCTCCCAAGGGAAAGCAGCTCACTTCACTTCATTTTTGTCTTAAGAAGGGAAGTTTTTCTTTTATTTCCTTCTCCTGGTTGGAGACAGAAGTAGTATCTGTAACTACTGTTAGAATATCCTCTGTGGCCAGCACCAAGCTCATGTTTATGACCTGAGATTAGAGCTGGCAGTCAGAATAAATGCCTGGGAGGGTACGGCCAGGAGCCATCTGCTGGGACAATTCCAGCTTCAGCTTTTAATAGGGACTGCAAAATGAATGATAACCTCAGGAAATGGAATAAGCTCTTTGTTTTTCTTCACAGTTTCACAATGCTAACCAGCTGGCAGCTTGGTGCTTGCACTACATCTGCACCAATTACAACAGCGTTTGCTCCAAGTTCCGCAAGGAAATCAAAGCGAAATCTTCAGGTATGGGCAACTTCCCCACCAGTTTTCATCAAGTTTGCCCTTCTTTCTCCCCACCCAATTGATTAAACATAAAGAAAAAGATGAGCTCATGTAGGTAGGCCATGAGACCAAACCTCTGTGTTATCTTGAGCAGCTTTCATAAATTCTTATCTGTAAAAAAAAGGTCATAGTCATTAGCCTGATTGCTGGGTAAGCATCATGTTCTTTACCTAATTCTGTGGTGCTGAAAGGAACAGAGCTCTTTTCAGGCTAAAAATACACTCTGTAAAAGCCTTGCTTTTTTATGGTTTTTGGTGAACTGATACACCTTGTGTGTAACCACTTTCAAAGTCTTTTCATACTTAAGGCATTTGAGGAAATTGGGTGAATCCTTGATAAGCAAGCCATCATAGAGAATGGATAAATTATTAGCTAGCTTCATAGCTTTTTGCAAGACATTTCTGGGATTTGTAAATCTTACTGGCATCCTTGGGGATTTTTTTCATTGTTTCTTTTTAACCAGATAATCAAGAATATTTTGAGAGGCATCGGTGGCCACCTGTGTGGTATTTAAAGGAAGAAGATCACTACCAGCGAGTTAAAAAGGAGAGAGAAAAGGAAGATGTTGCACTGAACAAACATCATTCAAAGCGGAAGTGGTGCTTCTGGAATTCCTCTGCTGTAGTTGCCTGAACAAAGTAAATAAGTGGAAATCCATAGCCAGAAATTAGTCTTATTGTTAGAAATAAGATATAGTTCAGGTTTTCAGGAAACTGTGTTCCACATGTGCGTTTATTACTGCTAGGGTCAAAAGCACAAGCTCACTGAAAATGAGCCTGGAACAGCTCCTTGAAGTCATATGTATATTTTTGACTGGTAAGCAGATAAATGTCAACCATTATTACATTACTTTTTATACAAAAAAAAACCAAACCAAATCCAGCATTAATGTTTCAATCTCCAGTTGGGAAATATTTTTATACTGTCTGGTGTATTTTGTTCAGATAAAACTCTGGATACCGTTTTATTTTACAGACACAAAATAACCATGTAGCAGCTTTGTAATTAGATTTTAACTATTTTTACTATGCGAGTACAATGAAATAGACAATCTTCAGTCATAAGAGACTGCTTTTAGAGTATCTCATAAAAAGTCATCTTAGGCAAAAAATCTAGTTGTCTACTATAGGTTGTCTTTTTCAAACTAAGTACTGTGCACTGGTAATATAATTAGATGGTTATTTCCCCTTTCTAAAGCAAAGGGTTAGAATAAGATCCAATAACTGCAAGATATAGAGTGCTTGATCTTTGCTCAGCTGAATAATAGACAGTATAATTACCTGTTCAACTGCAGGCAAATGTATTTCTAATATTTGCCATGTAAGTGCAAATAACTACGACTATGTGGGTCATGTGAAATCTAGTGATTCTAAGTATTCAGAGGTTTTATATGTCTAGATCAAAGAGGATATTTCTAAAATCATTTAGAAGGGCTTATTGATTTATATCCTTATACAAGTATGGATCTGAATGCAAAAAGCAGTTACACTGCTTGCATCTGAATTACTGCATGGCAGTTACATTGTTCTGCAGGATCTTCACCATGCAGCCGTTCCTCATGCTGAATTCCTTTTTGCTTCAGTGCAAGCAAATGAAAGGGCTGCACAAACAAGTAGATGTCATCTAGTGTTCCAGCATTTTGTAAGTGAAGAAGGGTCTTCACACACAAGATTACTTCAGTTTGATCCAAATTCTTTTATAGCTTTTCCCAGGTAGAACTGAGAGTTTTAGGTTATTTTTAAGTAGGTGATATATTTCCTGTGGAAGTAAATGTTCCCAGAACGCTGGGGGCAGACTGGTGGCAGAAAGGCAGGAATTCTGCACAAGTGGTGCAAGACAAGAAAAAGCTTCCAGTGTTTCCAAATAGCCTGTGTGTTTATGACTTTTTATCAACCATTACTCTAAAGCTGCAGTGTTACACTAGATTACGTAAGGATGAGAGCATTTTTTAAAAGACCAAAACTCAAATACATAGACTGTAGAACACACACATGCAATCCTGTGCTACGTCTCAGGCACAACTCTGTAACCAAGGTAGTATTGTGTACTAGGTTTGTTAATGCTGTTCCGTGCTGGCAGCTCAGCACACCAATGTGAAAAGCTGTTTGTTTGTGGTTTTTTTCTCTGTATCCAAAGGCAAGGCAGTACAGTCACCCTCCCAGCACTGTAGGTCAGGAAAGGCTTTGGCCTGAAAGCCATAAACACCTCGACATATTTGCATTGTGCACGGACTCCTGCTCTGCTGAGGCTACCACAGCTGGGTGGCAGGAGCCACCCAGCACGGGAGAGGCTGCTCCACAAAGCTTTATGAGGAAAGCAGTGAGAGATTCCTACCCCTCTGAGATTCATCACCACACGGTGATAAAGAAGGGCTATAAATGATGGTTGCAAATATGTCTCCTTAATTCTTGGTCAGTGACAATGTGGACAAGAACCTGGAATGAGAGAAGACGTGTCAAGAATGAGATAAATAGCTGTTGTCATAAAATGTTAAGCAGTCACATTTTAAGTAAGTATTGCTACTAGGTTTTACACAACCAAAGCTACTGTATGATTGTAATCTTGCCAAACTGTAATGGATATATAAATGAACCTGAGGTATATGCAATAATATCCAGTTATTCTAGTTATCAGCTACTATAACCAAGTGGCTGGTTCATTTGGTTAATGCTGTCTATGGCCTTTAATCTTGGTGGTTATTTTGTGTTTTTTATTTTGGAAAAAAAAAAGTCAATAAAACTGTTTAGTTACAAATTTTCTCCTAGCTCTTTGAAGAAACTTCCTTAATTTTGCCTTCCCTTTTTAGTGTTGCTTATAAGCATTCAGTTGTACTATCAGTCATTGAATTTTACTGAACTTTTGCATATTTGCATAGCACATTAGGATTTATGGTTGGGAATATCACAAGGAAATCCTACAGTTTGCATATGATGTTGGAAAGTTGGTGCTTTTTTCATTTGCTGTTAAACTGCACAGCAAAAGAAAAACAAGCCTCTTGCCACTTTCCCCCATGGTTTCTAATATTTAATTAGCATGATATTACCCAAGGGACATGAAACTAATTGGTCATGACAGACACAGGGAGGAAAAATGTAGGTAAACAGCAGGATGTCTGTAAGGTTTTCAGTATGCTCTAAAATTTGTACAAACTGTTTTCTCTGCTTTCTCATTGCCTTAGTTGTCAACCATGTTACAGAATTGCTCATTACCTATTAGCAAACCCTCAGCAACTACTTCCTGAATACAGCTTATTTAATTGATAGATGTGTAAAGTTGGTTCTTTTCTGGACAATTTTTTGCAAGATATCATGCAAAGAATGCCATGAAAACACTCACAAAGCAATGCCAATGACACTGAAAGTAAGCACATGCAGTAGAGGGTTTGTTTTCCAAGTGCTAATTTATGAAAATGTTACATATCTAATTTAATTTCGGAAGCAAAATTTTATTTCTTTGAACTTAGCATTAGTAAAGGCAACGGGCTCAAAAGAAAGAGTGGTGATGGCAGGTGTAAAAATGTTTCTCTTGTTTATGATAAAAGCAGTAGCATGGGAGGAAGGAGCAAATCAGAAGCATTGCTCTCCAGGGTATTCTTTTTGAATTTATAAGACCAATTTTAAGAAGTTTTTGTTTCTGGGGAGTCTCATCCATCTTACCTTTTAGAAACAACGTTTTCCTGTTTGTTCTTTAAGACAGAATTTCTGCCAGCAAGTTTCTCTGCGCCAGAACAGAAACCAGTTTCTGTGGCCTCCTACCCACAAGTAGCCCACCAATGCCAGAGATAGAGTTGTTGTGTGAGATGGGAGTGGCCAGACTTCAGCCACGAGCCCCTGATTTCAGTCCCTGAAGATGTACTCCTCAGTGCTTTAGTCAGATCAGGCCTCAAAGCAAGCAAAGGTAAGCTAGACAGTACTGAAAATGTGGGTGTGTTAAGAAGGGTTGCCTACTAGAAGAGAATAATCTGGAAATCCCTTCTGAGCACTGAAAGCACGGTTCTAACAGAGGGAGTAAGGAAAAGCAGCACAGTGATTTATTGCTCTAATTTTTTCAGCAGCTTGCCTACAGATAGCCCTCAAGAACAGCTTATGCCTAGAAGTGTTTGATTTGTAAAATTGGGGGATTTCTTTTTTCCATGTTCAAATAACAAGCATTGATAGAGCAACTGAAGGCATCTTGGAAATCCTTCTCTCAGAGTCAAGTCTCTCATCCTCTGTACAAAGAGGTTTAGATAAAGATCTAATGTACTAAATAGGATTAATTTTGGTATGCAAACTCCAGGATGGTGACATATTTCAATTCTTCCAGACTTTAGGATTACAGTCTGGTGAAGAGATTTGCTTTGTCAGATGGAACTACAGTTTTGTCCCTATTCTGTCCCTTATTTTTAAATCACAGTCTTTCTACTCTTGTCACTGGATAGGCCAGCATTTATTTACTCTGAGTTGGATTCCAAAGTACCTACTATGTGAGATGTCTTTAAGGTGTCTGCTTGCCACTCCTGAATCCCGTTAGATTTTTGCTCTGTTAAAATGATCTAACAGCATTTGCATGAGTTTGCTTCTCCTGCAGGCAAGATTCCCATTGAAATGGATGAGATACTACACACACACACACACACACACACACACACACACACTTTGGGCTTTGAGGTGCCACCTAATGAATTTCCCACGTTATCGCTTGCCAGTGTTCCAAATCTCCCAAAGAAGATAGCTCTGTGTACTGCATGCAGGATAAGACAGTGTGTTAGCAGTGATAATCCCCATCCTGAAGGCTCTACAATAGGATAATTCATTGTCAGTTAACTTAAGCCTTTGCCTTTAGCTAAGAGAACACAACCCATGTCATGGAATCACTTTGCACTAGCAGCCAGAGTAGTGAGACTATTGTATATTTATATATGCTAACTAAATCCCTCACTGCTGCTTACATTAAAAAAAAATTGATTTCTGGTATAAATATAAAAAGCTTTTGGATCAAGGCTGCAGGAGGCTAAGATGAAAATTTGAACATTAGAAGATGCAAGAATGGTTATGCTAATGTATCCCAGCTCCAGAGGAGATCAAACTGAAAAGGTAAAGCTGCGATTCAGGGCGAGCCTAGCATGGGACAACAGCCTTGTGATGGCTCCTTTATAATTGTTCAGCCTCAGCAGCTGGTTTGTAAGCAGGCCACATAGCTACAACATCCCACTGGGATGTTCTGCAGCAACATATTCTCAAGAGACAGGTCCTGCCTCCCACCCCCATGGCATGGGGGGCACGGGTTACAGGGAAAACATTACAGGGCATTGCTAATTCATCTCGAGTCGTTTTCTGTACCCTGGTACCCCACAGTCTGTCCTTTGGCCTGCAGAAATGTCCAGTACCACTTTCTGGACATCATATATCTGGTTTTGTCCCATCCTGAAGGATATTCCAGAAGAAGGACCTTACCCCAACACAGGAAGGATCTCCAGCCAGTTTCCTTCCAAATGGCAGCAGATACTGGAACAAAGTTCTGTGACAGTCAGGTATTGACCTGTTTAGGGACTTCAAGATAAAAATAATATAAATTAACAAACTTGCAAAAACACTCAAGAGACTGAGTGACTGAACACACAGGCTTGAGCTGTGTGACTGCATGGACAGGAGTATTTCAGGTACCCTCTGAAGATGCTAAACTGGGAGGGGGATGTTTCCTGAAGATAGCAGCTCTGGTTTTCAGCTTTAAAGAAAAGCAGCCTTCACCATTGAATAGAATTAGCTGGGTGCCATCCCTCTGTATTGCACAGATCTGGGCTGTCTCACCCTCCACACTTGCACTTATCTAAAGTTTTAGATAAGCAGCCAGGTGATGACACTTCACAGCAAAGATTTGCATAAGAAATTCTCTTACCTTTGACGTTAAAAAAAAGAAAGGATTCTTTAGTCCCCATTGGGATTAATATTTTTTTAACTTATGGCTGTATAATAAGGATTACATGGCATTCTAGGTATTAGTACTGAGTATTCAAATTATCCTCACAGGTTATAAAAAACCCGTACAATTAGCAGTTTATGAGTATATGATTAAATTTGCATCTTAATCATTAAATATAAGCTGGTCATTCTGACTACATGATCAGATGTCATTACCTCCACCACCAAATATTTTAAATATTAGTTATGCACTACATATTACAAAGAAATTTCTTTACATATTTCTCCTTGGTCCTCAATTACAGCTACCTGTAAAATTTTGTGGATCCCTGTGCCCTTTGTATCACATTTACATTTTTCAATTACATAGTGTCTAGGGTGAATTTCTAACTAATTGGCAGATCTAATCATGTGTTGAAAATCAGCTGATGGTGCCTTTTCTCACAAGCACTCTACAGAAAGGGGGTTTCTGAGGAGCTCCTGAGGCCTCCCTGGGTGAGAAGATCTCTGAATCCTTCCTGCTCTTGCACAGGAGTGGGCCAGCTCTCCCTGCACAGACCTGCCTCAGCTTGCAGGGGATGTGATCGAGTGTCAGCAGTCCTGCAGCCTGTAAGATACCCCACAGCACTCTGAAACAGCCTCTCACACTCACTGCTCATCTTCCAGGGATTCCCTCAGGCTGTTCTCCTGAGGCAGGTCCCCCACAGCCCTTCCTTTTGGCTGGCCAAGGACAGCTCAGTCCAAGCATGCAGAGGTGATTTTTGGCCTGCTGAGCACAGTGCAGCTCTGGCAGGTGCTGCAGCTCCTACAGCCTCACAGCCTTGCCCTTCTCAGCTCTCCAGGGTAGGAAAGGTAACGAGCTGGAGACTGATGTGTGCCCTTAATGGGTTTTTTTATCTGCTCAGGGGGTCTGTTTGCTTGTTTGCTATAGTCACAGCAGGGTTTGTTTTCTGGAAGTTATTTGCTAAGAAGATAGGAGGAATAAGAAATAAAAAATGACTGTGTGCAAAGATTATTTGGTAATTACCTCAAGATAATTTGGTAATTAAGTTAAAGACTTGCTCTCTCTTCTGCTTAGGCCTCCAGTATGTCTGAAGGTGAGGAGGTGACTGAAGGTCAGTGTAGGCATTGTTGGGCAGAATTTTCCTGTTAATAAAACAGATTGCTCCTCTATAGCTGTGTAGAGGGGCAAGGAGGCTGGTGCCTGGGAGTTTGTTAGAATCCATGAAATTATTTTCCTTGAATTTTTCTGCTACTTAATTGGCAAGGCACTATAGTAGGTGCTGTAGGTCTCCAGCAAGTGTTCTGTGCCCTGCACTGAGTGGGAGTACAGGGAGCACATGTACCACACATCTGTAAAAGACTTGCTGCAGGGGCAGGATTTAATGGCCTTGCTGCTCTCTTCTGGATCCATGGCTTTTGTTTTGACATTGCACACCTGCCCAGCCCAGTAACGTAGAGACTTGGGCCAGGGAGTGTCATCCTAAAACTACATTCTGCCCTTGGGCTTCCAAAGATTGTTTCCTTAAATCTGATACCCAGACACTGAACAGAAATCCAGCAGTCTTGCCCACTGCACTTTCAGCCCTTCTAAGCTGTTTTTCAGCGCCTGTCAGACTGCAGAATTTGCAGAACTTGACACATGACAGGGGGAGTGTGAAGAGCTTTGAGTTCCCAGGTAACCTGGAAAGGTTCATGGATGAGAAGTTTACTGGGAGTTAATAAATGCATAGAAAAACATGCCTGACTAAGCAATTTCCAAAGCCAAACAAATAGCTGAGGGTTTGCAAAAGAGCTGTTGCTAACTGGTCATGCTGTTCTTTGTTTCCCTGGGCATCAGGTTTTGGCCACAGACACAGTGTAAGGGACAGAAAAATCCTTGGGCTGACCTAGTGGTGCTCATCTCTTTGCTCCAGAAGTGCTGGGATGAAGAATTCAGTGCAAGAGGGAGACTGTTCCCACCTAACCATGTGCTCCTTTGCAAAAAGCCTACCTAAGAACCCTATCCAAGTGTTCTTTCCATGCTCTTTTGCTGATCACCTTCCACTATTGAAAGTTCTCGTGATCCTTTAATGCTATTGTTGTAAATGCTAATAATAAATCCAGGTGACACTGATGGCAGCAGGTTCACACAGAGCCCTTCAGTGTGCTCTCACTGCACCAGCTGCACCAAATGGAATCATTGCACATTCACTAAGCCACATCTTGGCTGCCCAGCATCTACAAGCACTCATAACCACTCTAGCACACTTTGCACCTCCTGAATGTTTATCTGAAGTTGTACCAGACTGGTATCTGGATTTTTATCTTTATTATTCAGCAGAGTTGAAACAGAAATGGTTTTGCCAGGGTCATGCAAGTGATCAGTGATGTCCCTCTCCTTTGCCCCTGACGTGTCCTCTCCTTTAGGTGCACAGCTGATCATAATCAATGCTTGAATGAACTGTCAGGTGTAAGCTACAGGCTCAGCTGCTCTCTCTGTGACTGCTTCATCAGCTATGTTCTTTCAGGAACACATAAGACAGATCTCTTTAAATTCCCTTTTGGCCTCAATTGCAATACCTAGCCAGTAAAATTCAGCCACCACATTTTCCCCTTGTCCCTTCAGCAGTCAGCTACACCATCATCTTCTGATTTAGCATCAACTGAGTGAAGCACTAACCAAGTCAAAACCCTTTGGCACAGGCACTTGGCATTTCCTGAGTATCCTCATTCTTCCTCATTCTTTGACAGCTGGGCACAGGGAGGGCAGACTGGCACAATCCATGGGTTAGTTCTGAGTTCTCTGTGCACTGGCACACTGTAGGAAGCCAGCAGGCTCCTCAGGAGGAGCTGGCCCCTCTAGCCAGCCAAGAAAGCAGGCATCTGTAAGACATGGAGGGCTGAGGTGGAAACTGGAGACCCCCAAACTTATGGAAGGTGGAAAGGCTCTCAAGGAGTAACTAAGCATTCCATTAGCATGAAATGGCATTTGATGGCATCAAATGAAACTAGAATAAGGCAGATTCACAACCAAGAGCTCCTCTTCACACCAGTGTTAGCTGAGCTGCAAAATTTCTTGCCAGAGAACATGGGCTGTAAACTTGCACAGTTCCCAAAAGAAACCTTTAGGGAAGACACTTAGGAAATACAGATCACCTCTACTTCAGAACTAAAGCCCAAGGCATTGAGAATATACTACCAAATATCATTTTGTGCTTACCTTTGTTTTTTAATTCCTGGAGCATCTGCTGTTGGCCACTGTCAGAAGCAGGAACCAGGGCAGAGCAGACCTTTGGTCATCTGCTTGTGGCTGTTCCTGAGACTGTGATTAAGGGCTCTTCTGCCTCACTACAAAGACCCAGACCTGCTGCTCCCCTCCCTGTGCTGTGTTTGTACAGGTTGGGTGTCAGTTCAGGAGCTCATCCCTTGCCTGATGGCAAGTACAGGTTCAGCCCATGAAAGGGGAGGAGGGAAAGCAAAGGGATTTATCTGTCTGTTCCTGGAATATTGTAGTGTTCCTAGATTGTAGTATGCCAAAGAGGAGGTCAGAAGAGGGCACATCCATGAAGTGACTGTGGGTCTGAAAGACTGCAAAACACCCTTTGAGTACAGGGGCCACACCAGGCATCAGCTCCTGGGAGTGAGATGTACTAGCCCTGCCCAATATTCTTAATGATGAAATCTGGCCTCAGACTGCAGTGATTGCTGGTTTTGTTCTGTAGGATGCCAGATCACATGGGGATACACAGCACAAAGAGTGTCTGCCAGGGATTTTAAATGATCTTGAATCATTTTGCATTTACCAAGCACCCTAAGTGATGCTGTAGATTCAGCTCTTGTGATCCCCAGGGTCACCTACACTGCCCTGCTCTCTAGGAATCCCTTTTGCCTGTTGGGAATTAATCAGTTTCCAATTCTGCATTGTTAACAGGCACAGTAGCATATTAACAAAAGAAATCCCTGCTGTGAGCAGTGACCATAGGGAAAGAGGGAGATAAGTCTTGCCTTAATTGAGCCTGTTGCTGACTGCAGAGCCAAGGTAAACATGTGTCCAGCATCACTTCTGCCTGCCCTTGGCCTTGCTTCTCCTCACTTGGCTGATTTTCACAGACAAAGCAGTGTCACTTAGTGTGATAGACATTCCTTCTATTGCACTGGGAATAATCCTTCATTGCTATAAGCTTTTTCAATTTTCTTAAGGCCTTTTATACTTTTTCAGCATAGCAGAATTTATTTTGCTGAGTGGTTTACACATTGAAGTGTGTGAAGTTGTATTTATATGTCTCTGATGAATTCTTTCCTGGCTAGTGGATCAGTGTTGTGGGGGTTTTTTTACTGTAGCTTTCTGTTTTCACAGTGCAATTTTTCACCTAAAAATGAGACTTCAGACCTGCTGACTTCTGCCACTTCACACCAGTTCAATTCTCAACTCCAGCAGACACAGTAGAGCCTGGCACCTTCCCTGTAGTGGGGAGCTTCTCACTTTTGTCCAGAGTAGCTGAGGACCCTTTAAACAGCAAACTGCAACTGTCCCTCTGAGATGCTGTCCTTGGGTTTTCTGGCTCCATGCCCTTAGTTTAAGTTACATATGTTTTTCCATGTATTTCTTACATATAGTTTTAAAAGTTTAGGGTCTCTCTGCTCTTGCCTTTTAAACTGAAGTGATTCTTTCCTCTCCATACAATCTTCTCCCTCTTGGAACATTAGCTTTTTGTGAACTAAAAGGTGTGGACAACAAGTGTGATTAAATCTAGAGTGTGCTCACATCAGAGCCCAGCTAAAGTTACACTTGTTTTTGTGCAAGTGCCATCAGTGGCTGAGAGTTTGTGCAGCACCCCAGGTGGGACGGAATAAGGCACAGTCAGAGCCATCAGACACTGCTCAGTTCTCACCATTTTTTATAAAAGGATGAAGAGGCAACACACTCCTCCCAGATATGCTGATATTTCAGTCACAGGACATCACTTGATCTGCCATAAATGCCTTTTGGGAAGTGCCCAGGTTCAGCTGAGAGCCATGTTTATGTGAGGTTTAGGATCAGGGTTTTTTAACAGAGATCCAAACATTAGAGAGAACACCTATATTTGTCAATGGGGTATATATGGAGTCTGTTGTTATTAAACTAATCTGGTTAACAAAACCCACAGCTTGTCCTAAAGACAGATTCAGAGGATTTAAAGTTCAGGGAGAATAGCACCTGCTGTCCTTGCCTTGCCTCACTGGCATCCTGTTTGTCAGAGAAGGCCCTTGGCAGTACTGTGACACTGCCTTTTGGATTGGTAGGAAGGAAAAAAATATTTAGAGGTGGCTGAAACATTCATGGTAGGGAACAGGAGGAGAAACCAGGCCTTGTTATTAGATGCAGAATCATCCCCATGAGTGGATTCACCTCAGCTGAGAAGGGTCTTTGCAAGCTTGGTGCACACACTCAGCTGCAGGTCCTCCCCCTTGTCCCCTCACCCTCTGACCTCCAGCTGCAGGGAATCATTGGAGCAGCTCATTAGGCAGGGCCACAGGGGAGTCCTTAGGACAATCCTCACTGCCCTCCCTTTGGATGAGTGCCACCTGTGCTGATGAGTTCCTCCTGGCTCTGCTTTCTGCTCAGTTGTAGGTACTGGAGCCTGCCTCAGATCAAACCTGCCTTTGCATCACTAGCAGGAACAGAGCTGTGTGGCTGGTTGGGAAGGAGCATTATATTCCCTCAGAAGTAGGAGGCTCCTTTCCTGTTTTGGGATATTTTACCTGCTTGTTGTAAGGGTTTTGAGGATTGCCAGGAGAAGAGGAAAATGTGTCAAATATAAAATGCATTACAACATTTAAAGAGAGTAAATTAAAATCTGAATGGGCTGTTGGAAGCCTAATTAAAGCAACAGCAGTAGCTGATTGTTAACTTTTCCATAGTATAGCAGGCAGTGCTATAAAAGCATATTACTAAGATTAATTAATTTACCACCACAACACCTCTTTTAAGTAACAGAATAGGGAAACAGTAATAGTTATTCCCTGAATAGGGAAAAAGTAACAGAAAAGTACTCTGTGGAGGTTAATTGGAAGCACCTCAGCTGCACAGAGCTCCACACCTACTTGTCCTTATTCATTGTATAAAGCTACAACAATTCCCTCTTACAGCTTTGAGCAAAACATTTGCTCTGCTATTAGTGACCAGCTGGGATTTGTGGTCAAGATATCCCACACAGCAGCTCATCCCTACAGTTATTAGATGTTTTACTGCTTATTCCTTAATTAAACACCTCTTTCTTTAGCACAAGAGTGTAGTATAGCAGCAGGGAGCAGTGACTGAAGTCCAAAGATGATGGGAATTTACAACTATTTTCTTACCAGAGGCATCCAGCAGTGTCATGAACTGGTACAAGCCAACCCCAGTGAAACCAGCAGAAGAAGGTTTATAGGCAGCTGAATTCCTGGATGCCAGAACTAGAGAGCAGAAGCTGTAAGGAACCCTCAGTTCAGTCTACAAGCAAACATACAGGTTAAACAAAAAGAGACCTAAACTGCTGAGAGCAGGCAACCACTGAAGTGCCATGGGATGGAAGATTTTGTGCAAAGGGTTCCTATAGGTTCTGGAAGATAAAAATCTCTTTTTCCAGTTTACACTTTGTATATAATGAAGAAAAAGGATCCATTTGAGCCCAAGAAGCTTGAAGCAGTTTACCCTACTTCCTCTATCTCTGAGCACTCATCTCTTGCCCTCCAGCAACAATCTCTGAACAAGCAGCTCTGCTGCTCCTTCAGTTTTGAAGCCCTCCTGTTCTCCAGAAGCCTTTGCAGCCCCTCCCCTCCTCTTCCTCCTAGAGAGAAGTGGCCAAGGCTATACCTTTATACTGACTCGTGGATGGTAGCCAATGCTCTGTGGGGATGGCTGGAGAGGTGGAAAAAGGCCAACTGGCAATGTAGAGGGAAACCACGTAGAGGGCTTTATTTCAGTGGGCTTTAACCTAAGTTCAGCATGGGTTTTAATTGTTATATCCATCTTTTTCTGCTGAAATTGTGTTCTACTAAGTGCAATAATGCCTTCCTACTTTCATTTTGGAAGGAAAAGGGTTTTAATGAGAAATATTTTTACATTATAGTGTAGACTACTCATAAGCTTTGACATGTTCTTCTGTTGTGGAGTCATCTGCCACAATCCTGTCTAAAATCTGGAGCTTGGATCTCAAAGAGGACATCTCCTCAGAGGATCTTGAGGGAGAAAGGTAAGAGAATTCTGCTGATCATGAGAGAAAGAGATAGTGGTGTTTAATCCTTTTGCATGTGCTGATGCTTCACTTTCAGTCTGCAGCTGAATTTTTCCTGAAACTGTTCAAATGTAACCTTTCTTTCTTGTTTCCATCAGGCAGCAAGGCCTGAGGAAACATTTCAGTGTTCTAGTGTTGTTGTCCTTTGCACGTTGGAAGGGAAACACTCCTCTGTGTCTGCTCCTTGCCCTCCCATAGAGGTGAGAGGTTCACCCCTTCCTTGGAGAAGCCTTTCCTTGATGCTGTGTCTGCTCATGTCACACACACTGCATTTAGGGACAGCCTGTGGGTTTGTAGGGAATAGCTGTATGTCACTAAATATATGAAGAAATTGCTGGGGACACTTGCATGCTTTGGATGTGTCCATCTGAGAGTCTCTGGAGCTGTGTGTTTTCTTGGGGATGCTCTGTGGCCCAGGCAAACACTCCTAGTGCTGCCATTTTACCTGCTGTAGGGGAGATGCCTGCTGCCAGGAAAGTGATGGGTGTTTTATAAAGCAGATCTGGGTGTGTTCCCTTCCCCTGCTCCTGCCAGCCCCAGGTTTGCTCCCTGGGGCAGAGACCTCCCGAGCCCACGGCGTGCTGGACATGGCACAGGCCCAGGTGGCCCCTGGGTCTGACCTGCTTGATCAACAGAGAGCTCAGGGGAACCAGTCCCTTCTCACAAATGGGGCAGCTGAGCCAAGCCTCACACCCTCCCCTCTAGGGGCTGGTGTGTGGAATTTTTTGAGGTGCTTTGCACAAGGCAGTGGTTGTATTCTTCCAGCAGATCCAGGCTGACAAGCCACAATCGAGTGCAGGTAATTCCTAGAAGAGTGGGGCTGTTAATCTTGAAGTCCCTCTGTGAGGCCTAGAGACTTTAAAATCCCAGAATCCGAGAATATGCTGAGTTGGAAGGAGTGCACAAGGGTCATTGAGTCCAGCTCCTGACCCTGCACAACACCATTCCCAAGAACCACACCATGTGCCCAAGAATATTATCCAAATGCTTCTTGAGCTCTGTCGGGCTTGGTGCTGTGACCACTTCTCTGAAACAAGAAGCCTTTTAAATGAGAGCAGACACACTGATAATCCCATGTAGCCACAGGACATTAAGCCTCCAATATTGATGTCTCACTTTGATCATTTATGTGATCAGAAAGTCTTATGGGGCCAATTGAGATCACATAGCTCATCATTTCATAGCCAGAAATTATTAAAATAATAACAATAAAGTAATAATAATAAACCTTCACTTACTTTAATGACAAAGCTGTATGACTCTGACAATTCCTGCAGCTTGCATGTAACTCCCATAGCCTGAAACTCTTCTGTATGAGTCCCATGCTCCACAGTCCCAAGAGAAAAATCTGAAAACCTGACTTGAACTCCTCAAGAGGTGAAAGTCTTTCTGGGCCCTTATGAGGAAATTCACTAAATAGAAAAATCTTTCCTTTAGAAGCCAATTTATTTAAATGGTAAAGTCAAGCACTATCCAAGTCATGGCAAATGCTTTGAGCCTGTCACTTTGCAATTGTAGGGCCAGATGGTGAGAATTTTTGTTGCTGGTCAGGGAACTTTCTGAATGCTCAGTTACTTAGACCAGACTTGGTTTTGGATGTTTATTTTAAAGTATGTTTTCTGTAAGAACTAAACTTGGATTACCTCTCACTTGTCATAGGCTAACAGCACGTATCCCCCAGTACAGGCCAGCTGCTTGAGGGTAATGTCATGTCCCAGAATAACTTTTCCATTTGACCATGCCTTTGATAAATCAAGGAAGCCTATGAGCTTATTCTTTATCATGTGTTCCTTCTCAGTCTTAGCAAGCCTCAATTGTAATGCAGTGGCATGTTAGTTTTGGTTTGTTTGGTTGTTTTTTCCCCAGGAGACCTGAGGTAAGAGAATACTTTCAGTACAGGGCTTAAGATCCAGACAGCAGGACAATCCCTGCTAACAGGAATGACTGCAGATTAACCAGTGCTGGTTGTGGGCTGGCTACTGACCTGAAAACTGCCTGGGCTATGCCCTTAACATGCTCTGAGGCTGTTCAGAATTTTGGGGGCTTGGGTTTATTTATCTGGTTGCTGCTGAAGAAGCTTTCCTTCCTCTGGTATTTTAAAGGAATGTGTCGTGACCTGTCACTTGCTAGATTTGTTTGATGTGAAATTTGAGTCTGGCCATGGAAAAACACACTGCAGGAATGCGTTTATTTTGCTCTCTGCTGGAGGTAACACTACTTTCCAGTTTTCTTGGAGTTTCAGCTGGATGTTGTGTTGTAAATGTGATAATCACATTGTTTAGATTTGAAAGACAGGTGTCTGCTAAGGAAGGCAGGAGCTCCCTAGTCAGGAGGAAAATTGGCATGTGAGATCTACAAATGGAAGGTTCAGAGCCTGCAACTTTGCTTTAGCTTCTCCCAGGCAAGCAAGCACATTCACACAAAACTCATTGCAGAAATGGAGCTGGACACACCAAGGTTCAGATTCCCAGCTATGTCCATCCTCCCTAGACACGAAGGCACATCCCCTGAGCCTGTTGGCTTCATCAGCTGGGAGACACTCTCCATTTTTCAAAATACCAAATGGATTTAAGGCCATTTACTTCTATCCTAGGAAGGTAAAGAAATTAAATCAAGCAAGCAATGGAACCAGAGCAAAACCATTTTTTAATGCTGCTTGGCTGCAGAGAGATTGTCAAACACAATAATTTGCTTTGCAAATGCTCCCTGTTTAAAGTAACAGTTACATGTATGCAGAGTAGTCCCAGTTCATATGACAATATAAAGGTGTTGGGAGCTAATTAAAACAGTTGATACTTGTTCAAAGCTTGAAGGAGGGAAAACCTGGACGAGTACTGCTTTTTGTTATCCATTAACTCGTCTTTTTCTAAGTCAGGGTTATTCTTAACTAAGAAAACATTACATAAAAAAAATATTTTTACATAAATGAATAAAATGCTATGCATAATTTTTTCATTGCAGCAAACCATAATGTCAGAGCTATTTTTTTATTCTTACTGACATGAGAGCAAATTAAACTCTACCTTATTTCTCCAGTTTTTTCTTCAAGGGGACCAGTCTCGTTTTAATTGTACATGGCAGTAGCCATCTAGTGACTCTAGTTAGGACACATCTAATAATTTTCTAAGAAAAAAAAAAAAATAAGGACTTTTCATAGATTTCTTTGCATTGCCAGCCATTCTGAACCTCCTGGATGAGAGGTTTAGCATTCCTGCTGCAGAGGAGCAGCCTGGCTCCTGCTCTGGGGTGCTGGAGATGTGCAGTGAGAGTTAAATCACAGAGTCAGTCCCTGCCCGGGGCTTCCAGGACTTGAACAATGATGTATGGGGACTCTCAGAGTTAAGTCAATGACAGATTCTGCTAAAGACTTTCTTTTTCTTTGTGCTCCATCTCTGTCTATAAAATTAATGTTACGTATGGAAATGGGTATGTTATGTGTGATTTTTACTTCTCTTTGAAAATATACTCCAGTATAAAGCAGCTGCTTTAGTATTTTTCACTACTTACCAGAACAAGTACTCTGACAGGTCCACATGACATAAGAGAGGGACACCTCCTGCGTATTTACATTTATTTATGACCTTTTACTATGTGTAAAATGCAATTTTACCTAGACCATATTATGAGCACTTGAATGAGTGAAATTAGGGAATTATTAGTGTGGTTTTTCATTCCCAAAAATAACTTAGCACTTGCATTTCTGCCTCAAGTAGCTCAGTGAGCAGAATTATTAGTGTAAACTTATGGTGTTTATTTAGCTGGGCATCACTCTGTACATTGAGAGGAGCAAAGAAAATCCTAATGCTTCCTGTACCAGCACTGTGCTGAATTTTACCAGGCATGTGACTGTGTAATCCCATGGCTCTAAGAGCAGATCAAGTCATCTAGGAAGTATTTGACATAGTTCTGCTTTTAGCTTTTGCATTTAGGAGAACACATATCAACAAGTAAAAATAAGACCTTATATTTGAAGTCAGTGTTGAGGATCAGATTCTCAACTGCTGTAAATGTGAACTATTATTATTATTTATTATTATTGTTATTGTTATTTTATTTACCAGCAGAGAATCTAGTCAAGCTTATGAAAGGTATTTAAAAAAATTAACAGACTGCAAAACAAAACCGCAGGCGCAATTCTGCACACACGTATCAAATGCAAAGTAGAAAATCTGGAGATTAAGCATGCAGACCTCAAAAAATTCCACTGCAAAACTGGCCACTGTGGACAATTGATAGTGATTTGAGACTGATTATGAGCCTGTTGTAGTTTAACTATATTGACTGGCATTCCTGTGATAGTTGCTTTATTAAACATCGTCGTTTTGATCGTTAATTTCACCATGAAACAGTTTTTACAGAGGCTTTTGTGCATTAGCCTAAGTGATTTTTCACTAAAGAGAGAAATCAGTATGTCAGTACGGTACTGGACATCTTTAAAGTTTGCAAAATTTAACTGCCCAGATGTTTCATGAAAGGCTTTCAATTCAGATATTATTTTCAGCCTGGCTGCCTACCAGAAAATAAATACCCTTCAATTTTTCATGGAGCCAGGGGAGTCTGAGTGAGTTTTTCTGCTCTTCCCTGCCCCCTGCCTGGCTGCCAGTACCGAGGTGCCAGAGTGACACCGCGTGGCCGAGGGAGAGGCAACACAAACTTCATAATATATAATAAATTAAATAATAAATTAATAATAATAAATTAAAATATAACTTATCCCAAACACACGTCAGGACTTTGCATGTCTTGTTGCAGCTCTTCAGAAGCAATCTTTGATACAGTTCCATTGTTTTTATTTTCATACATGTATATATTAAGGCCCAAATACTAAGAAAGAAAATAAAATTGATTTAATTACTGATCTAGGGAGAAGTATTAGATTTATACCATCTGATTAAAAAAAAAATACCTTTCCTTTTAAATGTTATTTTACTATTCATGATAATTCTCTGACAACTTTTAAGAAACACTTTTTTCCTTCTAGAAACACAAAATCATTTAAGCTTTCTTATCCATCTGCCACTTTTATATGTTCTACACTGTTTTGGTTCCTCTTTTTATCCTTTTGCCTGTCACTGAAGGATGCTGAGCAGCTTTTCAGGAATTCGGTAGTTCAGAAGAGATTATGAGCTGAGTGAGGTAATTAATAGAAGTTGTAATTCCTCATCCTCAGATGATAGTTTTAAAATCAAAAAAGATCAAGACAAATCTAAGAGAAGAGAGCTCCCCCCCTTTCTTGCAGCCAGTGAGTTAATGGATATTTCAGAAACATATCTGGACTGTGGGGAGAAAAATTGACAGGTCTTAGGCACATTTATAATACAAAATGTTATATGCTGAGAGCTCAGATCACAGTTCAGCAAAGTGCTGTGAAGTATTTACTGTCCTGTCCACGGCAAAGGGTTGAAATGAAGCACAGAGAGTCAAGGACTGGCTCACACTGAGAGTCCTGAGGAAACACAAGAAAGGTTGAGATGCTGTGGGGAGCTACCAAAGATGACCCAGCACGAGGGACACTGAGAGGCAGAGCCTTTTCCCTGCCTGCCTTTAAGGAGTTAAATCCTTCCTGATCTCCACAGGGGTCTGAGGGCCTGTCAGGCCCCCGCAGGAAGCTGCTTACAGCAGGATCCATTGGGAGAACCCACAGGGGGAAAAGGACTGGCCTTTCCTTTCATCCCCCCATGCCACCAATTGGGAGCATTTTGGAGCCCTCGTCTTACATCAGAGTCAAGATGGGACCCCCTCAGGTGTCAGATAATCTCCTTGCTGTCTTTAGTCCCCATTGGAAGCAAGACATGCAGAGCCAGCCCTTGGCTAGGCTGGGATGTTCTTCCTCTAATCACTGACAAGGGGAATGGCCTTTAAAAAAGTCCATATGTGACATCTCTTAAGGCAATAGATAAGAGAGCAGAAAAATAGCACTGAAGGGAAGTTGGAAATGGCAATGAGGACTGTTAATGCAGGCACAAAATCTCTCTTTTACACAGAAAAAACCCCACCCTCTCCTGAATGACCAACAATTGGCAGGAAAAGTGATAGCTAATGTGAATTGTGCAAAGAACAGCCGGAGATGCAGGGCAAATGAGAAAGAGGAAAGCTCTTTTAGCCCCACGTGGGGTTAGAAGGGCCCATGGACATTGCTAAGCAAGTCCAAGCTGTCATGGGAAAAACATCTTCCTCAGGCCCAAGGATCCCTGCTGGAAATTACCCAGATCCCTGGTTTGGCTCCCAGTCAAACACTTGGCCTTGCATTTGGCCAGGTACTCGGTGAGTTGTATGCAGGCTTTTTTAATAATTCAATTGGTTGTCACTTAAAGTAGTTGGGGAAAAAATCTTTTTTTANTTCTTGCAGCCAGTGAGTTAATGGATATTTCAGAAACATATCTGGACTGTGGGGAGAAAAATTGACAGGTCTTAGGCACATTTATAATACAAAATGTTATATGCTGAGAGCCCAGATCACAGTTCAGCAAACTGCTGTGAAGTATTTACTGTCCTGTCCACAGCAAAGGGTTGAATGAAGCACAGAGAGTCAAGGACTGGCTCACACTGAGAGTCCTGAGGAAACACAAGAAAGGTTGAGATGCTGTGGGGAGCTACCAAAGATGACCCAGCACGAGGGACACTGAGAGGCAGAGCCTTTTCCCTGCCTGCCTTTAAGGAGTTAAATCCTTCCTGATCTCCACAGGGGTCTGAGGGCCTGCCAGGCCCCCGCAGGAAGCTTCTCACAGCAAGATCCATTGGGACAACCCACAGGGGGAAAAGGACTGGCCTTTCCTTTCATCCCCCCATGTCACCAATTGGGAGCATTTTGGAGCCCTCCTCTTACATCAGAGTCAAGATGGGACCCCCTCAGGTGTCAGATAATCTCCTTGCTGTCTTTAGTCCCCATTGGAAGCAAGACATGCAGAGCCAGCCCTTGGCTAGGCTGGGATGTTCTTCCTCTAATCACTGACAAGGGGAATGGCCTTTAAAAAAGTCCATATGTGACATCTCTTAAGGCAATAGATAAGAGAGCAGAAAAATAGCACTGAAGGGAAGTTGGAAATGGCAATGAGGACTGTTAATGCAGGCACAAAATCTCTCTTTTACACAGAAAAAACCCCACCCTCTCCTGAAAGACCAACAATTGGCAGAAAAAGTGATAGCTAATGTGTCTTGTGCAGAGAACAGCCGGAGATGCAGAGCAAATGAGAAAGAGGGAAGCTCTTTTAGCCCCACGTGGGGTTAGAAGGGCCCATGGACATTGCTAAGCCAGTCCAAGCTGTCATGGGAAAAACATCTTCCTCAGGCCCAAGGATCCCTGCTGGAAATTACCCAGATCCCTGGTTTGGCTCCCAGTCAAACACTTGGCCTTGCATTTGGCCAGGTACTCGGTGAGTTGTATGCAGGCTTTTTTAATAATTCAATTGGTTGTCACTTAAAGTAGTTGGGGAAAAAATCTTTTTTTAACAAATCCCCTCCCAATAGTCTAATCTAAACCCTCCAGAGGTCAGCAGAAAGGTTTTCATTAAATCCAAAGAACTGAATATAAGTGTTCCGTGAAGCCACTAATTATTCCCCATGGCATAATGCCTGTCACTTTAGCAATTTGGAGAGACCAGCTCTCACCTCCAATTCTTCCATTAAAGGCAGCCAGCCACCTGTACTGAGATATGTGTTTGAGATCACTCAATCTGTTAGCAGCAGCATCAATAGCCTGCTATTGATTCAAACACAACAAGAATATATTGAAATAGCCAGGCTGAAGTAAAATATGCCCAACAGAGGAGAACACCCAGTACCCTGCTGACATTTACACATGAGGAGACAATGCTTTATACAGAAATACAGTGGGAACTAAATCAAGAGTCATTACCAGGAATGAGCCATGGATGTAGCAGATGTAAACCAGAACAGCTGGTGGCCAAAGCAATGGGAAATTCTTAGATTACTCCATAAATTGATGCAGCTTGTCAAATATTGACATAAACAAAATAAGGCAAAGAGCTTGGTGGAGAATAAGTAGTGAAGCCTAATGAAAGCAGAGCCTGTGTATCAGTGTTTCCTTATTCCCACTCAGTCTTTACAAACCTGATATAAAATAAAATCAGAGCCAGGGGTAGTGCTGTGCCTTTGTGCAGGTCTGTGGGCACCGAGAAGGAAACAGTGCTGTTCAAAACTGGCTGTTCAGAAGTAACCCCAGATACCAGCTTAGCACACTGCTAAGTTCCCAGTCATTTGCTGCTTTAAAGTAATTTCAAGTGTAGCAAATGTGATTGAACTGAGTAGGGATCTTCTTTCTGACTCCAGCAGGTAAATTTCTCATCCCCTCTGGACCAAATAAAACTTACACCTACCTCACACTTCAGCAGCACCTGGCAACTTAAAAGAGCCCAAACCACTGCCAAAATCCCAATTTGATCCTGTGTAAAATCCTACTCTTGTATACACAAAACTTTTTCACCTACATTACTTTTTAATGGTATGGAGGACAAGCAAGTGAAGTCAAGCACCAAGTTAAGTTTATCATTTTCAGCTGGTGCTTACTTGTGCTTAAACAGGATACTGAGCAGCCATAGTCCAGAGGAAATACTGGTGCAACATTACTTTATAGAACTTTATTTTAGACAGGACCACATTGCTTTTAAATAAAGTGATTTCATCCCCATTCCTACTACATTCAGAAGAGAACAACCACAATAGTTATCAATAAATAGGTGTGCTGATTATCACCCACAGCGAGTTAAATTCCCAAAGTGCAGGGCACACGCAGTTTTCACTGGAATAGAACTGAGTTTTAGGTGACCAAAGCTTGAACATTACAAACTTTCCCCATGCTGGGCACAGGCAGCAGGGCAGTTACCAAGAGCTGATGATGCTATTTCCCACAAGGGAAGCAATTTGGCTCTCTGGTAACTTTGCCTCATTGCCAGCAGTGGAGCTGTGACAGTGTCAGGTGCCTCAGTGTGACACTCAGCACCTGATCTCACCTGAGGCAGTGTTGTGTTCCCCTGCCCCTCCCCTTCACAAGGAGCGCTGGAATAGCTCCCTCAGAGCTACAGTGATGTCACAGCAGCTCTCACAGTGCCTGGCTAAACAAGAAAGATTGCAGACTTGGAGTGAGTTATTGTTTGAAAAGCTCTTTGGAAATTTTAGTACTAAAGTTGTTAAGATAGGCTAAAGCATTCCTTGTATCACATTAAACTGAGACAGACACCAGTTACTTACAAAACAAAAATATGGCTTTACCAGTATTGCAACAAAATAGTTAGCTTGCCCAGCTGAAGCCTTTTCCACACACAGAACCAAGTCTATGCACTGGCTTCTGATTTTTAATGCCAATTACTTTTCCTACACCAAGGTAACCAATTAGCAGCAACAATTACAAATCTCTTGGCCTGTAAAGCCTGTATCAAATTACTTCATGCAAACAGAGACAAATTAGGTCCCTAGGAGCTCACATGCCACAATCCCAGTAAATTCAAGATTTGATTCAAGAGCCTCCAAGATAACAAAAACATAGAGCAAGGGACTTTTCTCAAATAATGATTTGCAGCTACTTTCAAAAACTCCAAACTTAAAATCAGTTTGGCCATCCAGCTTTGTAAGTTGCTGTTCTTCAGCATCTCACAGCTGATGTCCTTTGGCACATGCTCAAGTAAAATTGTACCTGACATGAAACTGAAACAACTCAAACTTGAGGATTTCCTATGGTATCAGGAACAACCATGTAGAAGTTTGGGTTTGCAGCTTTTTTAGCCAAGTGGTACCTTTCCAGTGCATTCCAAAGGGAAGGAGTCCTCCTGTAGAGCAGCCATGGCCTAGAAATAAGTTCAGTCTTTCACTGGAGTTAAAGCTTTATTTATAGAAAGTTGACTGCATTAATTGCAGCAATATGTGCACGGTATTTGAACTTAGCACTAACAGGTTAATATTTACATTTAGATAACACTTAAACCAAAACAAACAGAACACAGCCAATCTTAAGAGCAAAAAGACAGACATAGAAATTACAGACTTAAGAGTAAAAGTAATCACAATTATTTCCCTCTGGATGACTTAGTCCAAAGGCCTATTTCTTAATCAGATTAGCAGGAAGAGTGGATTTGTCCAAGTCATCAAAATATGGATGGTTCAAGGCCATTTTGCCAGAAATCCTTTTTGCAGGATCATAAATTAACATTTTCTGCAAGAAAAAAGAAAAGCATTTACTTCCTCATGAAATGTGAACTAAAATCATGTTAAACAGATATTTAACAGTAATAACAATAATAAAGTAACTATAAAGACATTTTTCCCCTTTGTTCTGTGTTCTCCTATTTGGAGAGGCTGTTTCCCCTACAAGTCAGTAGCAGTGCATAACATGCCAGAAAATGAAGAATCCCCTCTACCCCCTGTTCAATAACCAAGCCCTTGCCTGTGTCTGGGTACCACATCCACTGAACTAAATCCAGAACCAGGCACCAAGAAGCAATAACTACTGAGGGAAATTAATAAGCCTTAGGCTGTTAAAGCCCTAAATGTTTACAAGGACAAGCGATCCTTACACTGGTTTTGTTACTGATATTGAACAAAGTGATGTCAAATTGCTTCTGCTCAGGTTGGTGACTTTACAATTAAAATAAAGAGAATGCTCACTCAGTTTCAAAATCCAAACTGGAAAGTACATTACAAGCAGGTTTAACTAAAGGAAACAGTTAAAACTTAAGTCTTTTTGCAATAAAATACTTCAATTGAATACCTCAATAAAGGTGATGAGAGCAAAATGAGGGTGTGGCACAGCCAGTAAAATAACACTCAAAAGTTTCTAAAACAGGAGGAAATTTGCTTTTCTAGCCTTTAAAAAAAAGTATTTATAGCTTATAAAAGGGGTCAGAAAAAGGAATGAAGCATTCAGCAGTTTCGTATGAGACCCAAAGCAAGCAAAGTCTTTTTATTTGTCTTTAGTACTAAAGGACAGACCATTCCAATTCAAGTAATCAATGAATTACTGCTGCCTCTCCCCTGTCTGCACAACAAATCTGTCTTCCAGAACAAAACTTTACCAGTATTATTCTGCCCAGTATTCAGTTTTGACATTTAGCTATCTTCACACTTCATTCTACAGGGAGTCTTCCAAGTGGATTTAAACCACTGAATATGCATTTATATTCTCTGAACCTCTGCCAAATGCAATGCTGCCTCTAGATTTAACCTTACATGTCCAATTTTACTTTGTGGCAGGTTCCCATTACCTATACCCAGAACAGTGTCCTATATTTAATTCTGATATCAAAGGTTCTCTCAAAATTGTCTCAAAGAGGGAAGTTTCTCTGAAAAAGGGATGCTGTGACACTGAGACTACAGCATCACAATTGATAGAGTAAGTGAAGGAAACTTCTTTGAGCAGTCTGGAACATCACTTTTTCCTGGCACCTACTGTCCTGATATTTCAAAGTTTTTGAGGACAGCCACCAAGTGCTTTGAAATGCTGGCCATAGAAGTCATTTAGCTTATGAACTCACAACCTCACTCATGCCATTTGAATTACACATTTTTGTGTTAAGACATTTTCAAAGACAGCTCCTTTACATATCAATTCCATCTGCAATAGTCTATAGAAAACAAAAAACATTAAAACATTTTCATTTACATACCTGAGCTTGTGCTCTAGAACAAACTATTCAGTTTTGTTGCCTTTAAAGTTATATTATGGGCTTAAAAGGCTTAAAAGTGACATAGGAAGCTTAAAGGGATTCCAGTCAGGAATACCACTGTCACCAGACATTAATAGGAAAGTAAAATGTCAACACTGATTAAGGCAGAATTGTACAAGACTTTAGAGAATTTAATATGCTTTCAGACTAGAATTATGTTAACACCATGAAGAACTAGTACTTCTTTTTGCCTTTATTAGCAGCAGCCCCAATCATTGGCTTCACACAGTGAAGCTTAGCTGAGCCCTTGGCAGGTCCTTTTCATACAGCTGCTGCAACAAGATTCTCCTGCCTGTTCCATTGATTTTAGATTGCAAATACAGTCAGCAACAACTCTATTTCAAACTGATTCAGTGAAGATGGTGTCAGGGGTCTTCTCTCTGTAAGACAACTGTGCTGCAAGGTTCAGAGCTATCCAGGACAACTTACATGTTTAACAAGTAGGCTGCCAATGTGAACTGGGGCTCTGTCCCCCAAGAAAAACTGTGAGGAATTGTGATCATTTGAACTTTTTGGGTAACACTGCTTCTTTCAGAGTATTCTGCCATATTACCAGTGTGGGTAATGAACTGCTTTGTGGCTGCTCACAGCCATGAGTACACAGGTACTGCTGTACAAGGGGGTTCTGAAGTGTCAGCTTGAGACACACAGAGCACCCAACCCACACCTCCAAATGCAGGTCTGCACTGTACAAGTGCAGCTTTAAAACAGCCAGAGGACAACCAAGGTATCTTCTTATCCCTCAGGACATCCAAGAGCACACCTGAGATGTGACCTAAATTAGCCCACAGTGGCAGCACATGAGCTGGAAGAGCACTCAATGGAAAAGACTGATGAAGAGCTTGCCAGTTAAAAGCCTGGTGTGGTAGTTTAACTACCTGGCCACAGAACTAAAGGAAATTCACACTAGACACAAAAGATACCAATTAAAAGTTAATAAACCACAGCCAAAACTATTCAACTCAAAATTTAAGGGCAATTAAGACAGACACTACAGGCAGACCTGAACTAAGTTTCTTGTCTCAACTAATCAACACATTCAGCTGTTTCTATCCTTGTTTATTCAGTTAAGACCACCATGAAAGTTTAACCAAGATGAACCCACCAAAATTAATCCACATGCTACTATAAAATAAATATTTCCAACTGTCTCAGCAGTCATACAGCCACATCCCAACTGGTGTTGGCTGCAGAAGGGTGACAGCTACTTTATGGGCAGAAGCCTCCACTTAAACATCTTTGTAAAGACTCATTCTCACTTTCAAGTTTTATTATAAAAAAACTGAGGTATAATTGCTGCGTGTGAAAAATAAGTCTGGTTTTACTTGTGAAAGGAGTGAATGTCATGCAAGGTGTCATTCTACAAGAATGAAGGCTCGTACCACTGCTGATAGCTTGAAGATCTTCCTATTTTCCTTCTAGCCATGACTGATTACTTCAGTTCTGTATATTGTGGAGTATTTCAAACAGCCCACTCAGTTTCCTAATCAGCAGTTTAGGACAGATTACTTACAGCCAGCAGATCAAGTCCGTCTTTATCCAAGTTTTTGACATGTGTTTCAAGGCTGACAGGTTTCCATTTTGGGAATGTGTTCTTATAGTCTTGCAGGGATTCCACCTCAGGCCATACCTCATTGTTGGGGGTCCCTAAAGCTCTGTGCAAGCAAAAGCAAAATATCAGTTTAGTCTGAAATCTGTTATGTGCTATTACACTTTTAATTACACACAACTGTTGTGTGGTGCCACACAGGTAGCAAGGAATGGTAGAGCCTTACCTGAAGATTCTGAAGATCTGGTCAATCTCTGAATCCCCATGGAAAAGTGGCTTTTTAGTTGCCAACTCAGCAAATATGGTCCCTATGCTCCAGATATCTACAGGAGTAGAGTAACGAGCAGATCCCAGCAACACCTCTGGAGACCTGTACCACAGTGTCACTACCTGTGGAACAAGGAAAGGTTAAGTTTGTGGAATCAGCTCCTCTAATTGAGGGTAAGAACATTAGCTCATTTGTTATTAAGCAGCATTCGCAGTTTTTTGCTAAAATTAGTCAGTACTAGAAGTTTTAGTGCAAGTGTAATACCAGTTTCAAACTTCATTTGTAGACAAACCAACTCCATTGCAGTAGCTTCTACTTCAAGAAAAGCATCTGCCTGCATGACTTCCCTAAGAGCAGGGATCCTCTGGCACCCAGCCACAAAACCCCTCAAACCCAAGTGCTTTGCAAAGCAAAAATGCCTTTTTTGACAATGAAATGAGCAAGAAGTTTGAGTCCATCTGACTCGCTGTGAGAAGGATTCATAAAATGCTTTGGAACATTAGAGTGAAACCAGTCAAAGAGGTGGAAAACAAAACAACTATTTCACAGTTTTGTTAGCTTATGGCTTGAAAAAACGGATTCCTTTTAGCTGTTTCAGAATCAGTTCTTAGCAGGAAGCAAGTACACACTATCCAAACCACCAGAAGTATGTCCCAACTCACTTCATGAGTGTAGACCCGCACTGGAATTCCAAAGGCTCGGGCCAATCCGAAGTCTGCCAGTTTAATCACTCCCTTGTCATCTATCAGGAGATTCTGAGGTTTCAAGTCTCTGTGCAGAACTCTTCTTGAGTGGCAGAAGACAATACCTTGCAAAATTTGGTACAGATAACTCTAGAAAGGATGAGGTGGGAGGAAAGAAAGAAAGGAGTTACCTTTAGCACATGTCAGTGTCCTGCAACACAAAGGTGTTCCCTTCAGTAGGTCTCCCCATAGCAGCAGGAAAGGGAGATCCAAAACATTGCAGATATTGAGTTAATATCAATCAAAAAGCTACACAAATTAATTCTGAAGATTAGTTTAAGGCAGTTTAATCTCAGTAATGAAGATTTTCAAGTGGCATTTGAAAGCAAAACTCACATTCATCTTATCTACAGCTGCTTATTTAACCTTTCATTTCTCCTCCAGGAGTTAATTATATTGAAAATAAGAGCTTATGCTTATGGCTTAGTAGTTCATCTTTAAATTCCCTCTCAGGTTAAGAAATTGTTCTCATTACCTTAACACGTGAACGCTCCAAATACTGGCCAGATGGAATACTATCCAAATATTTCTTGAGATCCATGGAAAGGAATTCAAAGACGAGGTACAGTCTTGAATCCTGCATGAGAACATCCTGAAGACTAAAAATGGAGTATGCAATTACTTCCACTGCAAAATGCACCAACTCACATTTCCTCTCTCAACAGGGATACTTCCTGAGCTGGTATTTCCAGGTGCCTATTATGGAAGTCTTCAAACAACAGACTTAGTGAGTTATACTGTCATCTGGAAAATCAAGTGTATCTGAAATAGTGTCAAATTGAGGTAAAAGCCTATATGCTTCCTCTTAAACTTATGTTCTCTCAAATCAGACACAGGAGTCTGAAGAAAAAACACTATTGCCATTAAAAAACCCCCACCTATGGGTGTTAGTGCCTAGCTTCTTTGAAGCTGGCTTGTCACAGCACAGCCTGAATTATTAGAAGGGTTTGAGGGAATATTTAATAGGAATCTAATAGACATGTTAGGATTTGCACACATTTTTAAGCATCTTCTTCATCAGTGTAGGGATTCCTAAACCCAAGCATACACATACTGAGACAGTACCTGGCTGGAACTTGGCCAGTTTTAAGGCACATTAAAGATCAAGTATTTTGCTGCATCAAGGAGCAAGCTAATATGCTACTGAAATCATTTTTACATGTCCAGTAGTCACTGATGCAAGTTTCACTCATAGCTCAAAGATGTGCCAGCTATGACAGCATCAAAACACATTTAAATTCCTGCTACAGAACAGCAGGGAGGAGCATCAGAAAACTTAAGTCAAAGGGTCTATTCCAAGGTGGTAAATAAACTTGAAACTGCCTGAAGTAGCAGCTACAGTTAGTTTTCATGAGGTATGCTGCCTCCATCCACACAACCTCTCTGAAAAGAATTTACAGAAACTTCTAAATCAACAAAAATTTGTTAGATTCCTAGAATGAAAAAAGGCAGCATGAGGAAGGCTTAATTAGAAATCTGGCAAAAATATGGAATTTAGACTATGTGCTGCAAAGCAGAGAGGTTCTCACCTCACCAGATGAGTGGAAAAATGATTTATGATCTGAGGGGACCTAGTGCCCCTCCAAGAGTTTAGCTAAATACCAGTATATGCATACCAGACTATATTGGGATGATTCAGCTCTTTTAATAAAGAAATTTCTCGGATAGCAGTACTTGGAACACCTTCCTCCTCACTTTCTAGACGTATTTTCTTCATTGCAACCACTTGGCCTGTGGTTTTGTGACGACCTTTATACACAACACCATAGGTACCTGAACAAAAAAACAGTGAAACAAATATAGGAAGTACCAGCTTCAGGTACAAATAAGTTATTGCAAACACAAGCTGCTAACATAGGAAAAGTCCTTACAAATGGAGTATTGATTTAGATTATAAACTACTCCTCAGCTGTAGAGTTAACTGAGTAATATTTTTGTTTAAAGCATGTCACTCATTTGTTAGGACAGGGTTACTTATAAGCCTAAGTGTGAAAGGCGAATACTTGAAAGATGTTGTTATAAAATTTGAGTTGCAGGTTGATTTAACTTTCAGGCAAGAACATTATAAAGGATTATGATTTTGCCATTGATACATCATGTAAAAATGCTGAAGGTTTTGCTGCAAATGGAAGTAATGTTCCTCCTACAGCCTGAGATCCAGCAATCCATGGGTGTGAGCTGTACAAATACCTCTGGCACAATCCTCAGTGCAGGAGAGAGGCTGGTGCAGTGGGCCTCAGCAGTTGAAATCAGAACCAAATCAATCCATCTTAAATCATCAGTGTTCACAGAAGAACCCTCAAAGCAAGCCAGCATAAGCCTTCTCTTTTTACCCTTCTCGAAGCATTAGTTCCTCACACAAAGCCCAAACTAGTTTATTTCAGATTCACACAGGAGGCTTTGGTTACAAAGCTTTGCTGTAAGATCCCAGCACACCTTTTGCTATTGCCTCAGAATGTGCAATCTCAGCAGATTTTCAAGTCTACGAAAGGCTAGAGCCTTATGTAGTGTGTTATAAACACTGACTTCTACAGGTAACACAGGCTGGGTTTCCAGTAGGGGCTGTGACTAACATCTGCATTGAAGCCATCTTCTCAGTGCCTCAATGTAAAGTAATTGTTAAAAATTCACTTCACAGAGCTTTACCATCTTGCTTTTCTTTGACACCAGCACTGCCCATATATAATCAGAGGAGAACAATCCAGAAAATACTACTCCCTACCAGCAGGGCCAAGCAAAACAACACACTGCACAACTTCAGGGGCAACTCCTAAGTTCATGCTCAGAGAAATGGGGGAGCTTCCTGGACAGTAAGCTGGTTTCAGAGCTCAGAACTTATTTTTTCTCCCTTTTGGAGGAATGTTACACCATTAGCCATCAAAATGAAGGCAGACACTTTTCAACATTGGTCAGTTGTATTAAAAGGACCGTGTTACTTTCAAAAAAAGGAGCAGGCTGAAAGGTTTTACAGATGTAAATAACTATCACAGAAATTAAGCCGAAGGCTTATTTAGCCACTCGGTTGAATCTCAGTGGTTCCTGTAACAGGCAGAGTACACAGAGCTTCTGGGACACTTCATAGCTCAAACTGGAGCATTTAAAAGCTCACTGTTCCCCATACTTACCCTCCCCAATCTTCTCTATTTTTGTGTAATCATCCATTGCTGTGGTTCTCTCTGAAATGGACAGGAAAAAACAAACAGAAAATGAGGGTGAACAGTTGCTGTCCTGAACACAGACAAGTCGCTGAATCTATGCCAAGCCTTTGGAAGCGAGTTGCGCCTCACATAATTAAGATGCAATGTGAAACACTTAACTGTTCTCATCAAAGAGAACACAGAATATATTTACTCAGAATTCCAACTAGAAGAACTACACCCCAAAGTACAAGCGGGCTTGAATTCCAAGGAGGAAAAAAATAAATAAATTAAAAAACCTTTGAAAAAAAGCTGCTCTAGGAACTGAAAAAAGTGCACCCTACTTATCATTTTTACCTTCGTACTCATTCAAGAGGAATGAGCTAGAAACGGAGAGGAATACCACTATGCAAAAGTCCGGGAGCCGGGTGTTAGCCGAGCCAGGGGGCAGCGGCCCAGGGTGTGAGCGGGGGCGCGCAGGCAACAGCCGGGGCTGGCACTCCACACCTCCTCCGCTGCTCCGGACCAGCACCAGCTTCGGGGGGGCTACGGCCACCGGGCACAGCCGAGTTACCTGCGGCTCCGGCCGGGGCGGGCAGCGCCCGCTCGCCGCGTAGGCCCCGCTCGGTGCGGCCCAGCCCCGTCC
>VZTB01013357.1:1180641-1279114 GCA_013397245.1 Thryothorus ludovicianus | reverse complement strand
CCGAGCCGAGCCCGCCGTTTCCAGGTGAGCCCTGGTGTAGGTGTGAGTGGCCGAGGGGCTCTCCGGAGGCCGCTCTCCCGGTGTCCCAGCGGGGCGGGCTCGGGGGCGCTGCCCCCGCCTTGTGGCACCTTCGGCGNTGCTCTTTCCCCTCGCGTCCCGCGGAGCGGAGCGGCGGGGACCAGGTGAGCGCACAGCCCTCGGGCGCGGGACCGGCGGCTCTTTCTGCTTTTCCTTCTTTTCCCTGTCTCCTCCTCCTCCTCGCCGCTCTCGCCGGCGCTCCGGGGCAGCTCGGGGTGAGTGCCCGCCTGCTGCGAGCGGCAGGGCCGGCGGGGGGGCTGCGGGCGGNGGAGGGCTGCGGGCTGTGCCCCCGCCCAGGTGCGAGGCTGCAGCCAGGAGCGCCTCTCCCGGCCCCGCCGTGGAGATCGCGGGCTCTGCCTCTGCCGGGGCCAGCGGGGGCCAAACGTGTCCCAAAACTACGGGCGACCCCGCGTTAGCTCTGTTGGGAACGGGGCGCTTTGGGGCGCGGGGTGTTGTGCGCGCTTTGCGTGTCCGCCTCGCTCGCGTTCCGCACCTCTGTCATGAGGCAGCGCTGTGCTTGTGGGACGGAGGCTGAAAACCTCCCAGCGAAGGGCTGGAGGTTCCCACATCCCTACCTGGCCCTGCCCGCTGTGTGTGTCGCTGTAGGGGACAGTGAGGGCTGCCTTACATCCCCGCACCTGGGTAGGGGCTGCGCAGGGACACCCACATCGAGCCACCTTCGGCCTCGCTGCAGGGCAGGTGAAGAGAAGATGCTGTTGAAGGCTTCATTTCACCGTGGCTCAAGCGGCCACAGGAATTGTTTTTCTCCCTGGCCTTCCCTCCTCTGCAGTGGTTAGACCGAGGCCAGAGGGTCGGGTGAAGGAGGTTTGCCGCTGTGGTCTGTCTCCCCCAGGTATTCGATGTGATCACTCTCTGTTTGTTGCTCTCACAAACGCTGCCGTGTGTTGTGAGTGAGTGGACTGGTCCCGCATTCTTCCTACTGAACACAAATGGCACAATGCATTTCAACTGTGAATATTTTTGTTCTCAGGGCAGAGAAAGAGCACATTTTGGCTTATTACTGGCAAAATGACACTTCTTCTGCCAGAAGTGAGTTTAGTGGAAAGGGATTGGGAAGGTATGGTAACTGAATTATCTTTCACCCACCTTTTTTTTTTTTCTTTTGGGCTATATGCCCAGAACTCCTGAAACTAAAACTGAAAACTTTCAAGATTAAAGCTATAATTAATCAAGGCTGAATAAGCTTTATTCTTTGTTAATCTTTTTTTCCTGAAGTTAGTATCTTTTGAATCATTAAACTTTCCTGCTTTTAACACCACTTTTGCTACTACCTGAAGCACTTAACCAGACACAGAAGATGGAATATTATCTGTCTTACTGTAGATTGTTATGGTTTCTCATGTTTCTCCCTCAAATTTGTGTGGTGTTCGTGCTTAGAAATGGAATGTAAATTAACACCCCAGGAGGACTGATCAGCTGGAAATAAGTCACTGTTCTGGCAGTCAGGCCCTCTAAGGTCGTGCAAGATGCTGTTCCCCCTGCCCAGCACCTCTTCTTTTTGTGAGCTCCGTGTTTTGAAGGAGCAGAAGAAAAAGACAGCTCTTCTTACTGTGGTGTCAGAGCTCCAGGCATTTTTTGCCTCTTTCAACAGTTGTCTCAAGGATAGACTGGGTAGCTTAAAAACTTATTTGCTGAAAGGTTTGTAACCTAGGCTGGGCTGGAAGTGTTGAGTTCTTAAAGAAGGTGACTTCCTAGTCTCCAAATTGGCTGTGTTACAATCTTGGGCTTGGAGTAACCTCAGGATCAGTAGAAACTCACCTTTGTCCTCTGATTCTTCAGGCCATCAAGGGCAGCTTATTTCCCACTGGTTAGATCAGGCTCTAAACTTTCAGGGTGTCTTTTTGTGTGGTGGGTATGTAAGATGCTCAGATCTTGACACTGTTAATGCTCGGTGTTGGAAATGGGGACATGGTTTGACACAGTCCCTGTTTGTTAGTGAGTTCCTTACAAAAATATTTCTGCCACCATTCATCTCTCTCCTTTCCATGGGAATTGACAAATGCTCATTGCATTTTTGTTCCAAATGATATTGTACTATCATATGCTGTTACTCTGTTGATGCCTGCCAGAGGATGAGGTTGGGGGATTTCCATTATTGAAAAAACTGTCACCTCTCCCATCTTTTCCAGATCCTAATTTATTGCTCGAGTTCTTTTTGGAGATAATGAGATCTGTCTGTTATAATACACTGATTTGCAAAATCATATGAATAATTATGTGTGGCTAAATATTTTCCTTTAAAAAAAAAAAGGCTAGTTAGAGTTTTTCCTAAGACAATTTCTAGGTTTTGCCAAAATTGTTAATGACATAAGAAAATTTTTTGTTATTCATGGTTATTTATAGTCCTGCAGTACTTTACTGTTGATTATTTGGATGGTCCTTTGGTCTTTATTTCACTTCAGTGTTTTCTAAAATGTTTTGTTCAGGAGCTTGTATTTTTAAAACGTGACAGGAAGACTAGAATGTACTTTCTTGTTTTAGTTCTTTTGTTTTGACAGCTCTTGGCCTCAACACCGAGAGTACTGTTAAAGTCAATGCCTAGAAGTTAATTATGCTTGTAGGTCACCTACAGTGCTGTGTTTTGTTCTGAAGTGTTTCTATTTGATATATTTAAGGTGCTGAAAATTTGGGGATTGTCTACGGCCTGTAAAGAGATCTTTGAACTCTCGAAATGAAAAACTTTTATGGTTTTTGCTACTTAGCTTAAAACTGGGGTGTTTGTGGGAAGAGAGGAGACAGTGGTCAAGTTGTTGTGCAGGGGGAGGAAAAAACCCAAATGCAGTTCAAATATGACAGCCATGTTATTATCAGATAAATAATAAAAATAAATAATTTACTACAAAAGTGGAAAGTTTTTTTCACAGAGTAAGCTTTTAAGTGTGATCTGTGAGACTGCATGTCCAATCATAGCTGCTCTGAGAAACAATCATGCATGCAAACATTATTCAGTCATTGAAAACTCTGAGGAAAATGGCAATTTTGCAGTTAAAAAAAAACCCTAAACAGCCCTCCCAAACCTCTCCCTGTGTACCATACAGAGCAGACCACATGAGCTTCATTTCTATACAGTTGTTCAATACAGGCAAATTCCTGTCCCTGCTGTTTACTCTGGTTTTATCCTACCTTTTTATCAGCTTATTTTTTGATTTTTATTTTTTTCTTCTACTCCAAACACTTGGAGTTTTGTTCTTATATACTCTGTTTCTCAAAATTCAGTGCTCTTAACACCATGTAAAAGCTATTGACATACTAATCCAATTGGTGATTACTTATTGAAAGTTATTTTTGCCACTCTCTGTTGTCCAGAGTGTATTTCCCATGTACATTAGATTTTGTGATAGGCTGTTGACAATGGTACTTGTGCTCCTGCTGGCACGACTCTTGGGATGACAAAATAAGACCTGGCATGTTACATTAATTCTGAAAAAAGCATGATTTTGCAACCTTTAATCAGGCAATCTGGCAAGGTTTCATTAGCTCTTCCAGGGAGTTTGACAACGACTTGGCCTAAGAAAGACTTTCTTTTTTCTATTTTTTTTTTAAACAGCTGGTGGCACTTAGCTTTTTCCAGAGGTGTGGAGTGATGTAGAATCAGAGGCATGAGGGTAATATTTTATGTTTTTGTAGGTTTTCTGATATGCAGTGTTAAGTAGCTATTTATGATGCTGACGTGCCTAAGGAGGAGAGTTTTGAAGCTTGAATTTAACAAAACAAATTCTTCAAAATAGTTTTAAACATATTTTTTTTCTTTAATTTGATAAAACTAGTTTAGATTTCATTCCTTTCTTCTCTGAAAAGTTTTTGGAATTGGTCAAAAACGAGAAAGGAAATGTTTATGTTTTTGTTTTTTTTAAACCAGGGAGAAGAGGAAATAGTAGGGACTATTACTTTCATATTCAGTAGTTACTAAGTGCCAGAACTTTGCTACTCTTTTGGTGAGCTGCATGTGCTGCCTGCTGTTTGGTTCTGGTCACTTTTGCTCTCAGCTGTTGAATTACATCAGTGTGCACATAAATAGAAAATAATAATTGCTTGCACTGTGTGTTTCTGCTGCCCTTGCCATGGGGATGCAGTCACAGGCCCTGTAGCTCTGAGGAGGATGAAGGGGACAGTGAAGAAAATTGCTTCAATAAAGTGTTTATTAGTGTGATTGTGAAATTCTGAGAAACCTCACTCTGCTTGTGTCAGTCATTGCCTCATTGTTCGTGTGATGGTTGTGCACTCAGAGAGTCTTGCCCAGTTTTAGTTGCCTCTTGAGCAGAACCCACCCTGTTTCATCTTGGAGTAGTGGCTGTTCTTTCTTATTTACTCCCCTGGGATATCACAGAAAAATGAATCTACTATTGGCTACTTGATTATATTGTAATGTCTTAGCTTTAATGCATTTAAAGCTTCAGTTCCTGCTGACTCTGGAGAAGAAAGGGTACCACACTTCCATCAATTTTGAAAATTCAGGAAGTTGTTCTCTTCCAAGGGCACACTGAAGTTGGTGCCCTTCAGAGGAGAAATTCTTCAAACTTTCCGTATAATATCTGGGGTATGCATTATGATTTTATCAAGAGCTGTTATTGATCCTATCTGATCATGACTTGGAAAAAGCTGTGAGCTAATGAAAGGAATCCTGCATAGCAAAACTATGAGTATTTCCTTTTGCCCTTTGTGCTACTGCTAAAGCAAGGCCTGGCTGAGCTTCTGCACTGACCTGCTGTTATTGCCTTGAACAGGCTGTGATGACAGCTCCTTTTAATAGGAGAACCTGAAGTAACATTCTGCAATGACAGAGGAGTTGATGGCACATGAATGTCGTAGGAGTGCTGGTTTCTTACCAGAGTCTTCACAAAAGTTGGATTTTTAGGTTTTAAAACCTCTATGATGTTTTCCATCTGTTTTGGAAAAAACTTTTAAAGGAGTTTTAATAAAGGTAATTTTCAGATGACATGCACAGAACAAGTGTGAGCTAGTTTTATGATCTTTGCATGCTGTTGTTGCTAGTACCATGTTTTAAGCACGTGTGCCTTTTAAAGAAGGGAATATGGAATTTCTAGCTTCCATGACAATTAGTTTGCTCTATTAAAAAGCAGAAATCAACAAGATTATGAATGACCAAACCCTTGCCTAATAACCAGAAGTTTCTCTGCTTTTATTTCTGTGGAGTCAGAATTTCTGCCTGTTCCTGTATTAAAGATGCTGATGATGTATTATGTGAGGAATTCCTTAGCACTAGGATGATGTTCGAGCAGCTGTCTCTGTTTTTCTTCGGAATTTAAAATTGAGAAGTCTGAAGCTGTCTGTGGTGGGAAGCCTCCATTTTCATAGAAATGTTATGCAAACAGCTCTAACTTGGTTTTGACCCAGTTTACTAATCTGTAGATTTTCATTGCATGTGTCTCACTCTTACAAGATTATCTGCTTTTCTGTTTCTTGCCCTCTTTTTTGGGGGGGAGAGGGGGAGGGTATGGGTGTGCATGGGGATTTTATTTAAGATCTCCTTTCCATCTTGTAATTTCAGGCTGTTTCTGTCCATTTAATAGTTTAGTGCTGCCCTGGCCATCATAGTGGTTTCTGTGCAGATTAATTTTCCTCAGAACACCTGTTCAGCTTCAGGCCAAAGAAAATTCATCTTGAGGTTGCTGAACTTAGCTGAGCAAAGAACTCCTGGTCACACCCCAGAACGGATCTCACAATGCTGAAAAGTGATAATTGCCTTTTAGCCTTTTCTCACTGAGATAATCTGATCTATATGTGAACCCACAGGTGATTTTAAAAGCACAAAATCAGGCTCCTGGGAGGTGCAGGTGTTGCTTATTGGGGAGAGTTAATTCGAGCCATTGGAATCTTCCTGGTTTCTTTAGAACCTTTCTCTTCTTTGGGAGCTTCCTGTTTCTGTTGTGGGGGGGATCCCAAGATGCTGCTTCCTTCTGCACTGCAGGACTGACCCTTTTATGGAGGTGTTTTGGGGATTGATGTGTGGTGTTGGGTGGGAGGTAAAGGATGATTCGTGTGTGTGGTGAGGGGCAGTGTGCAAGGTCGAGTGCTCTTTAAATTGTATTTTTGTGGTGTAATAGAGCACTGGGAGCTGAACAGAAGGGGTGAGTCAGCTGGTCTTCTGTTCTGACAATCAATACTGCCTTCAGGGAGAGCAAAAAGGCACATAATTATAGGTGTAAGTATCATATAATATTAAAAAGTAACACATACTAGTTATCATGTGATGAGTATTAAGGGAGAGGTTAACTTGGCCAAACAAGGACTAGTATTGACTTTATCATAATATTTCAAGGAAATACTAGAGGAATTAATAAATTTGGTAACTTTCTCGAAACTTAGAAATGATTCATTACTCACCCTCCAGTGGCTGCAGTGCTGTTCTTTAAAGGCAGTTTGTTGGTAATCCTAAAAATAAAAAGGAGGAGACTCTGTATGAGTATCTTTGTATTTTATTCAAAGAGATAAATCGCATTGTGTTGTATTTTGGTGGGTTTGGATTTTGTAGATGTCTTAGGCCACTTCTATAAGTCAACATCAGTGGAGATCAGAGTTTAGGCATAGCAATTGTGTTATTACCCTGTATCTCCACTCATATGACTGCATTGTGCAACATCCCAGGTTTGTAAACTGGTACATGTATCACCCAGAACTGTGGAGCAAGTTTCTTTAAAGTGTGGTAAGATGAAAGAAGATGGAAGATGTTCTTAACAGCCTCTTAAAACATTTAACTGAGAACATTTCATACACCTAGGCTGGTTCTCTTGAAGCTGTTGGAGATTTTAGGCATAAGAGCTACAAAGACATTGTGTTCAAATTTAACAGGGCTATAAGTTGGTGAAAATAATGACTTGTGCCACAGACACGATCCCGTTGTGCAGAATGACCCATAAGTGTGATACAATGTTTTAAATCTCTGAGAGCAGAACCAATTTCCTTTCATATTCCTCTCTATATCTGGATTCTGCTTGCTCCTGTTCAAAGAATACTGCAGAGATAGCACATATGCATTTGTCTGAGAGGGCAAATAATTTCACAGGTCATGACTTTGCAAATGCATGAGACAGCCGTTCTCTGTGATAGGAGCCTTTGGAGGGGGCTAGTTACAGTGAAGAAAGAAAAGGCCAGAGCCTCCTAAATGGCATGCACCTTGTAAACATTTACCACATAAAACAGCAGCAGCCAGTGCAGGGGCTCAGCTTTTACTGTGGGAATCATGTGTAGTTCACAAGGCTGATCTTGGGGCTTGCTGTGTCTCAGACTTGGTGTTATGTCCTCGGCTGGGAACTCAGCCTGTGCCTTCAACATCTCAATCAGGTGCATTAGTTATAAATACTGTTTACACAGCAGAGAACTTTTTCTTTGTTGTTTGTTTAGTTGGTTTGAGTTTTTCTTTTTTTTTTTCCTCTTTCCCTTCCTTGATGCATCAAATCTCCTGCTGAGCTTTGTTGATCCTTGCAATCCTCTGCTAGAAAAACCCTGTTTATTTTCCTCCATCCTGCTCTTAGCACTCTGAAGATTTTAATTCAGTAAGGTACTTTTTCTCTTGGAGTTTTTGCTTTATCCTTCAATTGATACAGGCTAGACTTTGCAGCCTTTAGTAATTTTGGTGGTGTAGCTCACAGTACATTTCTGAGAAGTGTCTGTAGGATTGTTGTGGCAGGGAGCAGGGCAGGTGCTTTGCTGCTTGGTTTCACTGCTGCAGAAGGTGTTATGCAAATAGGCTGAGCCTTGCCTCTGATTTCTGTGATGTAATGTTTATAAATAAACTCTGTGGTGCTGGAAACCCAGGTGTCAGTGGCAGCAAGCCAAACACATTCAGAAACAATGGGACAAGTCTGAAGAGTGATATAGTTTTCCAGCAGTCCTGCTGCAGGAGCTCATCCTGCATTCTAGGGAAATTCATTGGAAACAGCAACTTTCTGGAAGGGAATGAAAAATTGTGACATGTTCACCTGCACCTGGTTTAGTGGTTGGAAAAGCCTGGGACTAGCAATAAGAAGGTCAATAAGTCCCAAATGAGGCTGTTTTTATCAAGTCTCATGGATAACAGCAGTGTTTCAATATAAAGGTAAGATATGCAGGCTGCTGTTCTAATGGAATCATAAATCAAACAGGTCCAGGAAAGAGAAGAATGCAGATGCATCAGTCTGTGTCAGCTCTGCATACCTTCCTGTGGGTGGCCTGTATTTCTTTTCATGGGCTCCATCCCTGCAAAGCTGCTTTGTGATCTCAGTCTGATGTGGGTCAAAAGGGGAAGATTGTTAACATTCCTCCTGCCCCTCTCCATCACCATCAGCAACTCTCAGTGGGTATCAGTCCTTTGGGCTCCTCTGGGAGAGGACAGTGGAATTCTGTGCTGCTTGTAACTGCTCTTCCAAATATTTCTCTGTCTGTTTCTTATCTGGGGGATAACCCAGCTCCCAATTTTGACTGATTATTATGAATTATGATTGATTCAGTAATTGCATTGCTGGCGTACTAGTATTTTCATGTTTTATTTGCATTCATGTGCCCATCAGGATGTCTATGGTATAAAAAAAGCTAAACAAACAGCTTTTGTCCAAGAAATCCTAATTCTAGGTAATGTTCTCTGTTACTGCCCTCTAAGAGTTGTCTTGTCCCTGTTTGGCACCTTGAATGCTATTGTTTATGTGGCTCTTTCTCTCCACTCTAATAGTGGTGCTGTATTTGCTTTCATGCTAGTATAGTGAATTTTCCTTTTACAGCATAGAATTTTGTATTTTTTGGCTGAATTTAAACTGCTTTCCAAGTGATGTGTACTTTGTTCTGGAAATGAATTCTACTGGATTGTTATAAGGAGTTTAGAATGGCTTGTCACAAGTAGGTAACAACATTACCCTGGAGAGATTAAGGGCTTTTCATTTTGTGTTGCATTTGTCCCAACCATCATAACTCTAAGAAGTGCATGTCTCTTTCTTCCTGTCTCTCTCTCTTGTCTTTTAATGTGTCCATCTTCCTAAAGAACTTGTCAAAGAATGTTGTGTTGTCAAACAACGTTCCCTTGATCAAACTGTGGAGCAAAGGAAAATCAATACTCAGATGTGATCTATAGCTTGAAAAGTGAATGCATGAAGATCATTAACCTCACACTGAGCTCAGATACATCCCCTGCTGGGAGGAGATATTCCAAATATGGTTGTTACAAAAGTTTAATGTTGGGGAGAAAGAAGTTTAGAAACAGTTTCATGTCTCCCCTATTGATAATCTTTACTGAAGATGAATATGTGTAACAAGATACTCCTAAGTAAGAGCAAGTTCTGCAAAGCTTGTGCATTTAATATTTCTTTTGTGCCCTGTTTTCCCTGCAGTTAAGCTCAGTGTACTGTGGTGAAAGAGGCTAAAGTATGGTGATTTTATTTAGTCAGCCACATGGTATGTGTAACTGGACTGTGACATTTAGGCAACAAAAACTGGTATCATTCAGATTGCTCTGTCTCTGGGTGCAGTAAGTGGATGGGGCCAGATGGACAAAACTCATTGGAATATCTAATCAGGAGCAAGTGCTTTTCTTAAAGATGGAAAGACCACATTTACAACCGCTAGTTGTAAAAAAAAGAGTTTCATTTGAAAATTGATCCAGGGATTTGTTTCATTTTACTACCAGTTAATTAATAGAAGTAATGGTCTTGGACACCTGTAATTTGGTCATCTGCTTATTTTGGTGCCAGTTCCAAATGCTGCAGGTGATCTTGGCAGGTCAGCATGATAACCATGTAAAGCCTTCTGCATGAAGGACACTAGTATCTGAAAAACACTTCAACAGCAGTGTAAATAAACCCCTCAAACATTGTGTTTTATTATGTAAAACGCCTTTGTTGTTTATGTCAGTTGTTGCTGATGTAGGTGTAGCACATCCAGCTGTGGTAGTTGCTCAGTGTCCTTGCTAAGGTTTTGGTCAGTTAAAATTATATACAGTACTCTTCAGCACAACCCAGGCACCTTGGGAAGCACTGGTATAAGTTGAGTATTTCTGAATATTATAGAGAAACAAATTTGACCTTCCTGGAAACGTATCCACGCATTCTATTGATTTTCTTGCAGCAAATGCTATTAAAATAACAATAGTGGAACAGCTCAGAAATGGCAATTGATGTTCCTGTGACTGCCTTAAAGGATGAACAGAACATGAGTAACATGTGCAGGTGTTGCTGTTCCCCCTGTCCGTATAAATGTGTTTGTGTGTGATGGCAATGAATCTGTAGCAGAAATCTGGGAATTTCAAAACAGCCTCTTATTTAATGAACCATGCCAAACAAAGCTGGGGCTCAGCATCCTGCTGGCATGGATAGAAACCCTGAAGCTGATTATGGGTGCAGGAGTGGCTGTCTTTATAACTGACACTACAGTAACCTTCTCTACTTCAACATCCATTTAGTGTTCTTTTTCATAGTGAGTAGGTAGATGATGGTAAAAATTGCAGTGCTTGTTCTCTGTTTGAGTAAAAGCACGTTTGAAAACTGATTTTATGGTGTAAAAATGTCTGTTCATAAAAAGCCATAATTAATACTACAGAAGGACTATACAAGAATTTATTTTACTTTGAATCCCCCAGTTTCTAGTGAAATGCAATAATTTTGTTCTAGTGGATGGAGTTATATTCTTACCTTCCCAAGCCCATTGAATTGCCTTCCAAGAAAAAAAAACTAAACCAACAAAACCCCAAACACCAGTGGAAACCAATGTTTCATTTTTGTTCTGAGATCTTGATCATTTTCCCCATAAAAGTTAGAGGGAACTCTTGAATCCTGTGAGTGAGCTCTGCTTTCTAGGACTGCTGCATGCTCTGAAGTCTTGTTCTGACTGCTAAACCAGGGAGAATCATCCTTAGCTTTGATATTGGATTTCCCCCAAAGCCTAAATTTTATTTCCTAAAAATCTGTGGTGAAAAAACATTTTCTGCTCTTGGAGATTTGCACTAATGCTGTCAATCACTCCTCTGAAATTTATTTCTTCTCGTCTGTTTTTAACTGTGATTATTTCTCCCTTGGCATTTGTCAACACAAATGTCTGTCACTGCATTTTTGGGTATTTAGCACTGTGCCCTGTGTAACCAACCAGGCAGCCCAAACTGATGTGAGGATGTAGAAATTAAGATGAAGAAATGCACAGCACATCTCTGGGTGCAGTAAGTGGATGGGGCCTGGTGTGCAAAACTCACTGGAATATCTAACAATGAACAAATGCTTTTGTTAAAGACAGAGAAGCCACTTTTGCAACTACTAGTTGTAAAAAATAAGCTTAATTTGAAAACGGATCCAGAGATTTGTTTCATTTTATTACCAGGTAAATCAATTAAGAGCAAAGAAATTAGGTATCAATACATTGCTTAATCTTTTTTAATATATATCTTAATGTGGTATAAAGATATTTCAATCTGTTTCAAACTCGTAGGATATTCATTATGAAATATTGCAGTTTATTTTTAAATAACAATTGCCATAAACAACAACTAATCTAAATAACAATTGTTAAATAAATAAGGCGCTGTAATAATTTTTCTCGTTTCCCTATCCCCTGCCACAGCTTAGGGGGGGAAAAAACTCCTGTGTGAAAGCTGATATTGTTTTGATGCTAGTCAGCAGTAAAACTCCTTTTATCTACTTTCATTTCTTTGACATGGCTAACTTCTAATAAATGAGCCCCCTGCTCTTCAATTAAGACTCAGTGAAGTGTATATTTTTGTTCCATAATCATGTCCACGTGATTAGCCAAGTAGAAAATTGCGTACTCAGTGAAAAAAAAAATAAATTAAAGAGGTAACATTGTAATAATAATCTTCCCTAAATTATAGTAAAATGCTTTGAAATGGGAGCAATATGGATTTCATGGCATATTTTAGGACTAGCAGGAAGTTCTCTAATTTGCATTTGTATACAAATAGTTTTTCTCCTGTGCTTAAGTGAACAAGTGAAAATAAGCCTTCACATTCAGAACATTTTATAATGCTTGGGGACTTTTGCTCAGGTTCTTGTTTGGAAGTCTTTTAACTATATAAACTTGAAATATCTTTGGTATCCTTTCCCTTCTCACTGCTTATCTTTTTCCACCCCAACACTTACTGGGGAGTGTCAGACATAAATAAAGGCTTTTTGACATGCTGTATGTTTTCTCAGTCCTTTCAGGATCTTGGTAGTTTTGGTAGGAATTATAAACTGCCCAGGACTGTGCTAATTTTAACACATTTTCCACTGCTCTTAGGACATGAGCATCAGTTATATTCTAAACAAATGACTTCAGGGTGTTTAAGGGCACAAATTACCCCAGCCAGCAGAAAACAGTGTTCATGGTCACAAACAGCTCAGGTTCATCCTCTAAAGTTCACTCTGGCATGACTGCAGGGCAGTCAGGGCTGCTCGTTTCTTATGTTTAGGTCATGTATTTTTGTTTTATTCCTCAGAAGGGTTTTGAGGATGACAGATCTTTATGTGTAACAGTTATACTGAAGCAATGTGGGTGAGGAGAAAGCATCAAATTTGAAAAACGATCTATTTCCTGGTGCTAATGAAAACCTAGGTCAAAGTAGTGTAAGTTAGTAATAGATGGAAAATGTAGAACAGGGAGAAAATAGGTCTGACTTCATGTTTTTTCTAAATGAATGGTAAATGTTTTGCTCCTAAAAGCCATATTTGTATATGTAAGCACTGACTGCAATGTGTTAGGAATTGCCAAACCATTAAAACTTTTGTAGAGGTCATGTTTAGAATGTATCACATGGAAGATGTAGAAAGTCACAGCGAAGCAAGGCAGCACGGATTTTTTTTTTTTCTCCAACCAGACCTGAGCATATTTGTTCCTCCTTGACCCTTCCCTGGTCCATCCATGTGTTCTAGGTGTGCCTCCTTGTAAAGGAACTCTAGAGTTTCCCCATCAAGAAATGAGGTGCTGTTTTCAGAGAGAGAAGTTGTTCTCTGTCATTTTCATTAATACTCAGATTCATTTGAAATGCTAAATACAAGGAGCTTCTGCTGTGGTAAGGAGACTTTGGAAAGTTAGGTGGGAGGTTTTACTGCAAATCGTGATGTCAGAGGTATTTCATTCTGCTACCCCAATGCACTGGATGTGCTGGAGTGAGAAGAATCTACAGACAACTCTGAGAGATTTCTCTAAAGAAACTGAGAGAGCAACTGGTGTCAGATACAGCCCTGGCTTCTGTGTTTGTGGTTGGGAAGCTCATTGCAATCCTTAAAGAACTTCCACGTGGCAAGAATAGACTTGTCATGCCCATTGATGTTTAACTGTGTCTGAGAAAAATGCAAATGGGTCTCAGTTCTGGGGTACTTGCCCTCCCCTATCAGCGACAGACACAAAGGGTGTGATGTAACTGGGGAACCTGCCAGGTAACTGCAACCCAAAAGAGGCAGGAAAATCCCAGAGCTAGGGGTTGGGATGGAGGCTTGCATCTTCCCTTCTTCTGTCTCAACAGTTAGTTTGAGTTTAGGCAGCATGAAGTGAACAAGCAGATAAAACAATTCTCTCTACTGAGAGCCTCCCTGATCCAGGATGTGTAGGGTAGCACATGGGATCATGTTCTGTAGTGGGAATTCCCTCCTTTGCCTCTTTGCCCTGTGGTTCTGGAAGTCCCAGGGATGGATCCCCAGATGTTTTACCTCTTTTCACAAACTGACCTTCTCTTGTATGCATGCCTAAATAATTTTAGCTTTTTTTCTAAGTCTTCTTGCCCTTCACACTCTTCTTGTAGCATAGTTAGAAGTGCATTTATTTACTCTTGTGTGTGTGAGAGTTTCTTCTGTAGTTTGGATCTTTGTGCAATAGTGGAAATAGAAATTTAATTGTTTTCAGTGTGCAGTAATCTTGTACAGTATTTCTCCCCAGTGTGTATCCAAAATTGTCCTTTGCTCAAAATAAGTGGTTTTATTCAATGCCATTAGGACAAGAAAAACAAAATAAAAGATTTCCTTGTATCATCTTAATATTTCTGTGGTGTTACCAAGCAAAGTACACCAGTCATGTTGGTATTCACAATTCTCAAGCATTTTCTTGGTGAATAAATACATAAGGAAATCTGTGGAAGGAGAACCTGAAGAAAGGCTTGCATGTTTCTGTAGTGAATGGAGAGTGTGATTGTTTGAATTAGTGATAAAAACAGCTCAGCACATTCCCTGGTGAATGCCAACTTAAAGAAAAAAAGCTAAAAATATTTTAGTCAAATAACTTGCCAAAGAAGGGGCTGTAATCCCTAAGTTTTTACATAAGTGATTATACTCAATTTGTGGTGTATTTCTTGAAGTGAGAAGACAAATGAGGCCTTTTTTTCTTTAGACCTGCTGTAGGATTTTTTTTAGTTAATTTTTCTGTAAAGGGGGTCTGTTTTCCCCACCCTAAGAATAAAAGAAAACTGGAAACTGGCTTGTTCCAGAGGCCATGGAATCTGAAAAGCAAGATACTTATAAGTAAGTGAGAGAAAGTTCTTAATTCAGAAATAGGGAGTATTTTGGCATAAAAACTACAAAGATTGCAACAGCTGCTTTATCTTAAATTTAAGAGTTTGGCCTTAAGATGTTTGACTGTGCATCTTCCCAAATGATCTGGTTTGTTTATCACTGCATTTAATCTAATTACAAATAGTGCTTAGAGTTCCCTCCAACAGCTGCACAAAAGGGCATTTTGGGAGTCAAAATTGATACAAATTAATACTACTTGTGCTTTTGTCAAGTCAGACTTCCAAGAATCGACTTTTATGGAAGAAAAAGGTAATATATATGCATGTGTATACTTGCCAACATTTCCCACCTCCCCATTATTTTATTTGGGATAATCTGATGCCTTTTAGTCACAAGATTTTGCGGCTTATTCTTTTGAGATAGTGAGCAAGCAGACAGATTTGAGAAGCATATTCTGTGCTGGTCAGTTCATAATGTTCATAAACTGTAGACTGAAATTGTGTCTTGCAGAAGTGAAGATCTTCTCAGCTAAGAGAATTCTGTAAGCTGTATTTTTTTTTTAGTTTTATTTGCAGGTTAACTTCTTCTGGTGAATTGGACTATATTTTTATATATAAATTCAATTACCATGATTTCTTGCCTATAAGAAATCAAATATGGAATATCAACTGCAGAGCCACAAGCATTTTGCAGGACTCAGTCTTTAGGTAAAAACCTCAAAAAATTACAGGATAAACTCCCCCTCAGAGCTGTTGCTTTTTTTAACCTGATTTTGTGTTCCAAGTTTACTGCATTGCTTCCTGAATGGCTATTCAGAGTCAGGACTGGATGTTTAATTTTTCACTGAAATTAATGAAGTCTGGATGACTTTCTACCCTTCCACTGCAGTGTCCTTCAGTACAAACATTTTTGTTTGCCCTCTGACAAAAAAGGGGGAGTAAAAGAATTTCCACCCCATTTATACTAATATTGTGCTGTTTTTTCTTGCTTTTGACAGTATTTCAGGATAGTTCCTGGGAGTATTTGTGCTTTCTATTGGACTGTAGCACCTGATGAACTGTTCTTCAGAACAGGCAGAAATCAGTAGCACTGTTGTTACTGTGAGTCAGAGTCTTCCTGGAAGACTCAGTGCAAGATGGAAAAAACTGAACTGAAGCCTTAAAGCTGAAGCTAAAACACAAATCTTGTGTTGGGTTCATTTGATGAAAAAATAGGTCTCTAAATTGGTTACTGTAAGGAAGCTTGGCTCAGCTAGGTATTTTAGGTGTGAAAAATTCTCTGTTTTTATTATGAGAATCTTTCCACTAGAGAATGAAAGAAAATAACTTACCCCTTTTTTCCCCAAAGCATACATACTTCCAAAGGTTTAACAGCTTCAGGATTAGGAAATTACACGTTCCTTTTATTGTTTTTTGCTGCTGTGAGTTTTGTTGGTTATTGAGGGCGCATAAAAATTGTTTCATGTGAGCACTATGGAGGTTGTTGAACCATGGTGTCAACCTTCAGCTAAATCACTGTTTAGCCTTGCAATTGTTTCTTCTGGGGAGGAATTGCAGGTGGGAGGTAAAAAGTTCAGTGTAATTCTTTCTCTACTGTGTTGGAAACAAGCTCTATGCCTATTGTATGCACTTGCCTCTGAAGTATAAACAGTTTATGGTGTTGGAATGTTTTGGGAAAGCAGGGAAGGTATTGGAGGAAGGGTGTGATTTGTAGCTACTTAAACTTCTGCATTTAGTCAAAGGGTAATTATTATTTCATTTTCACTTAGATTTAATTGATTTAGCTCCAAGATTAGATCAATCTGTACATGGGTTTAGTACCAATGCGTGAGATCTGATATGCAAAGCACTTTTACTTGCCCAGTGCCCCACCGAGGCTGAAGCTGTGCAGGTCTGAAGAGCTTTGGTGGCAACACAACTGACATTCAGGGAGGTGATGAGGGAAAGTTGTGAACCTCCCTGGTGTCTGCTTCCATTCCTGTTGCCTGTGAGCAGCTGATTTGCTGTTTCCCACAGCCCTCCCCAGCTCATCTGGCTGCTGTCATCAGCTGGGCTGGGAAGGCAGCAGCACAGACAGAGGTGCTCGTGGGAGCCAGAGGAGACAGGAGGGCACACAGCCCTGAGTTACTGCAACCTGCTGTCCTATTCCTCATTTTCACAGCCTCTGCTGCCTGGTGAGAACTCTGGTAGGAGCTGACAGCTGCAAGAAGTAAGGGAAAAGTTGTGAGCAAGAGCCAAGTATGGGGAGAAGTCTGAGTCCTCAAATTGCCCATGGTGGCTCTGCTAACAGAATGTCATCATCTGGGGATGGCTGGTTGAGAAGGCAGAGATCCCAGGCAAATAATTTATATACTTTCATCTGCCAAGTGTGTTACTGTATGACCTATTAAATACACAACTCTGCAATGAGCTGACAGAATGTTTTTGGTGAGAGAATGTACTTTTCATCTGGGTTTTCCTGCACCAGTAATCCTTTCTGTCAGTATCTTTCTACTGACTCTCAAGACATTTTGAACTTCTTGAGTGCTTTTGATTAAATTAGACAGAGCAGAAATAGTTCAAAGCTAGTTTTTCACAAGCTTCTTGAAAATAGATGTGCAGAAAAATTCACATTCCCAGTTCATGCACTGTAGTGTAGGCTTAGCTGTATTACCACACAGCAAAGAATCTAATCTGGGATGGGGAGCGGGCAGGGTAGGTTCCAGTGCTTACAAAATGACTTGCTTAATTGTGTCACATGCCCATTAAACAGCTTTGCCACCAACCTTTGTTAAAGTTTACCAAGTTGAGATCCAGCTTGGAGACTTTTTAAAGATGTAGAACATGTTTAAGAAGCCAAAGAGGGTTTTTTGTTCCTTTTATATAGTTAGTAAGACCACGTGCCCAATGGGCATACATTCCTCACCCTTACAAAAATGGGATTGTGTCATAGGCAGGCACTCCTACAAAGTTTAAAAAACATGAGATCCTTATGGTCTTAGCTGTGGAATGATCTTCCAGTAGCTCTGCCACTGCACGACCTGAGGCAGTCTTGCCTGTGCTCTCCAGACCTCCTTACCTTGGGAGCTACCAGGCTTTTGGAACAAGTGACTGGGGCTCAGCTCTTGGGGCTTTCTGATGGTTGCATTTCCTTGCCCATTTCTGCCAGCTCTCTCTTTCCTTCTTTTTCATTTTTTTGTGATATTTTGTTTATGATATGTGTCTGTTTGTCAAGGAGAAGGATAAATTGACCAGAAGAATGTTCTGTAACCAAAGATATTTTCATAAAAAGGCAAGCATCTGTTGTTTTCTGCATAAAGTGTTAGGACCAGAGTTTCTCCTTGCTTTTTAGGTGTACTTTCTTTTTGTAACTTACAAACAACTTATGGTAAGAGTTTCTGCCTCTGGCAGTTTCAGTTCCACTCACTTATTCAGTGTCCTAGCTGTTTGCTTTTTACAAACTGAAATGGCCAATTTGCATAAAGCCAGTCCATACTAGATCTACTTGGTAGATCAAAAATTTAGTTACTTGGTGAAATGATAATTTAAAATTGTATTGATAGCTTTTCTATTGAACAGACACTTCTTTACTCATTTTAAGTAGTCTTAAAATTCTCATCTAATTATCTAATGTTTTAAAGAGTTCATTAACTTTGCCCATAGTCTGAGTTTCAGTCCCCTGTAGCCTTACAGACTTGCTAGGCACCATCTTCATTGGAATTACCTTTGGCATCTTCGCAACCACTGGGAAAAAGCTATATAGTGGAAAAAGACAGGGTGGGTACTTTGGATTTTAACTTTTATTTACAATTGTAGTTCAGTCCAAAAAGGAAGTTTGAATAATAGACTAGTGCTGGAGCAGTGGATGTGGCAGAAAGTCTGCTTTTACTTGAGTCTGAACCTGAGCTCTCTGGGCAAGTGCATAGGGAAGAAGGGTAATTTTGCATTAGTTGTTCTTAAAATAAACATGGTTGTGAAGCTGATACATGAAAGGCATGCGATGCATTCAGGAAAAAAATGAGGAAGAAAACCACTTTCCTTTTACAGTAAGTTATAAATAAGTGATGTATTAAAACTATAGTATTGTATCAGAACACTGGCCTGCAGAACTGTGTCTCTGCATAGACAACAACATGTATGGGTGATGGCTGCAGACATTTAGGCTAATTGTATGCCCTATTTCACAGCATGTGTATTCATATATCATGTTGTGTGCCACTTAAAAGTACTCCAGTCATTAATATATATGATGTGAAAATAAGGACTGATGATTTTTCTGTGCCACTTTTTAGTAGGATCTGAACTGATAGGTTTGTAGCCTGCATTTTCTGCTTTGCATGTTACTTTTTATAAACAGAAAATTAATAAATTACTCTTTATACTTATTCACATCTTGTATGTGAAACCTGAGCTATAGATTTAGGGATATATTTAGATCTTAGTCTAGTTCCCAAATATAATTATTTGATGGTTTTTGTTGTTCAGACCTGCTAAGGAATTTGATTAGAGTTGGCTGCATGAATATCTGGTGGTGGTGATGGTTTCTACAGTGCTCTCAATTCTGCTAGCAGTTCTTCATGGAACTGGATCTCTTTCCCAGTTTCCCAAACCTCCAAATGTCAGTGATCCTTCAGCATCTTGATTATTAGCCTGGAAGTTAACTGTTGTTGTTTTGCAATGTTATTGCAAAACAGAAATTTGTTGGTTTAGTATAAGAAGGCCATTAGAGTTGTGAAATAAAAAAAATTCACTTTCCATAATGGTCATGACTGAGCTTAGTCCTGGTATGTGCAATATATGTCAATTCATATGCCCAAAACCATATTCCTGTCTTGTAAGGACCATGAATTGCATCAATGGTGTTGTTATTCAGAGAACTTCATCTTGCTAGAAGTAGTATTTAACTTGTGCATTTTGAAATTATTTTCCAAATACTCATAAATATTTGCTTGTACATCATCACCACAGATTATATCTGTTCTCTGCAGGAAATTTGTTCATGTGGTGATTGACACTTTTTTTTTTCTCCTAGAGAGAAGCAGACTACTAAATGCATGGAAATGTCACAAAAGGCTTTTTCTAGAACAGGAAATTTCTCATTAGATCCTCCAGGATCTTGCCCACCGAGAAAATATGAAGAAAATATACAACCTAATTACTTAATTAAAAACTTGGGGTCTCTAATACTTGTTGCTAGGAGCAATACTAATGTCAGTAGTAGGAAAAGGTGGCTGTCCTGCTAAGTTCATATTTTCCTGCATCCAACTGTGATTGCACAACCCCACTAGCAACTGTGCAATTGTGCAACAGTGCTCTCTGTGTGCAGTGCAGGAACATGGTGTTTATTTGGTGAACCATGAGACATCAAGGCAGAAAATTTTGGGTTTAGGCTTCATAATGCTTCAAAATTAGAACATCAAAGGTCATCACACCAGCCTAGGTTGGTCTGCACTGAATGGGGTTTGTAGTTTAAAAGCATATTTGAGGGAATAATGATATTGCAGAGCGTAGTCTTTTACCATGTGACTTAGAAATGAGAAGGGTCTTGGAGAATGGCCAGCAGTAGGAACACTTTTACAGCAGTAGGGATGTGGAATTGATCCTAAGGTATTAATATTCATCACCTGTTTTCCTTGTGCTTTTAGACATTCAGCCCACTGTCTGGTATGTAGCGCACCATCACAGCAACAAAGTTTAATGCATAATGACCCTGGCTGTTGTGTTTTTAACCTTCATGGAAAGCAGTCAGTCAGTCCTCCCAGGGACTAAATTAGTAAATTTACCTGTTTAATCAATTTGCCAATGGTGATTTGCCATTGCCTTTATTGGGGAACGGGTGCGGGAGTGGAAACAATGAAGATGATCAGAGAGAGTGTTTATTTTGTAACCTTTTAATGGTGTAGTTAAAACATGTTGACTCTAATCTTTTGTGCCGTTTTTTAGTTGAAATAAATTTCTCAAAACAATGGGAAGGTCTGTAGATAGGCTTGTATAACTTATGGTGATGACCAAGAGCTTTAAATGGCTTAGCAGGTCCATGACCCATGTTAAAACCAGGGAACAAAACTGAGGAACATCCAACAGCTGCTGGGTGTGATGGCTCTTGTGCTAATGCTTGGATCAAGGTATTGATGAGTTTTTTGGGGATTTTTTTTTGTTTTGTTTTTCTGTAGAGATCTGGATTTTCTTTTTTGAATTACATTGATAACACTCCCTTACATTGCCAGAAATCAAGCTTATTCCTTGTTTTATTCCTTCACAACACTTTCACATCTCTTTCTTTCTATGCCAGTGTCAGTGTCCTGTTACCACTGCTGTTGCTTAAGTGCTTCTTGTAAATTTTGCTTCATGTACTCAGACCATTTTTGGGAGTGGAGGAAGGAAGGTACTTTAATTTTCTTCATATTTCCTAGAAGCAATCACCCATTCTATCACTCTTCCCAGCAATCATCATATGGTATTATTTTGCCACATTTCACTGATTCAGGCTACAGAGATGTATATCTATTTCTGGACAAATACTGGAATACAGTCTGGGCACCGTGTCCCAATTATTAGTTATGCTTATTGCTTAATTTCAAGCATTCTACTTTTTTTTTTTTTTTCCCCTGCAGGACATTTATTTTTCTGTGAATAGTTTACTGAGAGATCAAAAAACCATGCACGACTCCAGCTTTGTCAGTATTTGGTGGATCTGAAGAAAAAAACTAGAAACAGGAGTGACCAAATTCAAATTTATCCTTTGAGTCCTCACTTCACTTTTTCTCCCTCATGCTTCCCACACCCACTCCCTGGAGTCTGTGCCTGCCTTACAAATGACATGGCATTGCTCTTACAGTGTCAGGGGCCAGCTGTAGTTTTGTTAAATATTACTCACATTATGGGACGTTGCACAGCAGACTTTTATCTCTGTGTCATGGCAATGCCAGGTGCTCACCTCAAACATCCTGGAGCTGGGTGACACATACTAAGAAAAAGCAAAAGAAGCCAGAGTCCTGGAGCTGTTGTAGGTGGGTGGTGTTAGTAATTCTAGTGGAAGTGTTGTAGCAGTAGTAATTTCAAGATATAAAAAGAAAAGGTCTCATATAAACTTGCATAACCTTTGGCTTTTATAATCTGTCAAGAAGAGAGGAAACTGCACAAGGTTTTTTATTGTGTGAAATTGCTTTCTCCTTTTCTCTTCTCCCACCTTTATCAGTCAGTTTAATAAGAGATAACACCTCCTTATTGCTGGAGCTTATAGCTACATGATGGCTCTGAAGCTGATATAGCTGGGAAGTGAATGAAAAGCGTAGGGGAAAGAAGAATTCATTCACTGGAAAAGTGAAAACAGTAGGCACTGAAGTGAGCAATAACCATTGTCATTGACACGCCTGGGCAGAGCTTTTGTGTTACCAAACTCCTGAGCAAGCCTCGAGAGGCAAATGGGTCCCGGTGTGAGCAGGCAGAGGAATTTGTTGGCTTTTCAGTTCTTTGGGAACAGGCACTGGCCACACTGGCACACCTGGAGAGGCCAGACTTTAGTCTGTGCTGTAGGCCTGATGCTCTCTGCAGAGCACAGGGCTTCTCAGAGCATAGAATGTGCAATTACTGCACGTAAATTAAAGCTTTGTGCTGCCCTGCCCTGTCACGGCCCGTGTGGGACAACAAGAAGTGCTTACAATTGCATTACAGATTTTTTTTTTTGCCCCTGAAGTATTTTATAATGATGCTTGGATAAAGGTGTTGATGGGGTTATTTTTTTTGTTGTTGCTTTTCTGTAGAGATCTGAATTCTCTTTTTTGAATGACATTGATAACACTCCCTTACATTGCCAGAAATCAAGCTTATTCCTTAATTATCCCTTCACAACGCTTCCACCTCTTTCCCTCAATGCCTGCGGGTGCAGGGCAGGCGGCAGCGGGGCGAGTGGCCACCAGATGGCACCGAGACCCCGCGCTTGTGGCCACCTGAGAGCGCCCAAATCTCCGGGGCTGCCTGGAGGCGCAGCATCCTGCGCTCCCGCTGCGCGCTCCCGCTCCGGACACTCGCGTGTTTCACGTGTGGATCTTGTTTAAACCAGCCCGTTTGAAGGGTTACACCAAGTAGCTCAGGGAGAGCACACTCTTCTTCCTAACTAAAAGCTATTTAGTCGCATCAGTGGCTATTACACAGTCGGGAAATTCCCTTTGGGTCGTGATAGATTTTGTGATGTTTTTTGGGTTGTTGGGGTTTTTGTTTTTTGTTTTGTTTGTTTGTTTTTTTGTTGTATTTTTTTGTTTTGTTTTTTTTTTTTTTACAGACCATCTTGTCAAGAAAGTAATGAGATTGCTGTTCTGTTTATAGCCTTTCTCCTGGGGGCTATTCCCATGCATAATCTCCAAGTGCTTTGCTGAACGGGATACCTCTGTGCTCGGAAAGGTTGTAGCTTTGTGTTCTCTCCCGTGCTTTCCTTTGCACGCATTTAAACAAGGACTCCTGGAAATGAATGCTTTCCATCTAAAATGCAGAACTAACAGACCTTTAATGTCCTAGTGGATAGATGGATGCTGAGTGAAACATTGGAGAGAACAAAGCACAAAACAACTGCCCAAACATGCAGTTCCTTTCTCTCCCTCTTCTGAGAAGTTTGTTTGTTTGTGTGTGTTCCTCTTGCCTGCCTTGGTGGAAGGCGGCTATCCTAAGCACTTCTGAATGCTTTTCCTTTCTTCTTTGCTCTACAGATTGTGCTAAGTCGGGGCAGTAGGAGCTCTTTGTTCTGTCTGCAGTGTGTTATGTATGGCTCCCCAGCTTGCCTTTCTCTGGTAATTGATCCTTCCTTTCAGCATTTAATCAGTTTAGCAGGTTCAAGTGCCATCATTCACGTTTATGACTGTTCCCTGAAGTAACACAGCTATTCAATATCTCTAGTGTGGGGGGGCGAGGGGGGGAAGTGAGAGGTTATTGCAAGCTAAGTATATTAACTGAGAAAAGGGATTTAAAAAAACCATGGAGAAAGGTGTTGATTTCTTTTTTTTTTTTTTTTTTTCCACAAGGAAACACAAAGTGAGTAATAATAGCATGGGAAAGATAAGAGGATTTAAGGCTCTAATAGCCCAAACTGACTTAGGAGTGAACCTTAATGTGTATTTCTTAGATAGGATTTATGGTATTTTCCTTATTTTCCAAGAGATGAAGCCTTTTTAATTGTCAGCTATGTAGTGAGGGATTTATTTGGTTTATTTGGCAAATGGCATCTTGTTGCTTGCCTGACTGCCATCACTGGCAGTGCTGTCAGTCCTTCCTGAACAAGATGGGTCCCTGTGTTTTTCAGTGATGCAGAGATGTCTGTGGTCTCAGTGTGCAAGTGCATTCCACTCAGGAAACACTGGTTTTCTGTGTGCATTTGCTATTGGGAGGGAATAAAGTGCACACATGCAGCCAGACCTCCAGCCCCAGTCATGCTGGAATTATTGTTTTGTCTTGGGGCAGCTTATCTATTGACACAGTGTTCATCACTCAGTGCCTAGCCCAGCATTTTAATTTTTTTTTTCTAAGTAGTAATTGCTCCTGCTGGCCACAGATCAATTAAATTCTGCATTTTTCTTGGTAGGAAATACTGTTGAACTACCTGTCACGTCTTCTGACATAATATAAAACAGTCCCAAAGAAAGAAGAGTGCAAGAGAGTGAAAAATACCCAAACCAACAAATGGAAACCTGAAATATTAATGGAAAAATAGGCTTAGAATAAAAACAGTCTTGGCCATGCATGCTTAAATAGACTGTTGTGTAATCTTGAAATTTAATGCAAATGTGCTTTTCTTGTCTTTGTAATCAGCTTCTGGTAAAACTGGGTATCTGTGCTGACAGAAGAGAAATGCTGGGCTGTGTGTTGGGCTCTATGGTATTTAGAGGAATTAAAATAGTTGAAAATTAATAACTGGAATTAGTCCTATGCAAGAAAATTAGATTCACGACAACAAATTTTGAAGAGCAATGATGTGTTTTATCACAAAAGTAATGCAATTTCTGCTCCTCTTTGAGAAAGTTTTTTGCTTGAAGATCCACTGTGGGCTATGTTTGTTGAATGTATTAATCTGCACTGTGTTATACCACTTAAAAAAGCAGCTTGCCTTTTTTTTCTCATTTTGTTCACAACTTAATCTGTATTGATTGAAGTTTATGAAACAAAAGTGCTCATTTATCCTGATAATATTTTTTTTCCCTTGGATACTATTTAAAGTGATTAGATCTTAAATCCAACACCAAGGCCATGGCCTACATTTTGTGTTGCTGTTTCATCCTTCACCTTTTCCTCGGGTCCTCCAAATATGCCAATTAATACTGAATTGCAATTCACTGGAAGCTCTTAATGTGATCACGGCCAGTGCTTGCACTAATCTAGTATCTCTCAATGTGATGGTGTTGGTTTAACACTGTGTTTGTGTGTGTGCATTCAGAACGTTGTGGCCTCAGCCAGCAGCATTTGGAAGCAGAAGAGGGTTTTGGCAGTGATTAGTCCAGCCTAGTCTCATGTGCTAGGTTGTACTGCTACAGAGATATTTCTGTTCTGTAACACTTGGGCCCTGGATGCAGTTGTAGAATAATTTAAGATGGAAAAGATCAAGTCCACCACTAAACAGTGTCCTGAAGTGCCACATCTGCACGTCTTTTAACTGCCTCCTGGGATCATGATTCCACCACTTCCATGTGGGGGAGTCTTCCCACCTTATCTGGTTTTAACATTCCTGCAGCAAACTGGAGAATGACTCGTTTGGGTTACAGCTGTGAGGAAATTGTCAGTGATGCAGCCCTTGTTTTGTGCCTTCCTGTGTGTACCTGGGGATCCCTCTGGGCTGTCAGCAGGGCACAGGATGGGGGCTGTGGCTGATGCAGCTGATCCAGGCCAGGAAATTCCTGTCTGCTGTGGGGCTGCATCTCCTAGGCCTGAGGAGATCTGCTGAAGGGACAGGGAGCTGGGGGTTTTGCCACTGGGATGGCATCAGCTGTAGTCAAAAGCAGTGAGAATCTGGCACCTGGGCAGCTCTGCAGCCATGGGAGTGTTGTGAAATAGCTCACACAAAGAACAGTTCTTTATCCCCTACTGCTGACCTCTGAGCTCTGTCATTGAGGAAATGCAGCAGTTGGTCTATTTACACCTGGAAGGTGGATAATAAATACATATCACAGATCATGGATGTTGAGGGAGAAAAGAAGATAAATTTTATGCTTGATAATACTTTCCTGATTTTTTTTGTGTTTTTGAGGAAGAGCTCATGCAAGGAGACTTACAACCTAATAAACTTTTATAACCTAATAAAACCAAATAATAAGACATGAGGAAAAATCTTAGATAGGATTTATTACCTTTGGTTTCTGCACTGCTGGTGTGAGCTGAATCCTGGCACTTATGATCCCTGGGACCTAAAATTTTGCTGTCTCTGTATGTGTCTTATCACACAGAGTGCTTCTGGGACAAGCAGCACTGGCTTCCAACTGGTGCTGCCTCTTTTTTAACTGATAGGAGGCTTATGGCAGGATGCCAGAAAAATCTTAGACTTTGATAATCTGTATAAAATATCTAGAAAGTGTTCTGAAATTTATCTGTAGATATAGCACTTAAAGAAAAGGCACCAGATGTCACATAACTGATTTTTTCACTTTTAATGCCAACATTTTGTTCTGATGTGTAACTTGCTATAAGTGCATCATGTTTCTGTAAACAAATAAATGTAAAACACTGCTCATGGATTGAGTTGCTGGAACGTTCCTATAAAGTAACAAAGATGTCTTGTCAGGAGCCTTTTCTGAAATACCAAGGCAATGCTTTCTGCTGCCTTCACAACACGAGCTGCAGTAGCAGCTGCCATCTGGAGAATAGATCCATGCCTGGTACAGGATTGTGCACTGGGTAGGAAGCACCTTTTTGGGGGACACAGCCCAGAGAAAGCTTTGTGTGCAGGTAATTGTTCCATCCTGAGCTGGTGGTGGTGTTCATGTGCAAGGCAATGCACACGTGGGGCGTGTTGACTACAGATATTTCTGTTGTTGTTTATGGAATTGAACTTCAGCCACAGCGTTGCCTTGAAATAAGATTTTTCCATTTATACTGCAGCCACATAATTTTTACACTCTGCGATATTGCCCCATATGTGGCGTTTTGCAGGGTACCAAAACCCGTCAAATCTCACATAGGAAGCGTACGAGTGTATTTATAGCTTTTGTTATAAATGATACATGAAATATTTGGTCTCCAGACATCTTGTCTTTAGCTTCCCGTTGCCATGGGCACTCATTAGTATTCCAGGGAGGCCTGGTTGTCATGGCAAAGTGTGTAGTTGTACCGTGTTCCCATGGCAACCTCCACCATTAGGTACCTTGGGCAGATCTGCTAGCAAATCTGTTTGGGTAAATCTGAGATGATCTCAGGGTAGCATTAATGTTTTAAATAACGCTGCCGTGCTCTCCCGAGGTGATTCTCTCTGCAGGTGTGTTTGGTATGTCAGGTTATGTCTGCTGGGTCGGTATAACACAGCACCGTGTCAGTCTGCAGGAGGATTGTTTTCAAAGAGCAGCACCGAGGGATAGCTTGACCTCTAAAGAGGTTAAAACAAAATCGTGGTGTTGAGACTGTTTACATTTTTCACATGTTCCTGCATGTGTCTGGATTTGAGCTTGCAGCTCCTTCCTTGAATGACCTTGAGCAGTAACCACATTTCTGTGTACATCCCAGAGGATCTGAGAGTTGTGCTCTTTGAACGTAATTTTTTTTTTGTTTGTTTTTTGGGAAGAGAAAGCAAATTACCCTCTAGCACACGGCTTGCTGGGGTTTGTTTAGGGACCAAGGTGGTGCTGCTGGTGTGGAACAACACTGCAGGTGGTTAGCTTTGGATCAGGAAGTTTTCTAGCTACTGATGGAGAATCTGTTCTGATGTTGCGAGTTGTTTATAGAAGTGATAGACAAATCAACATCTGTCAGTTCCTTGCTAATGACAGGCTGTTTACTTGTCTCAAATTTTGTTCTCCATTAATACATTTTTTGGTTTATGTAATGTACACAGTCAAGGAACTGGTGAAAAAATCTGTGGATCTTCTAAATGCTCTGATAGATGTGGAGTGCTATACATTTGGAAAGGGAATATGCCTATGGAGTCTCTTTAGATGAAACAGTTATGGAGATGACCATTCAGTTTCTGCTTTCAGTCAGAAAAATACACAGTTGCATGGGATGTAGAAACATGTCCAATTTGAAAAATCAAATATCAACACCTGATAATGCAGTGTCCTGAAAAGGGGTGATGTGACACATTTGGGAGGATTTCACTCTGCATTGCTACAGAGCACAAGGCTCCTGCAGCCCTAGAGAGTTTAATTCTGTCATGGTTTCTTTGTGTTTAGCAGATAAAAATGGTGACTTAAACCAAGCTCTTAAGTTGAACCAAATTCTTTAAAGATTTAAACACTCAAAATCACTTCATCAAGTCATATTCTTTTTTTCTTTAAGTTGATAGAGTGGGTTAGTACAGATCCCTTGGCCTCTTTACTGCATTTAGAATTTCAGATGTTTCTCAGTCTTTTCTGTAAGCTGTTTCACTTTTCAAATGTCTGTGCTGAACAAGACTTTTTTTATACTGTTGCTTAGAGAACACCATGAACTTAAATGTGAATTGATAACCAAATGGCTGAGGTTGTTTTCAAGCAATGCTGTCTTTTAGCACACTAAAAGCTGAGAGCCAGGAAGGCCAGGGCTTTTTGTATTTCCTATGTTTCTTCAGATTGGGTTTGGCTTCCAACTGAGCCAGACAGCATGGCCTGAATCACACCAGTACTCCTGAAAATGCTACCTTACAGTACCCTCAAACTTGATTAAGAGCAGCACACTTTTAAGTGCCAGGTTAAAAAAAAAAACAAACCCCTGTGAGAGGGGAAAATAATGTATTTTTAATTTATAAATATGCTAATCCATTAAAAAGCTATCTTCAGCTTGAAGTTTTGTTTTCAGTGGCTTGAGAATCTCTTGTGATAAGCAGCTGCTATCTTTGCCTAATAATTGTAATTTGTATGTGGGTGTAGCAACAGTTAAAACACATGGCTCCTTTGAATCAATGAAGATTAAAGATGGGCATTTGCAATGACCAGGTCAAGCTTTGCTTTTGTCCTGATTGCCATTGATTCTTTGTGGAGTCCTTTCTGTATTCTAGAAAGTTGTTGGTTTTTTTTTTTTGGGCGTTTTTGATAATAAATGGAAAAAGATTTTAAAACACTGATTTATATTAAAAGGCAGGAAGTGGAGTATGATTAATCTGCACAGTGAAGAGCTATGCTAACATGAGCAGACATTTAAGCTTCTTTAGATTTAGACATATATATATATAAATCTAGAACTGATCAGTGAAAAGTGATGGGAAGCTCATTTTTATATATTTTCTTTTCAGTCTGTCACTTCCCCCCTTCCCCCCCAACCAGTGCCTGTCAAATGAGTTTAAAAAAAATGAAGAATAGCTGCTGAAATCAGGAAACAACATTTTTAAAGGAATTAAGGCTCTGGAATAAATTGCCAGAATTGCCCTAGGATTGTGGGAGCTTTTAAGTGGCTTCACCTGCTGTAACAATTTTGCTCTACCTCTGCTGATACTGGGTGTGTGGGGCATTTGTGTGCTTCTTTCTATCCTTTATTCCCAATTAGATTAAGAAGAGGGATACAAGAATGCAGAAGGAGAGTAGAAAGGTGCTCAGTCATCCTCATATGTATAGAAACACAAAGCCCAGAGACACTTGTCTGTAGCCTGCAGATTTGATGTTTGTTGTTTGTAAGATGAAAACACTGCTCAAGCTTGGAGCTTTACTGACAAGAGCTTCAGCAAGGTTTTGTTTTCTGCCAGAAACACCAGAGGCATGCTCAGGCTCTGCCTGTGGAGGCCTTTCCCTGAAGCACTGGAATTAATATGCACAAGAAAAAGAGTCCAAAATATCTGTCATGATAACAAGAACGAGTTGTGCTTCAACATGCATTCTTGTGCCCTTAACCTAACCTTGCAAGCAGAGCTGATGCTTGGCTACTTGGAAATTCGTTGTCTGTGATCTTTTACACAGAAACATAACCATTGCATAACTGAATAACCCAAGCTATTGCCTGGTAACTTGGAATCGTGAGTTTTGTTTTCTTCTGATGGACTGAAAAAAATATATTGAAAGCAAAAATCAGTCTTGAAATAGTGTTAGTCTGTAGGTGGTTCGTATGCATTTGATTTGAAGTGCTCACTCAGAGCATGAGCAGCTCTTACAGAATGATCCCATTCTCTACCAGGAGGAATATAACCCTTAAACATTCCCAGGAAAAGTTAAGTTACATAACTTACACTTTTTGAATAGTCTCTCATGATGACTTCAGTTGTTGCTGCAGATGTCTATTGTTTATTAGTAGCAATCAACTGTGAAGGTACCAGTGAATGCCAAATAAAACCTGTTATAAGAACAGTGGGTGAACACTTCCTGTTTATCCACTGTTCATCCACTTCCAGTATGGGCAGGAGTCTTATTGCTAAGTGGTTTAATTGTGGCATTTCTTTATCAGTCAACTTTTAAAAGAACTGTAAGTGTACTGAATGTTGGTGGAATAACAGATGAAATCATTAAGTCTCTTCATGGCCCTTTTGGGGACAGAAGAGTCCAGACTGTGTCTGTCAAGGTTACTGTTGAAAAGAGGGAAGGGCCAGAGCTGTCACTTCCATGATTTGAATTTGGAAGTCTCTAGGTGAGTCGTGGATGCAGCTGAAACTCACCCTGTGTGAGCAGGGCACCTTGACAGGAGGGCTTGGCATTCAGCTGTGATTTGCTAAGCCATTTTCTGGGTTTTAGTTTGGCTTTTCCTATCTTTTTTTTCTTTCTTCTCAGCAATGAATGAACCATAGGCTTTATTCCTCTGATATCTAAATAGATATTCCTGTTGATGAGGGTAGAGAATTGCATGACATTAGACACAGTCTGTTAATGTGCTATGTCAGCTGTTTCTTTTAATATAAATGTTAATTTTGCATGGGTGAGGGGGAAGGGATTTGGTAAAATAAACCCCATGCAATGATACTCATGGAATTTCATGTTTGCCATTATTTTTGCTGTCCTAATATTGATGATACTCTCATACAAGTGCATTTTGAGTAGAAGTTAATTACTGTTTTCTGAAAAATATTGGAAGTAAATTGTGTGGCATGGGATGACTTTGATTTATTTTCACTGTTCTAAATGCTATAAGTCATTAGCTTTTAAAAATAGTGTGTCTGAATGTGAATATCTGGTATACTTATTAGGAGCATTCTGATTAGATATTAATTAGCATGCCAGTAGATTGCAATGAAATGTTAAACTGGAGGCTGAGCGTGCTTGCTCAGGTCTGTAACTGAGCAAAGATACAGACTGTCAAATGCACACAGCACTTCTGCACAAATTATTAATACAATGGTAAGTAGCAGCTTCAATCTCGAAAGAAATTTTTGTTTTTTTGGCTGAGCAATTAAATCCAAGCCAAACAATCCAGACAACTTAAATCATACAACATTCTAGAGGTGTATTCATGTGTTAAATAAGAAGCATTGTATTATTACACATGTATTATTATGATGCTATGAAAGAAGTTGCTCTTAGTCTTCATAATATTTTTAAGATTAAATCTTTTTTGCGAGATTATAATGCCATTTCATCAACAGTCTTAAAATATTAATCGTGTTTTGAAAAAACTTATTAAAATGGAAGTTAGAATTAGGTGTCAACAACTCTAAGTCCTGGTGAGTATATGGGTGTCTCTAGGGGCACTTTGTGTGGTTTGGGTGGTCTCCCAGTTAGGCACTCCTCAGACAGAAAATGGTTTTCCCTGAATGTGTGGCCTGAACAAACCAAGTTCTCACTTAGTCCTCCCTGGGATGAGATTAAAAGTGTGGCTTGCACTGGAGTTAAAGAAAACCATACAGGAATTTCAAAGACTTGGACTTCAGGCTCTGGCTTCTGTGTTCTACTGCATATATGTGGAGGAACAGCAAGGGCATAGAGGGGAGTGTTGAGGAGAGCTGTCATTAGTTACTGTGCAGTTACCTAGAGAGAATTCCAAAAACAGGTGACTCATTTTCCTGACTTTGTTCTGTATCTCCAGCAGCAGCAGCAGTGTGCTCAGCAGTGGTGGTTGAGTGAGAATACTCTCATTTTGCAGTTGTGGCAGTAGCTGCAGACATGTGGCAGAGGAGCAATGCTTTGTAGCTGGAGTTGAGGACTTCCGTGCCAAGGGCAGCCTTGGTAGGGTTGGCATGTCCCATTCCAACCAGTGGAGCTGCAGGATGTGCCTCCCAGGGCTGGGGTTTAACCCTTTCTTGTGGCAGGCATGGATGCAGGATAAACGGGGAGCAGCGCTCATCGTGCAGGAGTGCTGCTTTAAAGCAGGGCTAAGCTGAACTGTGGGGGTGTCTCTACATCAGTAAAGTGCATAATCACATGAGGGTGGCTTTTGTTGCTGAGGGAACCCTGAAACCTCAAACCTGCCTTGGTAGCATGTGCTGTGGTGACTCAGAGCAGTGTGAATGCAGCACTGTGGTGTGGGGCAGCTGGCCGAGGTGGACGTAAACTCTGCGAGCACACAGCTGGGAGCTGGTGGTGCATCTTGGGTGGGACAGCTCGAAAAGCAGAGTTTTTTGCTGTTGCTACATACTCTTTAAGCCTGTTTTTCTCCAGAAGAATGCTCTGAATAAAAAGCCATTTTAAAATGGGAATAGGAAAGGACTGTAATATGAAAATGTCCAGCTATGGAACTTATGGTACTGGATGTGACCTGCATTCACTTAGCATTGTGCAATGCAATCTGTGTGGGAACCTAGAAATAGAAATATGAATGTTGCCCCTACTTAATACTTGCAGAGAATTCTCCTTTAGTCTAAGCATTGGGCAATAGTGAAAGGAGGTTGCTCCCTCTGGGAATTGAGCCCTTTATTCAAAATGTAGTCCAGCAATTGAACTCAAGAAGAATATCCATTAGCTACCAGTAATAGCCCTTGTATCCCCTTTGCTGGATTCCAGCTACTAAATGGCAAGACATTCAAATGCTATAAAAGCCTGTGTTGAAGTGGGACCAGGTACATCATTTCAGCATTTAAAATGTACCAGCTCCGAGTGAGAAAGAGCTCTCAGAATTCATCCATCAGCTGAAGGTGTGCTGCTAACTTAGAGGGGAAGCAGTAATCTTATGCAGAATGTGCAAAGATTTTCAGGAAGAATTGCTAATATTTCTATGTCTATTTTCTCAGGCTACTTGTGTTAGTGAGTAATGGGACTAACCTGAGGCCCAGTGTGATTTCAGAACAAAGACTGAGGCGTGTGAGAGGGAGGAAAGGCCCTGGGGACCCTTAAAACCTCTCCCAGAAATGTTACACTTCCAATTTTGTTGAAATGTAAAAGCAGTAAAACTCAAATTATTGTCTAAAACTTTTACCCTAGCATAAAAGTTTGAGTTCTACCAATGGTACAGTTAAATACTTTTTAATTGAAATTTATGGATATTTTTCTTGTCTGCATCTTAAAAAGGTGAAGCCTTCCTGTCACCAGATTTGTCTTCTCATTACTGGGTTGTTAAAGCTTTTATGTGTGACAGTGGGTATTTCAGTGTAACTGGTACTGTCTGGCATGTAGTGACTGTTCCAGGTCTTGGGAAACATTGGATATTTCAAATTCCTTCTGATCATGGAGCAAATAACAGGGTAGACCTTGTCTGGGATGCTTAACCTGGAGCCAGGTTAATGCAGATGGATAGTGATTAAATATCTTTCCTCAAAAATGCTGTCTCTACTACATGAAAAAGAAGTATAACAGACATCAGAGAAGGTGTTAGGTCAAGCTTGGAGGTGACTATTCCTGAGTATCAACCTAAAATCAGTGTTTCTCAAAGCACCATTCACAGCTGTGTGCATATCTGCATTTGATACTCTATTTAGGCCTTACAATGTATTTAGGTATAACAGCACCACTCAGGAGGGTAACCACGGGCATGGACTTGTTCTGGGTGCCTTCCCTGCACCATCTGCTGCCCAGTGCCTCCATGGAGGCCAGGATCTCTAAATCTGTGCTCTGTCAAACTCTGCTTATCCATTAGACAAGGCACACAAGCAGCTGTGGGAAGAACAGAGTATTGTAGTTCTGTCGTTTACAGAAGCTGCAGTATAGCCTAAAACAAAATGAAGAGAAAACAAATCAAGAGCAAGAGGAGTCCAGCTTATGAAAAATGTCATAATTCAGAGGACTTCTTGTACCTTACAAGTGCTTTTTTGTTTACAGGAAGTAAAGATGTTTTCCACTTCTCCCCTCACCACGAATCTGCAACCCAAATCCCCAACTTCTAATTTATCAGGAGAGATTTTATAGATGTCCATGTGATGATGCTGGGAACCTTGATTATCAAATAGTCAAAATAACAATTTTTTTTCCTAGTGCAAATTCTGGAATGTAAGAAACAGAAAAGAATTGAATTCTTGTCCTTTTGGCCACAGACCCACTGTGATGGTTTGTTCCTCTGATAACAATGCTCCAAGGACTGAATCGCTTGGTTTTGTTGTGCTGCAACTCTTGAGTACTCAGAATCTTGCCTAGGGATTCAGACATACCTACTACAAGCATTTCACTGCTTCTTTGCATGTTTTACTGTGCAGCCTCTTGACTATTAGGCCACTGACATAAGGACTGGATTATTTTACCTCTGTGCCAAGTATGGAGAAAAGCTCCAAGTGCTCACTTCAGTGGGAAGCTTGTGCTAGCCAGCTAGCTGAGTTCCTGGTATAGATTCCCCAGGTGCTATGGATAAATGTTCTCCTCCCTCTGTGCATTCTCTTTACCATAGGCTTTGCAGTATCCCAGATGACAGAAAACAGCACAGATTGCACAGATACCAGCAAACACCGAGTGCTGGACTCGTGTCTAGCTGGCTGGACTTTTCCCATGCTTTTAATCATGCAGGTTTCAAAGGTACTGCAATTTCCCTTTATACTTTTCCACACTTCTGTGGTGTTTGTTCCAGTTCTTTGGAAATCAGTCAGGTGTTCGGTGCTTTTAGCTGGTCTGTAATTTGTTCTCAAATCTAACGTGCCGTTTGGTTTACAAAAAGCTGTGATAGCTGCCAAAGCAGCATATGTGGGTGACATGAACAGTATTGTAGTAAGCAGCCAGCTCCACAACCAGCTTAATTCATCACTCACTATGGGAGAGTGACAGTTTAGCATATGGCCAGTCTCTTCAGATTATACCAAATATATTTAGGACTACTTAGTTCTTCCATTTGGTGAGTAGATGAGAGATGTAAAGCAATTTCTCTGTAAGCTTTTTGACTGGTCTTTGGTGGTGTTCAGATCTCATAGTCAGAGCTGAATTAAAGCTGCTCGTTTTATGCTATAGGGGAATGGCCAAAAGTAAACATGCATTATTCACTAGGGATTGTAAAGACCTCTTCAGGTACATTAAGGATGGATTGTTGAGTGATCTGTGTAATATTTTGCATAACTTATAAATTAGAGCTAGGACAGTGTTTATAGAGGCAGAGCCTATTGTTTGTTTAGAATTATAGCCAAATAACTGCTGAAAGGATTTCTGGTTTGTCTTTGCAGTGAGAAAATTTTAATGAGTTGTTCAACAATGCTATTTGACTTCTATATTTTTGCTGATTATTAGTATTTTGTATTCAAATTAAATCTTGGGATAAAAAGTCAAGATATGATGTAAAAATAGTTTTATTTTCATTACTGGAGTTTTTGTACAAAAGACATTTATTTTGGAGAGTGAATACCCTGAGCTACTTGTATTTTTATATAAATAGAGAGAATTAGCTGATCTTTAGATAGATAGTGCTAATAGTAAGTACATTCTGAATTCCCACCATTTCAAAATGATTGCTATGTTCCTCCTGTGACAAAACAAAAGCAAGTGTTGAGCTTAGTTTCTTAAAGGAGTTTTAAGTAACTTGTAGAAGAGTAGTAGAAAATTAGCAGTTCCAGGCAATGTTCTCTCAGTGGGACTGTGTCTATAATAAAGTTGGGATGTTTGCTCAGGTGATTTTCAGTCTGGCCAATCAGTGACAGTAAAGCATATACTTATTCCAGCTAAGTTTTGCCACATTGCATGCTTTCTTCACAATGAGAGCAGAGATGTGTCTGCAATTTAAATCTTGGCTAAGGGTTTTGTAGTGGATATGGAAATCAAACACCTCAAAGTGAGCAGCTATATTGTGAGAATACATAAATACTGTTTTAAAGCCACAACACAACCAAAAACCCAACCACAAACTCCAGGTAACTCCTGAAATAAAAAAAAAAAAAAAACAAACAACAAAACCACCTTTGCTTTTCATCTTAACAGCTGGACTGATCAGATAATCTCTGTATATTTCAAATAGATTTAGGAGAGCAAGTAGAATAATGTTCTTTGCTGGAATCATGTTGGCATTCTTTTTTAATTCTTACATTTCCTTGCCTTTTGAGCTGGAGAGTTGGAACAGATGGACTTCCATAAAAAGCCAGTGCTTCATTAGATTGGCAAGTTCAACTTCCTGCTTTTTCACCTGAGGAACTGAGCAGTTGGATAGTCCTATCTCAGTAGAGATCCAAGAATGTTTCTGGGGACTTGTGTCCTAACTCCATGATATCTGCCTGGCCTCCTTCCCAACCCCTGCCAAGAAATTGTTTATGCAGTCATCTCTCTGACTGGTCTCCTTGTTGGGGAGCATTTGGTCAGGCACTGTGGGTGCTCAAATGCAAAGCACAGAGATGCTTAAAAAGGAGAGTGTCCTGAAGACCATGGGGTCTGTCTCTATACTGTTGTAGGTTTCTTACCCTTTTGATTTTTTTTTTTTTCCTCTATAGACTAAATCTTGTTTCTTTGTGCCTCTGTAGGTTTTGGTAGAGCTGCAGGAATGTCACGCTCTTCTTGGTGCTGTGCAGGAATTTCCTTCTGCCTAGCATCTCAATATTTCACACCCTTTATTTTTCTTTTCCTTTTTGAAGGACTTAATCTTCTGCCCTACGACACTACATGGATCTCCTAAGGAAAACTGTATGAACAGATTTACAGGACACACAGATTTTATTTTTGTTTTCATGTAGGACCCTGGTTTATGCAATATCCCAGTGACATAATGAGACATCATCATTCAATGGGACGTGAAGCATTAGTCAGCTGTATATTTGTGCCTTCATGCTTCAGATGCTGATGCTCCATGCTGTATTTTCTATAAGGTGTAGTGAGTGCATTCCTGGGATCTTTGCTGCAGAGTGCTCACAGCCTTTGGATTTGGAGCAGAAAGAATTTAGACCCTGCTGTTATCTTTGCAACTAAGCACCGTGGCTTTGTACTAGTACAGAGATTGTTCTGTCCACTAGTTTTAACTCTCCTTATTTTTAGATGTACCACAAATTCTACCCTCTAGGACACCCTAGAAAGGTAAACCTTAAAAATACTACTTTTGTTCATTCCCTATGTTTTCCATATTTAAACAAACAGTGTTTCTTTTGGTTTTATCCTCAGTGTACTGTTATAATGCTGAGCTTACCACTGGAAAACACAGAATGCTACACAGTAAAGTTTTTGGGGTTGCCTGATCTTTTTGAGTACTTGTAGAGAATGTCTTTATCTGCTGTCTTAGACTTTTGTCCTCGCTATTTTGGATCCTCTTCTAATTAATCTGTGTTGCTGTTATGTTCCACATCATAGATGTTGCTTTGTTTACATGAATAAATAAGCAGCAATTTTTCACATAAACCACAAAGATGATACCATTATATAGGAGAGCTGGTTTACATGCCTTTGCTATAACAAGAACATCCTGACTAAAAACCGCTTGCCATGGAGTTTGCTTCTTCTCAAACAAAAATCCTCCGCCAGTCATTTGAGCTGTGCTCACCTGTGGTTGAAAGCAATTTTGTTCTATGTCCATGCTTAGAAAATAGCAGTCTTGCAGTTAAATTTTAGTGTTCAGCCATGTCCTTATCAGTGGAATGTGCAACCGTTCATCACTTTGAAGAGAAATAATGTATGCCTGTATTAATAGTTCACAGTGTTGGCAAATGTGCAATTCCTTCCTTATTCCCTTGGGTACAGTGCAGTAATGTCCTGGTGTACACCACTCTCTTACGTCAGGTTTCAATAAGGTGAATAAAATCATCAGATTCCAGGACGTTTTGGACAGGAATGTTTGCTACTTCTCTCATTTTCTTTTCCCTCATCTATTTGTTTGGGTTTTTCTCCCTTCTGCCTGGGTAGCATTTATCTTAGCTGTGTTCCTTGGCAAATTAAAAGGCAAGACAGAGCGTGATGCACTGCACAGAGAATGAGATTTGCTTCAAGGTGTATTTCTCTGGTTTTGTACTGCCAGTGGACAGAGGTTGTTCCTCCTGGTTGTCACTGTCATCTGCAGAAGCAAATGTGAGCACTGAGGCTGTGGGGGTCAGATGTTTACAGACTTGTGGCATCATCCTCTCAGGTGCTTATGCTGACTGCATACCTCACCTTTGCCATTGTTCTCCCTAGTTGTGGAATTCATTTAATAGAATAAATGCCTTTTGTTATATTGATTTATTTCTCTTCTTCAATAACAGCATTTGGCAGAACTGTCTCCTACTTAAGTTTGATTTGCTGGACCTAGTGACGTGTTTAAAGTATCAAGCAGTGCAACAAGCTTCAGAGGACAAGTCTGTCACCCAATTTTCCATGCTGTGTTTTTGTTTTCTGTTTTAAGTCTGAAGGTTTAGAAGTGCTCTGAATTTTGCTGTTACAAACATTGTATGTGGTCATCCAAGCTACTCTGGTTCAGCTGAGAAGGATGAAGGCTAGTCCTGCAGCTGCCACCATCTCAGTGTAATAGAAACATTCTTGATCACTTCCAAACCTTCCAAGCAGCTGCACTCAGCTCTCACACTGACACTGTGACATGAGCTGGTACAAAAGTCTCTTGGCAACCCTGTTAGAACTTTAAAAGTGCCATAAATAAGGCAGGAATATTACAGCGTGAAATGGGGAAGAATTGGAGGTAGTCAATGGCTGAAGCTGGCACTGTTTGCCTTTAATCCCTTTTCCATGTTCTGACTGGGACAATCTCAGACACCTTCTGCTGAGCTAAATGCATGTAATGGAAGAAGCATGGCTCTTGTTTTTAATCTTCTTGGGGACTGGAAGCCCCTTTGAATGCTCTGGTAATCTACTTCCCATGAGAAAGGAGGGAAGAAAGAAGAAAGCCTTTCTTTAACTTGGTTGTTTGTTTTTTTTAATGGATTTGTGTTGTTTTTTTGGTTTGTTTGTTTGTTTGCCAAGGTCGGTTCTATAATTGTTGGATTCTGTGCAACAAAGCTTTTGAATTAAGGAAGCTGAATCTGACTGTCAGCCTTGCAACTGCTGCACTGCTGTGAAGTTATCCTGCTGCTTCCCCGTCGTGTTGTGCCCACACTCAACCTGAAACTGAACCTTGCATTGCCTATACTGAGGGGGAGAAGGAAGGATTTTCCAGCAAACAGCCAGAAATGTTAGCATGCTTAGCAGTCATGTCTCTTCTTTTGCTTTCTGCTTCTAGCACTGACCAGGGGGGACAATTGACTGGTAACTATTTCTAGTGGGAATCTCCAAGTTGTGCTGACCAGTGATGGCCATTTTTCTTCCCAAGTCTTGTGCCCACACTGTCACCATGCACGAGGCCTGTGTTCATCCCAAGTTCTGCTGTAATACTCAGTTTCTATTCTTGTTCCATTGAAGGCCTAGAGTAGAAATGACTCCAGTATGTGAGTCTTAATAGCTGGGGGAAATACATTTTCCTTTAAATTTCACTGACATAAGTTTGTTAACAAATTAGTTTCAATTTTCTTGTAAGGAAAGCAAAATGGGATATAAAGCATTTTATAAATAAGGCAAAGCTTAAAATATAAAATTGTGAAAAGAGCTAAAACCATTTTAGTTCTTTACATTGTATATTTTTAAACTGACAGTCTTTAAAAATGTAATTGCTTTCCCTTTGCCTGACGTTAAGGATGTTCTTTTTATTGTTGTTCAGAAGGTTATTTCTTACTGTTACACCTCTAACTTGTCATGACTCAATGCAAATTCCAGCATTTTACTTATTTCAAGAGCTTTGAACAAGCTGATGTTTGAGACGAAAGCTTTTTTTTTTTTTCATCACTTAGATTACATATTTGTGTGGGAGGAGAATCAGATGGCAGCATTTTAGAAATGCAGTTCACCACTTCAGTCTTTTGTGCCAGTTATCTGTCTGGTCAAGGCTCTGATATAAAGGCTTGGAAATGAGAGCTGGCATCTGTAGGCCTCTCTGTTTAAAGCTAAATTGAGTTAATAGAGATAGCCAGAAGGAAGGGCTGGAAAAAGCCAGCCCAAACTGTGAGGCTGGGAACTGGAAGGCACTGGCACGAGGTGGCACTTGGGCAGTGATGCACAGCGTGGTATTTCCAAGGCCATGGAGAATAAATAAATGGGCCTTGCAGAAACCCTGTAGAATGATTGAGCACTGTTAACCTTTATATGGTGTTTGCTGATCCAACTGTGTGCATTAACACATCCTGGAATTTGGGAAGTGCAGAAGTTTTGGTTTTGTGGTTTTTTTCTAACTTTGAATATAGCTGTAAGAGTAACAAGGTTCCTTTTGGAGTCTCTGTGCAGGATTCTGTGGCATAAAAAACCTCCACCATAATAATTTTCAGGAAAATACAATGACTTTATAAACATAGTAATCATTTTATACTTTTGCCATAGAATGTGTTGTAGTTATGATATGTGCCTGGGCAATAGATGATCCCTCCTCCAAAATTAATTAAGTTTTATTGTCAACCGGTGCTAAAAAGAAAAATTCAGTGTCAGCATTGGTTTTCCAAACCAATGAGAGTAAAACTGCTTCTAGCAGTGTGCACTTTATATTGCCTTTTTAGCTGTGTTCATCCTTAGCTGTGATGTGCATCAGAGGCCTTTTGAGCTCCTTTATGAAGATAAAAATATAATGCAACTGCATAGAAAATGAATGGGTTTTGCCTTTTTTGTTTTTACAATTACTACAAGTCCCAGAGGAGGCTGTTAGTAACACAGAGGGTATTTGCATGTTCCTGTACTTAAAAGCTACAACTAAGATTTTCATTTGTAAAATAAGCATATATTTTATAAAGTGTATTCTACTCAGAGCACTGCAATCAGAAGACAGAGATGCACTGATTTGTAGCTAGAGTAGAGGCAACGCTGGGGATTTAGCTTTAAACATCTGAGCCTTACTTGATGTAAAAGGGACAACTTACTTAAAAATGTTATAAAATTGTATGTAAATCATATGTGAGAAGTGGGACAGGTGGAGTAATTAGATGCAATTAGCTAGCTGGTAAAGAAGGGAAATGTTCCACAGTTGAGTGTGTTTAAAAGCATTATCATAAATGTGAGTTCCAATTTAAGTTTTGTCTGCAGTGCAAATGTGAAAACTCCTAACCATAGGGGGGAAGGAAGCTATTTTTTTTATTATTCATAAGTATAAACCAGTGAGCTAGCACAGCTATTTCTGACAGTTGAATATTGCTTTAGCTGGGAACTTATTGTACACTATTCCTCTCAGAACATTTTCATAAATACATAAATCATAAATTAATGGCTCTCAGCAAGACAGGCTATTCTTCCAAGTTTTAGATAGATCTGGTTTGTCTGATTGCATGGAGTAAGACAATCATATAGTAAATAGGAACAAAGATTGCAAAACGCCTTGGTAATTAAGTACCACAGAAATATTGTTATAGTGGCCATCAATAACATCAGCAATCTGCAAAACCCTACCATTAATTTTCTCCTAGTATCAGTGACTTATGGTTTGGGGGTTTTTTAACTTATTTTGCCTTTTGAAATTAAGTGTTTTCTATTGGTTATTACCTTCTGTATTCCTTTGATTTTTTTTTCAGTAGGGAAAAAATCCCAACCCAGTACCAGTCGTTAGCACTTTCTGCCTTTCCTTGAAACAGATTACCATTTTGAATTTTTCTTCTCTAATTTCAAGTAAGTCTTTTTTATTTCCTAATGCAGCAATTTCATATGCAAAGTGCCGGGCAGGAGGTTTATATTCCAACATACTTTCCTGGCTTCTGAAGTGACAGGGCAGAATGATGCCCCAGCTCCTGGGCTGGCCTCCAAACTTCCATTATGTGATGACTTTGCTCCATCTGGACACGTGTTGGAAGAGAGGCAATAAGTGAAAGCTCACTCCAAGCAATGGCTGCTCACAGAAACAAGGCCAGGGAACCCCCACACTATAACCAAGAATGTCAAGAGATCACCCAGAAGGAGGAAAGAGAACTAGTGAGGTTTGCCTGAGGATTCAGGGGGGTCAGTCACTTTGGGGCAGTCTGCTTTAGACAAGCAGGTGACTTTGTACTTCTTATGAATAGAAACTTCCCTAAATTCTCACATCCTGCCAGCAGCAGAACTGCCTGGCTTCCCTGGAGTGGGACACGGGGAAGTCTTCTGTCAGAAACAGAGACAGAAGCTGTGTAACTTTCACTGCAGTTTTTTTTTCAGTCGGGTCAGAATCGTGAAAGGATTTCATTCCTTCCCATTATCCCTTGAGACAAAGCTGAGAAACAAGATTGCTGCTAATCCAGAAAGTATGAGAAATTGAAAAAATATTGTCCCAGAGAGGTTTAATAGAGTATGAACCCAAAGCTTTGGGGCCTGTGAGGAGGAAATTCAAGCAGTAACTGCTCTGCAGTGGTAGTTTGTGACCAAAAAATCATCTGCCATGGGGGGCAGTAAGGTCCAGCTACAGAAGGGGCTGAACTGGATAGAAGTAGGAATGTCAGAGACACAATGGATGGGACTAGGAAAATATGATGGCAACTGCCCTTTATGCATATAATGTAATTGAGTGCTCATACAAAGGAAAAGATGGGATTTTACTTCTAGAGAAATTCCACTGTGTTCAGCCTGATTACAATCAATCAACCATCTCATAAGCTGTTAAAAAAAAAAGATCAATATGGTCCATTTTCAATTTGTTAAAAATACTGACAACTTGAAACAGTTTTTGCTAGCAAATTCTTGCAGCTTGAAATGAAATAGTTATGCAAATTGGAAGTGTTTCAGTATTTAAAGGTGTTGTATATACTGCATATGCTAAAAACCTTCGCTTTTCTCTACACATGTTAATCATAATGATGTAGCCCTGATGCATTTATGACCTCCCCTGGAGTTTTAGAATCAGGTGGAGATTATCAAATCACATACTTGATTTTGTCAAGATCTTGAAAATGAGCATCTTCAGTATAACACTTCTGGCTAATGGTCGTTGGGATTTTCAATGTAAGTTAAACTGCTATTCTGGCAACAAAATTGTATAAATATAAACTGAGATTTCTCTGAAGCACAAGGCCATAGCCTGATATGAAATATGAACCTTACTGATGCAGTTTATGAGAAACTGTTCCTGTTATTTCCTCCTTTTATCACACATTGTTTTTAGTGTTGAAGGCACTCGAGGTCCTTCTTGGAGCCAGGAGATCCTGTAAGTGTGACTATATAAACAATGTGAAAATGGCATGAGGATAATGTGTAAGATTTTGTCATGAGGAAAAAAACAGAAGGTTAAAAAGGTCCTTTAAACAGGAATGCTAGTTCGTGTGGCACAGCAAAATATCAGGAAAGTGGGAATATTTTTCCTTCTGGTAATGATCCACTGCATTGTTAGGGCTTAACTAGGGAGCTAAGTGAAAAAATAATACTAAAGCAAATTGTTGTAGGGTCAGTGTCACAATGGCAGAGCTTTTCAATCTTTTCTTGCTGTTATTTCTCCTGCTTAGAATAGATCTTTCAACCAAACATTTAACTGAAATTTTTGATGCCTCTTATGGGTTTTATTTTTTTCATGATCAAGCTTACTGTTGAGGATTTGCCTCTCTTGAGAGCTTCCAGATTAATGATAGCAAAGTTTAAAGCAGTGAACAGAAATGACAAAATTAGGGAAACAAATACAATAACTTAGTTCATTCATAGTTGTTAGGGTAAAAATTTTATCAGTAGGTCTCCTTTAATGCTCTACATTAGTTTCAGTTGTTGATGGATATAGACAAGTTTTTCTGAGGTGCTTTCATGGCTGTAAATAATTCACCTACTTTGAGCTTGAAAAAACTTCACACTAATTTCTCACATTTAAAGTTTTAGGAAAGCAGTGTTTGTTTTGAGGAGGTTACACATGAAACTGAAAGTTGACCAAATATCAACTCGTGATCCTAAAAATCATTAGAGAAGGAAGCCACTTAGTGGGAAGAGACCACTCTAATAAGAAAAGATTGGGCAGCCTTAAAAGTTAATAAGTGTTTTGGTTTTTCAAACTCAATCTACGTTGGTGGTGTTGAAAACAATGCCAGTATTCTTACTTAGGCCATCATATGGATTACTTGAACCTGTGAATTACAGGTTTTTTTTTAACAATTTTGGCTAGAAAGCAGCAAATTATACTCTCATGTGGTCCAGACAACATTGTGACTTTCATTTACCATGGAAAATGATACTAAATGTGATGGTAAAATGCTCTTTGGAGGCCAAATGAGTTGATATTTGCAAATATTCCCTGTATGAATCTTGCTTCATTTGACTGAGGAGACGCAGGTGATGCTTAGCAGCTCTCCATACAGAAATGAGATGATGGAAAGCCCTTGGAGACATGGAGCAAGATAAGGATCTCAAGCTGGGGACAAGGAAAGAGCTTTTCAGCCCCTTGTTTACCCCTCCAGTCAGTTTCTTTAATTTATCTGGGAACCAGAGGTTGCTGTGCTGTTGCTGTCATACACTTCTTCAGCAGACCCTTGACTTTCACTGGCACGTTGAAGAGCTTGCATGATGTGTGTTGTTCTTATGTTAACTTTGCTTTTTTCTGCAAAAGCCTTGCAACAAAGCATCTGTCCTTCTAGCAGATACCTAGACCAGTGGAATGGCAGAGACTCCTCTTGGGAGTTTAGGACTGGCACTGCGGAAAATTCCCAAGAGAGCTTTATGTCCATAAATAAAAGATGATTATCCATAGATAATCGGTGAACACCAAGAGTATTTGAGTAAATGTTCTGTACAGAAAATAAAATACAGTTGAGAGCCCTAGGGAAGAATACTTGAATGAGATTGTAGCAGTGGATTTGTATTTGAGAAAATAGAGTTTTATTTAAAGTATAAATTTCTGACCAGAAGGGCTTCCCTTTAACATTTTTGTGCCTCAAGGGGTGCAAATTTTCTCTATATCCACTAAGTGTCTGATTACCTGGTGTTTGCAGCAGAAATAGCCAAATTTTCTTTAATCCTGAATACCTGTCGAAACTGCAGGTTATTATCCCTTAATAGGACAGTAAGTTGGCAGTAGGATTGTAAGATCTGGTATAATGATCTTTTCCTATCTCAAATTTTGGCTAAGGTACTGTATCCTTTCAGGTATTTCCTAAAAGGACTGTTGGAATCGTTTCAAAATCTGCAGAGAGTTTGGAGTCCCAGCACTGAGGTTTTTGCATGTAATGCATCAATATTACTTGTTGTGAGTTTTGACTGCTGCCGCTTAAATAATACCATATCATGAAGTATCATCTTAAATGAACCTCATCCTCTTCATCCCAGCTTCTTGGAGAGATCTGAGTTGTAATGACTGGACTTTCCAATTCCAGGAGCATGCTTTCATTTGTATTTTAATTCTCTGCTTTCATTTGTATTTTAATTCTCTGCTGTCATTTACAAGGACCTTTGACTCCTGTGGTGCTCATTTATAGATTTTTAATTCTTCCCCTACATTAGAGTTACTCTATTTTTTATATTTGTAACAGTAAAGATTAAGCTGAAGTGAAAAAGGGCCGGAATTATTACAAAGAGCTTTTCAGCAGCAACAAGGGTTATTTGTTTTGTGCAGATAAAGGGAGGCGAGCCTTTTCCCTCAGGGACCAATGCAACTTCTGCAATGTCATGCTGCACAATTTCTGCCCTTGCATGGCTCTGCTGCTCTGTATTCAGCAGGTTACTGAAGTGCTTGGAAGCGGGCGGTTCTGGGAGAGGGCGAGGCTGCACATTAAAAGCGCAGCACACAAACTCCTTTCCACCAGCCTGGCCACAATGCCACCCTCAGCATCCCTTTCAAGCTGTGTGGCTGCTGTCACAGCTGCTCCACGAGCAAGGTGTGCACCATGACAGTCCTGTTGTGCTCTGTGCAGCATCTCCCCTGGTCTCAGACTTTGCTCTTGTCCTTTCCTGTTGCTTTTGTTCACTTTAGCAGTTCTGCGGCGCCGCTGCAAAAGTTGCAGATGTGAAGCTCCAGGCCTTAAGTGCACGCTGTGTATTGCTCTTGCATGCATAAGATACTTGCCATAATGACAAAGTGCATTTTAACATTTTTAGCTGCTCAAGCAGAGGCTTCTTTCTCCCACTCACCTTCCGGCTGATAAGAGGAATAGAAAAATATATTGGGGATATAGAGAACATGCTGCTTTTATAGCCATTTTTCACTGATATTCTTCCTTTCAATTTTTTTGATCTCTCCAAATACATGTTTTTTTTAAAATGTTTTCTGTTTCCTTAGGATTCCCCGATTTACAAAACCATTTAATCTTCATGGTGAAGATTTCAGAAGGTCAGTCCTCTCTCTTGCTCAGTTTGATAGAGCAGAATATTGCAGCCTAAGTATCTGGCTTTGACCCTGAGACCTCTGCCAGACCCAGGGACTGTCCTTCTGCAGATACCCACCCAGCCCCTCTCTCACTGCTCCCCCTCAATGGCAGAGGGGGAGGAACTAAGAGAAAAGTTTGTGGATGGAGGTAAAGGCAGGGAGATCACTTGCCAGTCAGCATCATGGGCAAAAACATGAGTTGGGGAGGATTGTTTTCTTGCTAAGATGGAAAATCTGTATTCTTTATCACCAATTCGATTTTTTTTTTTTGCAAAAACCAGACAAAAATCAAGTCATGTACACCTGCCCCTCCCCCTCAATGGCTTCACTGATTTTTTTTTTTTGTGGACTTTATTCCTTAGTCTGAGCTTAAAGGAAAGGCAGTTTTAGGTGGTGCTTGTCCATGGTTTGTTTTTTTTTTGTTTTTTCTTTTTAATTTGTACATTTTATAGATAATCTTTTTGTGTAGTTCCAGGTTTCAAAAGATTCTTGAAAGTTCTGTAGACATAGAAAAGTTAAATTTATTGATGGTGTTTGTTTTACATCTTTGTAATGTGTGTTAGGCACAAGGCCATACATTATTATAGTGTTATGAATCAATAGATTGTAGGAAGAAACCCTTAATTTTGATTCAGGTCTGTTGAAGCAAATATTTGGCCGATCTTGATAGATAGAAGTTGTTCCTTTTGAGCTGTTTATAAATTAACTTTATAATTTCAATTAAAAGTGTATAATTTTAATGACAGGCACAGACCCAGGGCAGCCTTATATGATCAATTGTTGTTTTTTGAAAAGAAAAATCTTACTTATTTTCATGTTGAGAAGAGATGAAACTTCAAAGTACTTTTACTCTTTACGTGAGATTTAAGAGGAAAAAAAAATGACATTAAAGCTAAAAACACTTGTTACTATGAGATGTTGAGATTCTCTGGGATGCCACAAATTATGGGTCCAGGGTGAGGGAGAAAGTAAATATAACAGTGTTTAAAAAATCTCTTTATGTTACTGAGGGATGAGGTTTAATGCATTCTGCTGTTTGACCTCTTACACACTCCCTCCAGTTCATCTCTCTTGCCTCTCCATTTCCTGTGAATTTATTCCCATCCACGTATCTTCTAATGAGAGAAATTTAATCATGGCCAGCATACAGCCTGAATGCAAATAGGATATGACCCACTGTGAAATAATGATGTCCATCATTTCACCTATTTTTGTACGTGTTGTAGCTGGACCAAAAGAACTACTGCTTTCATTGTTGGATATGCTAAAAAAAACCCCAACAACAAACAAAACCCACAAATCAATAATTAGTTTTGCATAAAAACAGCCTTATTTTTTGGCCCCTTTTCCTTCCTGGGAAAGGGAGCAGGAGAAGGCTATTGTATGAGAGGCAGGAATACAAACAACCCTTCTTTTCTTCCCCTGCCCCTTAATATTTTCTTTCTTGGTCATGTTTTTGTCAGAATGCAAAAACAAAACGAAAACATGTAAGGAAAATTTTTTCTCTGAAGAGCAAAAATTCTTATTTGATAGCTTATATAAGCTTATTTACCTCAGGACTATATTGTAGTGCAGCTGTCTATGTGCAAATAGAAACAGATTTTTATAGATAATATTGCAATAACTGTTAACAGTGTAGACTGGGGTATCAAAATTAGGGTTTTGTCTTTAAAAGGCACTTGGGCAGATGACTATTAAACAGCTCCTATACACACTTATGGAACTGTTGGGCCATAATAGCCATGAAGCTAGAAATAATTTTTGGTTTATCCCTCAGTGGAAACTTTGGGATTAAATGTTAAGCGTTTTTCTGTTAGTGCTGTGACTTAGTTCTTATCTTGCAGTTTTAAATTGATGTTTACAGTAGATACTTGTGATATTATGATTTAAATTAAAAGGTAAGAAATGAAGAAATTGTAACCTAACCAAAATGTCACGAGGCCCATTTTTAATCTCTAATTAGGAAAAAGCTCCTAGATAGCTTACTGTGTTGTCATGCTCCAAATGTGCTCCCAAAGCAGAGTTGCTCCAACATTACTTTTCCCCCCCATGTTTAAAAGAACAGCTTTTCTTGCTGCTGTGATTTCATCAGTGAAATTCAGAGGAGCGTCTGGCTTAAAAAAATCTCGCAGCCTGAGGCCTTAGAATCAAAGCTAAATTTGGGTTGTTCAGCACTTACTAGTTCAGTGAATTTATGAATAATCTGTCAGGAAGGCTGATACCATTTCCCTGGCTGGTGACACTCCTGTCCTTTTCACAGCAAGCTCTGTCCTGGGGCGCAGAGGCTGCACTGCACCTGTGTGTGGACCTGCTCCGTGTCCTCCTTCCCTCGTCCCATGTGCTTGTCACCATGGGGCTGGTGCTGGATTTGAGAGGATCTGACCACAGCTGAGCTGTTGTGAGGCACTGCTGTGTGATGAACACCCCTGTGGTGACAGGAGCCCTGGCCAGCCAGCCTGGTGACACACACCTGCCCTTGGCCATTGAGCTGCCACAGCCTGTGAAAACCAGCCCTGCCTGGTGGCCTCTTGCACCCTAAATGTGACACGGAGACACGCTGCGTGCTGGGGAGCACCCTGTGATGGCAGGCCAACTTCCAAGTCCTGCCAAGGTGCTGAAGGAAAGGGACATTGAAATACCTTGTCTGAAATACTGCTTTGTATTCAGAAGGGTAGGGTGGGGCTTCTCTGCCCTGCACTGTGGTCCAGAAATGGGCTGCTCTCACTCCCATCCTTCCTCTGCAAGACTTTCCTGACAGCAATATATGTGCTTAGTAAAAAACTGCTATTTTAGCTTGCAAAGTGATCTAGGCTTACACTTAGCAAAATGCTTCTAAAAAAACAAGGTAAAAAAAAAAAAAGGTTTTGCAAAACATTACAGGAGTGAAATCAGAACCAGAATCTTTCATGAAGTATCTCAACTGGTAAATAAGAATGTATAGAGCTTGGATATAAAGTATGTTCTCTTTATGTAACTGTGTTTTCAAATGCAGTTGGCAGAGAATTAACTGTGCTAACAGATTTTGCAGGACTTTTGTGATCTGATCCTTTTTTCCTTACCTAATTTTTGGTTTGGTCTTCCCTTGTTAATGGACTGGAGTTCTTGCAAATTTCAGCTACTGAAGGATGTTTTAAGGCAAGCTAATTTACCCCCTGAAGGGAGCAAGAGAAGGAATTTAATCTCTTAGCTTGCTTTTTCCCTGAGAGTAACTTCCCAGCCTCTCTGGGCTTCACTCCCAGACTCCATACAGTTCTGTCCTCAAGGGATATGTTTGTCCTCGAGGCTCCTAAATTCAGTTAGCTAACATATGCTAAAGTATTTGTGAAGGCAAGACAGCTTGGTTTTGAGTCATGTTAGCATCTTATATTCACCCCTAGACTTAATACAAAAGTTAACTTTAACTTTTTAACCTGAGTTGTTTTGCCATTGCTTATATTCTCAGTGAGCTTTGTAAAGGTGAGAATAAATCTTTTATCTAATACAGGTATCTCTCCTCCTGAAGGAATTGTAACTTTCCTGCTAGCACAGGAGAGTGCACCTCTCTCCATCGAGAGTTGGTCAGAGGGTTCTTAGTTCTTTAGCTGATTTCTGCTTCTACCCTGGAATATTGTTCCAGGAGTTCAATTTAGAAGGAGGGAGGAGATAGGGGGGCAGATCTAACCTACAGCATGGAATTTTGGGCCAAGAAAATCTTCAGATTGGTAGCTGAGTCTATAGTGGACTGTGCCAGCAACTGGGTATGGTCGCTGAGTGGTAACCACCACTTTATTCTCATCATCTTAGCCTGAAGATAAGTGGGGTTTGGGTTGTTTTTATGTTGACATGGGATAGTGGACTCTTTCACATGTGCGGCTTTGCAAACAAGAGCAGATTGGTAAATGGGCTGGATAAGATGTCTAGTGTAATTTAATGAAGTCAGTAATGCCAATATTTTAATTGTAATTTTCTTAAACTGCCATTTTTCTCAAATTACGGATTTGGAAAAGCAACCAAGACTGAGCTGAAAACGTTTTTCTTAGCTTTTAACGTTTTCGCAAAGCACTTCCTTTCATATTTGAAAGGAAAATAGACATTGTTCATTGACTTTTGGTTTTAATTTCGTAAGAGAAAGAGAAGTAAAGTTAATTCGCCTTCCATACTCCCAGCACGAATTCCATTCCTGTCTAGGTAATACTTGGTTTAACCTTGAGTTTTGGCTGCTAATAGCGTAGGATATTGCTCGAGGAAATACTAAGCAGTCCATCTGCAAAGTGATCCTGCAGCTAACGCTGAATGCCATAAGTTTTTTGTTAAATTAAGCGTGTGGGTTTCTACATGTATTATGAGCAAGCTGCCTTTTTGGCTGGCCTAATTCCTCTGTGCTCTTAGTCCTGTAGTTAGGCTTTGGGTTTGCTTGGCTGTTTGGGTTTGGATGGTGTTTTGGTAAAGCCAGGAACCACCCTGGCCGTTCTTTTTAAATCCCATTGCATGTGGTTACAAAACAGGTTCCCAAAAACAAGTTGTGTCCCCCTGGCTTGTCGCATGCAAGTCACTCTAACTTATAAATAGAACTGTCCTGATAGTCAGAACTTGGCCCATCCTCTCGTCCTCTTATGCGAGTTATTTTGATTTAAAAATAGAACTGTCCTAGAACTGATACGTATCGAGGAGGTTGGGAAAGTTCACTTGTAGACACTGCTGTGATTAAGCAGCAGGTTACAAGGAGCAGTGTGTGTGTTCTCATCACTAATCAAAAGATTTCAAAGCACAGCAGCATTAACCTCACTTTTCCAAGGAGCTGTTCATTTTCTTAGGGCTACAGTTCCCTATGAAATCCCTAAAATTTCCCTACAGCACATTGTTCCTTTGCTGTAGCTTACCAAATCACACGCAAAGTACACCAAAATATGTGCACCTCCACAAAGAAGTAAATGTTGTGACTTTGGAAAGATGAAAATGCTTCTGTGAGCAAGGGCTACCTAGACAGTAGCTCTAATTTGTAATTTATTGAACTGCTGCTTTGATCATAGCATTACTGCAGTGTCTTTAAGCATATGTTCCTTCTGAATGCCAATGCTTCCTTAGCATATTTTAAGGTAATTCTGCCCTGGTATTTGCTCTTAGTTTTGTGGGGTTTTTTTCCATTAAGCTAGTTTCTAAAACTTAATTTTTTCCCTTTTTTTCTGCTGTTTCTTAAAAATGCAGAGTTTTTTCAAGTTTAAGTTTTTTGCTTGTGACACACTTCAATGTACATAAGAGACTTTTCTTGGGTGTTTGAAAATCTTAATTTTTCCAGGCAGTCTTGCTTGGCATTTCTCCTTCCGTTTCAGTTGCCTTAGGGATTTAAATGCACAGAGTTACACTGAGCATGCTAAAAGCCTAGGGATGGAAGAAGGATAATCTGAATAATTTCCATAGTGTAATTTACAGATGGACTGATGTCAGCAGTTGCTTAATAGTAGTTTTACTATCAAAGTTAATTTGTGGGTCTGCAGAGGAATAAAGTTGAAAGGCAAGATTTGAAGAAGGAAAAAGAATTTATTTATTCTTTTTTTTTTTTTTTTACCTTCCTAAAAGCCTTTCCTGTGAAATCTGTTGTGTATTTCTATTAAGTACTCTTATATCTAATACTCAGCTGCCTCTTCTGCCTTCTTACCTGGAGTATAAGAGCTTGACAAATTTTTTGAGGTAAGGAGTAAATGAAAAACAAGACCTCATAAAAGTGTCTAAATGTTGACAGATGAATGATTATTTCAAGTGGTAGAAGAGAGATTCATTGCATTTCTTTTCAGCAGGGTTGCTATGGTTAGCTGAGGAATATGGGAGGAGAGGAGTGTGAGAGCTTTTCCTACCTCTCTGAGCATCTTGTGACTATAAAATTCTTCTATTGCTTATCTAGATTTTTCCTTCACGTTCTAAATATACCAGTGCTTGCGAGATTACTCATTTTTGTTAAAATGAGAGAGAAAACATGAGAAATTAAAGGGTTCTGAAGCAGAGCTCTGATAATTCAGTATCTTTAGTGCTACCTGAGTTATGGACGGGATGTGACATGCCCTAAAACCTAAAAAACAGTTTCTATCTCATGGGCTGGATCTGGAGGTCCCTGTTGGAATAACCAAAGTTCAGTGGGAGCCTGAAATCAGGGAATGATTTCAATGTGTCAGCATCTGACAGCCAACAAGTTGATCTGGGAAAAGATAATTTTTATTTTTATTTCTTTTTTTAATTCCTGAAGAAGCATGACTATTTATAACACTTTCATTTAAAAAATAATACAAAATTGTTTTCTATGCATGCAATTAGCTAAGCACGCCACAAATTAGAGGCTTTATTTTAGCTAACTAGTGTAAAGGATCCAAGCCTGAACTTATTTTTAAGAACACACCATTAATTGTACTTGAACTCTACTTATTTGGACTTAATTCAGAAGACAATGTGCTGTCCAGACAGATGCCCATATAGTAGAAAATCGTCTTGAAGAGAGGAGGTTTGCTTTGTACGTGCATTAGGGATGGGATGTTATTTTGATTGTTAAAGCATTGTTTTACCCACTGTTAACCAGCAGAGAGCAGTTTAGTTTGTAACATAACGTATAGAATAATTGAAACTGGTGAAGCCTCGGGTGCTTTTTCATTCTCAGACGTGGCCATTAAAAACAAACTGCCTGTGAAAATTAAATCCCTGTGCTTGTTCATTACCGACAGTGCTCGTGTTTTGTACCAAAATATTGTCTGTAGGTACGAATTTCATCATATGTCAGCGACTTAAATGACGATTCGAGGTTAATTTTGGGCAGTGTTTTGACAGTGTTTATTTAAACCCTGCACTGTATGAGGTGCAGCTCCTCAGAAGCCCAGCCGTGCCAGGCTGATGTGGGGAATTCACTGCCTGGTTTGGAGCCCCAGGGTCAGGTGGTGCCAGTTTGTTTCCAGCCCATGGAGACGGCGAAGCACAAGGAGGACTTGTTGCCAGCACGGAGAAAACGGCTCCCATCTGATGGTGCTGTTGTGGTTGCTCACTGAAATTCATTTGTAGGGAATGATCCAAGGAGAAAGCTTTCAGGCAAATAGCATTATGAATCAGTGCATTACATCTTCTTCTTTTCTTAGTCCGTGGTATGCATGTTATTTGTCGTGAGTGAAATGCTGCTGAAAGGAGGGTGAAGGGTGAGAAGATCTGAAAGAGGCAAGACAGGAGGATCCTGACATGACCCTCAACCACCCCCAAAATGCATGTATTAATTGGTTATTGCCTGTTTAAGGAAAACCTCAACATGCAGACAAACAGCCAAATATCACCCCCTAACCCCCCAGCAAAATATAACCACACAGCAAATCCTCTCATTGTCACTTCTGTCAACCCCTGATGTGACTGATTTCACCCCAGAAATGGGCAGGTTAGTGTTTTGCTACCTCAAGTCTGCAGTATGAGTATAGAGGATGGGGCTGTTGCAGAATATCTGATACCCGTTCCACCCTCCCACCTTCCCTCAAGGGGATCCTGAGGGGCAGTGTCAATGTAGGGATTTGTGGATGTGCCTAAAGAGGTGCACAGCCTGAAATGTGGCAATGACATCATTCAGTGTTGGATGGCTGTTGTCATGGCTTTTGGCAATATGTGGGTTGTGTGTAATATGTCTTAATGGGCACAGTGGGGAGAGAATTGTTGCTCTGGTCTCTGACCTCTCCTGATTTTTTATTTTTTTCTTTTCCCCCCATGAGACTTGTAGGGGAACAACCAAAGCATTCTGTGGAGTAGATGGCAGCATGTGGAAACATGATCTGTGGCTTGCCAGTCGTGCACATACATGAGGCACGTAACACTTGTGTGAGAGCTGTCTTTGCAGGGACCCTGCAAATCCTGTCATAGGAACAGGCGAACAAGGGAGGAGCAAGCTCGCACAGGCAGGGATAGTTGTAAATGTGTGTTTTGCTGAAACGCTGTTGCTGCTTTTATGAGATGAATTATTAATATTGCAAGGCTTATTGTTCAGAGTGGCAATTTTCAGGTCCTTTGGACGGGGATATAGAGCTGTCGGAAACGTAAACATCTCATCTAGCAATTTCTTCAGCAGCGTGTTGTGCCTTTTATTGTTTGAATCTGCCTGGGAGTGGCTTTAAGATCCAGTAACCTGATCTTTTATCACTCTTGGAGGCTTCCTTTTCTGGTATGCCCTGATGCATTCAACACATGTCGGTATTGTACGCGAGCGGCAGCCCGAGCGATCGGGGCTCGCTTTCCGTGTCTGCGAGAAAAGGCAAACCCTCGGCTGGTGAGCCCTGCTGAGCCCTGCCAGCGCCTGCAGCCCATTGCTGCGAGCCTCATCAACCCACCGGAGAGCCCGGCAGCGCTGGGGATGACCAGGCGAGGAAACGTGGACGAGAGCTTCCCTCGGGAGTAAAGACTGGTTGAGACAGAGAGGAGAACGCCTTTGCTTTCGGGACTGATGTGAGATCAGCCCGCTTCTGACAGAGCAGAGCAAGGCTATGAGCGAGTCCCGGCTGTGCAGGAGGAGCAGAGGCTGCCTTTAAAAGCAGTTATTCTGTTACTTGTCTGAGAGGCGTCAGCAGATGGACTTTGGTTTCAGTGCTGCGAATACTTGAGTGGCTTTGCATGTTGGAATACAAGCAGTGATCTCCTTTATTCCCCTTCCCCTGTACGTTTACCTGCTGAAAAATGAGTGAGGAAGCAAAGGAGAAAAATACTAAACCAGCTCACAGGAAAAAGAAAGGAAAAAAGGTAACCCCCTGCACAGACAGTCTGCTGTCTAATTCTGTTTTTGAATCATTTTGTGTTCGACCTATTTGCTTCTGGGTGTGGAGTGGCTTTGGTTTGATAATTTGTTTTGAATAAGGATGGTGGTAGAATCAGGATGGTTCTGTTTGTGTTAGATGCTGATGGGTGTGTTCTTTGCTGGAATCAGTATTACCATTGCAACTCAGTTGTTTTGCATTATTTTAGTATTCCTGGCTTTAAATATATGTTAGTTACAGAATTTCAATGTGATTATAGTTTTCGTAGTGTGTTCCAAACACAGGATTGCAAATAAACAGGTATCAGAATGAAGCCTTTTTCTGAGGAGAGACTGATAATCAACATGTGCTCATGTAAATGAATATTATGGACATGGCTAAGAAAAACAAGTTTACAATAAGCATTAATCTTATGAAAGCTGTGGTTTTTGCTGTGTGTCACTTTGATCAATTTTATATATTTTTGTGGCTTGAAAATATTGTGGTCAGTTAAATTCTGGAATAAAATTCCAGTTTCAGTGAGACTAATTTCTCTTATGGCGTAAGCCTTTTGCCTGAAACTGTGCTTAAAAGACAAATTTGATGATTACCCTCTGTGCAATTTTCTGCTTTCCTGATATCCATGTAATTTCTACCTCCCACTTGGAAATGGATGATCTTCATGTGTTTATAGTCAAAAAACAGATTGCTAAATCTAGGAAGTACACTTCTTCAGCTTTTTCTAACTTGTTTTAAATATTAACTTGGTATCTTAATTTATAATGTGAATTCCCTTGACTGCTGTAGAAAAAGTAATCTGAAAGGTTTATCACTGTTGCAGAGAATATATTCAGACTCCCACCCTTTATTTTCTGAGCATGTGTTTGCCTTCCTACCATATGAAAGTGTATGACAGCCTCATAGTTAATCCATTTCCTTGGTGAAGGATTCAGTACAGATCATTGAAAAAGCAAATTAAACCATATTGGCCCTTCTATTCTCCCAGAATTGCAAAGAGCAGCTTTGGAAGGAGGCATGGAAAAATATAATTGAAATCACTTTTAATGGTAAATTAGGATACCTTCCTGACATATGTTTCTGTCAGGTATGATAGGTTCCCTCAAGACTTGGAGATATATTCACACTTAAATTCTGGGATGGGTTTTAAATGTTGACTGTTATTATTTTACCATGTTATAAAAATAATTTTTATGTTGTCCAACAATGTAGTTAGGGTTTTATAGCACACACCACCTTCTCTGGCTGAAGCTCATACAGATGATCCACGTATTCTAGAGGACCAACCCAACTGCCAACAAGACAGAGCAGCCCAGGAGATTTGGGATTAAGCAAACTTTGGAGCCTGCCCTGCTGTTCTAGCAGTGGCTGCTCACAGTCTGCTGGTATTGTCACCTAGGAAAGGTGGTGCTGCTGTGGGCACAGCTGCCCTGCCCAAATCCCCCCTCTGGTGACTGGAGCGGTGTCACTGGTCTCTGGGGGCGGGAGGAGGAAGCAATGGGGCACGTTTACATTTGTGAGCAGGGGAGGCCAAGGGCAGGAGCCCCGAGCTCAGAGGGAATGGCAAGGGGTCCCCTTGTGCCTGCAGCCTTCGCCAGTGCCAGGGTGTGAGCACAGACCTTCGCTTTCCAACGGGGAGTGGCTGCAGCTGCTGAAACCTGCAGCAGGCGGTGTTCCCCCCCTCAGTTTGGTTTTTTCTTCGTGCTGTTGGAATCCTGGAGGCAGCTGGGATATGCTGTGTTGGGCTGGAGCATATCCCTCATAACTAGTTGCACATTAAGGCTGGTTCTATGTCAGTGTTAGGCACGGGCTTGACCCAGGATGGCCTGATGGGAAGGGAACTACTCTATTTTAAACAGGCAGCCATCATTTTTCTGGTCTTGGCAGAAATTTGCCCTTCTTCTCGCAGCGTTTTTTGCATTTATTGTTTTGATTCAGAAGATGAATCCCTGAATTGGCCAGTGGAAGTGTATGTGAAGAACGTTACTGAGCTTACCAAGAGGAGTTAGATAAACAAATGGCGTTTGGCTGAGAACTCCTGAGCCAGGTGAAAACTAAACTGGGTCTGTGGTTCCAGTGAGTTATGCCACCTGTCCATCCTAAGGAAGGTGTCCTGAAATGGGTATTTCCTGCCTTCCTGTTCTCTTTAGATACTTCCTTTCTTGGCAGCTGTGCTTTCTCCATATTTAGCCTTTCCCTTGCCTTCTGTCTCGTTTATCTCTAGAGCTGAGTGGTGGCAAGTCTTCCTTCTGCTCTTTGACTGCTGTTCATATCCCATCCCCTCGTCATCCACTCTTGGTTTTCCTGTTCTCACACAATTTCTGAAATAAATATCCATGAGGGGGGCAGCAAGGAGAAGGTCACACCGTTTGCTATAGGGAAAACGCAATCACCAGTGTGTGTTCAGATTTTCCAGAGTTACATGATTAGGTTCTACCTCAAAAAAAAAGCCTTCACCTGGCAAACAGGGTCTCACTTCTGAGCATAAAGACATACATTAGAACTGCATTTAGAACAGATTGGCCAAAGGAATAGATTTGCAGCAAGTATGCTGAAAATACCAGTCTTGGTGGGGAGGATAAAGATAAGAAACCACCCAGGAGGTGTCACTGAGATCTATTTATGAAGGATGGACAATTTAGATGAAAGCAGAACAATACTTTGTGTTAGCACTGTGGTATTCAGTGGGGATACAGCTTTCAAAGGATGATGAAGGTATCACATCAATATTTATTGCTGAGGCTACACTGGACAGGATTAGCTCTGATGGAATAGAAAGCCTAATTAGTTTCTCTGCTTCATCCTTCAGGGCTCCTCCCTACCAGCAGCCTGTGCCTCTTGTGCCTGAGCTTCAGTTGTCCTGCAATTTCCTGCCACACTTTTACAATGTCAGTGTTTTGAAACTGTCAAGTTGAATCCCAAGGCATTATGGAGGGGCTTTATCCTCTATGTTTATGTCATCACTTTCCAGTAAATTTTGGAATCTCAATTATAGGAGAGCACTGAATTCAGCTGTCATTAGAGATGTAAGATGTGCTTTGCTTTTTTAACAAAAGAGTATTCTTTCCTCTTCCCCAACTGCAAGAATGAAATTAGCCATGCAAATTCTTTGGTCCTCTGAAGCTTTAAAAGGTAATCAGAAGTGTGGGAATTAAAAATAAATTAGACCAGCACAAAACTTTTGTAGTAAATTTTTTTCCCCACTTAATTTCATGGTTATTTTCTGGGCATCAGTCACTTCTGAGTAGTGGGAAATTTCACATTTAGCTCTTGTACCAGAAGCTTTGCTGAAAATGCATATTTTTTGTTTTGAGGAATCTTTTGTTCCCCTTCTTCCTCTGCCTCCTCCAAGATCTTTAGAAAACCTCCACATTTACTGTTGCTAGTGTCTCTCAGTGTATGTAATGTGTAAATCAGTGATGGAAGCTCCTAAGAGAAATGCATAGTTTCTTCTTAAAAGAGCACAGGAGTGAGAGCTCGTGCTGGACTCTTCAGGTCATTCTAATCTGTTTATTAATTCACCTGTCTGCCTTGCTTAGTTGATCTGTAGCATGATTCCAGCATTCTGTTCCATTGCTTGCTATCAAGAATTAATGCCTTGTGCGAGGAAGAGCCAGCTGCTTATGCAGCAGGTGAAAAATCAGTGTTTGGGGTCAGGCTGCTTAGGGCAGCCAGCATTGCATTGTTTTTTGGACTAATAGGCAGTTTAGTTCAATACACTTCTCTTGAGCCAACACCCTGGGCTCAGTGCACTGGGAACACACTTTGCAATCTCTGCCAGGGACATTTGCTCTGTTGTAACTCCAAGGTTTGACTCAGCAGCATTAGTGGCAGTCTCCAGAGGGGACTCTTCCTTTGTGGCACACTGCTGAAAATCTGGTCACCAGAGTGTCTTTGGATGAGAAATTTCAAGGGGCAGAAATTTGGATTTGTGTGGGGACAGGTGCTGAGAGATCAGAGGCTCCTGGGTGTGATGAGCTGTTCCCCACTGCAGGATCCCTGGTGATCTGGAAGAAGAGCTGCCCGTGACTCTGGTGGAGCTGGATCAGGTCCTTTATAAGCAAAGTCTGTCTCTCCTGAAATAACATCACTAATTTCAGTGGAGCCAATAGCAGGGGGCCTGAGCTCTTGGCATTTCATTGTTATGTGGTCAAATGATTCATCCCTGTGTGTATGGTGGCCGTGGATCTTCTGGTGCTCAGAATTCAGCAGCTGTGAACACCAGCTTTTGCCATGACAAGATGAGCAGTCGTGTTCTGTTTCTGAGATTTGTGGTGGTGTTGCACTTCTTTCAAAACCGTCTTTTACCACAGGATTTGCTAATGTGGTTGCTTCAGTTTCCATGTTTTCATGTTGTTGTTGGGGGGACAGTATTCACTGCTGTTTGCTCCCACTGGAGAAGCACTCGTTGCTAATGGTAAAGCAAATGCTCATGGTAGGCTTTTCTGAATAGTTTTAGCTTTTAATTTATTCATAAAATTAACTTATTACATGGAGTGTAAATTGATTTCTAAATTTGGGTTGTTCCTGACAAGCTGAGAAATGAAAATCTGCTTAGATTTGTGAAACAAAATGCAAATAGACTCAATAAGGAAACCATATCTATTCTTGTCTTGGTAAATAAAGTTCATACTATGTTGTTAATTTCAAGTTTCTGTGGATGAGAAACGGTTTTTATCGATTTAATTTTAATTATATGGTGATAGTCTTAATCCTTAGTGTGTCAATACATCCTATGCTGAAAATTGAATTTGGTGCATGATAAATAGATGTGGGTTGGCCTTGCTTGCAAATTTCTACATGTTCAGCTTTAGCATCCATTTTATTGATGTTATAGATTTTTAACCTCACATTTTCAGCAGATATATTAAAGAGGAAACAAAGTACAAAGAGCCCCTGGAACTTCTGGAAGATACTCCTCATTTGCATGTCCAAATAGTAAATGCCCAGGAACACTGCAATGGGGTAGTTTTCAATCATAATTACTATTCTTAAACCTAATTGTTTTCTGCAACTTTAGGCTTTAAAACAGTTTTCCCTTGAATCAAGAACATTTACATTTTCTTGCCATCTAGATTTTCTGAACTGACACAGAAAAATTAAAATGTATTGATTCCTGTCACTCTCACTGGAGTCACTCTGGTACGTGGTAATACTTTTGTCTTTTATCCTGCTAGAACAAAAGAAAGCATATGTAATAGAAAGTTAAAAATCTTACCATTTTGCAAGTACCCATTTAAAATGTCCCTTTTCCCTGGAGAAAATACTCTAATTGACATTATCCAACTTTGGTAGTATTAGTCAGCAGCTCCTGGCCCCTAGGCATATATGGTTCAGAAATTGTAAGGAAAGGTTGTTATAGTCTAGATGAAATAAAATAGCATTGTGTGTTATGTTACTCATGTTTTTAACTTAATTCACTCTGGGTTCTATTCTATATGAAGTGAAACAGCACAGTGTGTTATGTTACTCATGTTTTTAACATAATTCACTCTGGGTAAGTGACATAACTTGAGTGACAGTCCTTCCATCTTGCTGCTCAATTACCACTCCTGCTAAAAAACAATGATTTTTTTAACATGCTTTTTTTGACAGAGAAATCTTGCAGTTTGTGAGATAACATGAAACCTGAGATAGATTACTGGATCGTGTGACACAAGTTCATCCTACAGTTTTGAGCGTTTTCCCGAAAATTAATGTGTGAATAGTTCTTTTCTTTCTGATGGATAAGTCTAAGAAGTTGAAGTACAACTGTGGAAAAGTGCTTCAGTTGATTTCTTTTTTTTTTTCTCCACCAAATTCTGCCCCTCTTATGGCAATCTCCCCCTTGTTTCAATGAGTCACGTTTCCAGTTGCTGTAGGACCGCTCATTTCCCCACGCTGCCTTCTTTCTAAGGGATGTGCTGCCTTGTCCCTTTTGGTATTTTTTTTTATTTTTCTTTCAGCATCTCCTCATTGGGTTTCTGAGCTATTCCTTCCCTTGAATGATCCTGTCAGTGCACGTCCTCCATCAGGATGGCCTTGAAGTTTAGTTGTGGGTTGATCCTTCTTTTCTCTCAGCACTGCCCCTTTATTGAGGGTTTTCCATCTGCAGAATGGAGCCTGTGTGTTTTCACCCAAGGACTGAGGCCCCCCGAGCAGTCCATTTCCTTGGTGGTGATGCTGAGTGCAGGATGGCAGAGCAGCAGTGCAGTGGGAAGTGTTCCAGCACCACTTGGGTCGCTGCTGGCGCCTCAGCTGGAGCACTTCCAGTGTCTCCTACTCCACAAGCTGTGCACTTACTGTCCAGGCCAGGTTGTCTCCTTTGCAGTAAATTGTTTTAAGTACAATTGGGTTACAATTAGATTTGATTACAGAAAGTGGGTTTGAGCTGCAAGAGGCACAGTGGATCAGCTCCAGTTTCATCCTGCTGTTCTGCAGTCATCAGTGCGACAGGGACCTATATGGAAGTCTTTGTAACAGTCTTTATTAAACTTCCGTGTAAACTTCAAATGGTTTTGGATCCTATGGAGACCTTTCCTAGGTCTCTTAGAACCTGAATGTTCTCTGTTCTCTTCTTTTCCAAACCCTATGATGCAGCCATAGAATTCAGAAGGTCTTAGTGATAGCACCTAGGTAGGTCTGGTAGGTGTTGAAGTGCTTATCACAGTTACATAATGGTTGTCACTTAAGCTAAAAATACTTTGATCAATCTGTCAATCACAGATTGAGAAAACCAACTACATCTGGGCATCCCCCTTTGAATTCCTAACAAGAGCCCATATATCTGCATACCCTGACTGAGCATGGGCTTGTTCCTCAGCCTCCTCACCTCACTTCCAGCTTGTGGAGGTGGTGTTGGAACCTGCAGCTTTCCTCCACCTCTGCCTTACTCCAGCTAGAGTAGGGGATGGTGCTGTGCTGAGTTCCAGGGCATAGAGAGCCAACGCCCTGCTAGGAGGGAACTACTTCTATCCCCTCTTTCTGTTGAAAATAGCAGGATAGCTTAGTAGGGAAGAGGTAATTACAGAAGTAGGCAATTAAGGGGTTTAAGCTGAAAAAGTAGATGTTGCTGAAGCTCACTGTTAACTTCATGTGCAGAAAACAGGACACCATGCCTGGCAGCTGGGTCCTCCCCTTGTCAGAAAGGTTCACCTTCAGGATTTAAATCTTAAAAACATTAAAAAATGCTGTATAAAAACATTTTATTAAATTGATGTTAGGTCCTTATTTCAAGTGATGAAGATTTTTGGTATCTGATCAAGCCAATAATGTAATGAATTCTCATCGATCACTCTTCTAAAGACCTCAGACTTGGAGTATGCGTAACAGTAAGGTATTTTTACAGAAACAGTAATTGCCACATTGTCTCCCAGTTATTTTCTTACATGCTAATGGAGGGGCAGGTTGTTGCATTCCATTGGCTGCCAGGTGCTGGCTCAGTTAATTGAAAGTATTTGCTGGGTAAATGGCAACAGGCATGAACTTGCCTATCCTTTCTTTCCCAAACCAGCACAGGGCAAACTTAGCATTTTTCCCTTAGCATGGAAGGTGGGCAATTAATTGGCTAGGTAGGGTAAAACTACACATGGATTTTTTTATTCAGCATTTCTTTGTATTGTAAGACACCCCATGTCTTACTATGCCTAAATTAAATGCATTGCTAAATGTATTTAAGTCACTTAAGGTGTTACCATCAGGGATTTATTTCAGGTTTGTGCTCACAAGAGATTGTGTATGGCACATTAACAATTTGTGAATGTAAGCAAGGATTGATTTATCTGAATAATTTTTTAATGCATCTTGCATTGAGAAAGGGAATAATATAAAGAAATATGGTGCTTCACATTCACCATTAAATCTATTTCATGGCTTTGTTTAAAACTGCTGTTTGATGGGAATAATACTTTTTTGGGTGATAATGGCTATATAACCATTATGAATTGCTGAGGTTTTTGTGTCCTTTCCCTAGTTTGGTGTAAGTTTGTTTGTGTCAAATAGATCACTGCAAGCTGTGTTGTTCCTCTCTTTTGGAGTGCATCATTCATGGAATAATCTGCAGTGAACAATTTTATCAAATTTGGTCTTAATGAAATAATATGAAACCCTAAAGTTCAAAACATCACCAACAGTATGGTTTGGCTGTACTATCTGGTATTTGTTTGATGGTCCCTAGTGGTGTTTTTAAGGAGATCCTTAGTCAAAGAGGGGCTGATGCTTTTGAGCAAGGTTCCATCAGTAATTTCTGTCAGTCAGTTTCTAAACTAGAAAGTAAGAATCTTTCTGGAAAGCTCTTGAATATGTTGATAAGGCCCTTTTAATCTAAGTGATTATGGTGTGCTGGGAGTTGCTAATTGCAATTTGTGTCAGAGGGGTGAATGAGAGAATCTGGGGAATGAGAGAGGTGGTGGAGGAAATGGAAGCAGAAGGTCCTCCGTGGTGGCATTTCCTTGGGCAGCAACAGGGAGAGGACACTCACCCTCTCCTGCTCATTTCCAGCATTTTCCTTTGGCTGGGGCGGTGCCTGGGCTTGTTTTCCTCCTGGGAGATATGGATATACTGGTCTTGCAGCCTGTGAGGATAAATGGTGTTTGCTACAGCACTCCAAAACAGGAGGTGCTGTGTGTGATAAGGATGGAATTCACCCTGATGGAGACAGCCCTCTCCATGCAAAATCTCAGCTGGTGTGAGGGATGTGAATTCAGAATGCAGAGCCCTCAGGCAGAGTGCTTGGGATGCTCGGGTACTCTCCTCACATGGGGCTAATGCTGTGCAGGTGATGCAGAGGGCTCTTCCCCTTTTCCCTGCTCCCCTAAACAAACCTGTAATTTAATTTACTTAATTACTGTTGTGTGTGTTTGCTTGGGAGGCAGTATCGTTACTAATTAGTAATTAATATTTGCAGTGGAATGCCAGCGTGGAGTTATCACAGGGGAAAGCCTTAGCAAATGCAGTGATGTCACTTGGAATAGTTTTCCAGATGAAAATTTGTTATCAAAGATGGTCTGTGTAATTCTGGCAACTGGTTCCACTCACATTTTATCAACTCTGAAGGACACATCCCAGAGAGGGGTTTTATTTAATAGTCCTTTTATTTTAGAAAAACCTAAATAATGGGATGTCAGTCCACCCTAAACCATGGTGAGATTTAGCTATTTCAGTCACTCAGGTGCCACAAATTTAAGCCTGTTTGATACAGAGTGGTTTCTCAATCACTTTTCTTGTCTAAATTCAGTTTTTAAACAAGTTTCTTGCTCTTCATGTGGGTTCATTGCATAAAGCCTGTACAAGTCCTTCAAAAGAATAAATGAGCTGACGAGTATAAGTGACAATGGAAGCAATTAACCTCTTTCCTTACTGCCTACCTGCACTGTGTCTCTTCTTGTTAGAGTCTCTTCCACACCAGTTATGTGCAATTCCTTGCCACTTGGTAGGAAACAGTTTTCTGTCATTAGGAACATCAACTGAAATGGTTTTGAAAGGCAAAAATAGGAAAAAGTATTTCTTAGGCAGGTGAAGTGAGTAAATAGCTTTGCTTTTGTAGCCAGAAGAGTCATTCTATCGTTCATCATTCACTCCCAGCTGAAAATGAAGCATTATTTTGTTTTAGAATGCATCCATAGAGCATAAAAGGGTATTGTTGACCTTTTTTTTTTAAAGAAAGAAATCTTGTGAGCATAAATGTTTATGTTAAGTTAATAATAGTTTTAAGTAACAAAAACCAGGCAGGTAATGTGTACAGCAAGGAAGATAGAGATCTGAATCAAAGTACAGCTTGAGGTGATTCAAGCCTGCTTATTTTACTGATATTTTAACATGAGAATAAAAGGTATTTCAAGGGTGGTGCTTACAGTATTATAATCACCCACTAGCAAACTATTTGAGAAAAAAGGTTCCTAAGTAGCTATAGCAAACTTGTGTTAAATATGCTTTATAGTGTTTTCATAGTTTTGCTCTTAAAGCAGATTTCAGCAGCCACCTCTTTTTAATTTTTTTCATATACAGTATGAGACAAATACTCTAAAAATGTGAAAATTATGAGGAGCTTTATAAAGATGTTAAAATGCTGTTATGGAACCCCATAACTGACTAATGCACTAAATTTAGCAACTAAGGGACTCAATAAATGAAAGTATTTTATTTGATTTGATTTGAAGATCAACTGCTGGCAGTTAAAACCAAAGAAGGATGTTTGTTCATCCACAGATATAGATGAAACTGTCAGAAATATTGAAGTATCAGATTTGCAGTAAGGGCTGTAGGTGATTTATCTGAAAGCTGAACTTTTGAAAGTGGAATAGTTGCTTGAAACATTCTAATTCATGATTCTATTAAAGAGAATTTGAAGAGAAAATCCAAGGCTGACTTTCAGAGTAACTCTTAAACAGGAACATAACTTCTTTATTGAATTTAGGAGTATAGTTAAACTCAAGAACTGCAACTTTTTTTTTTTTATCTCAGATCTACCAGTTCGAGCAGCCCCGTAAGTGGTGGCTTGCCTAGATTTGTGCTGTGCCTGGTAACATTACCACATTACTTGGCAACTTAGTATTGTAAAAAAGAAAAATCAGGTGAAATATCTGGAAACTGTAAAAATTGTCTTTCAGGAGAGAGATTTGAAACTTTCTTTAAAAAATTCCCAAGCTCCAGGAATAGGCACCCAGGAGTCCTGTGTGGAGCAGCCCCAGCTGGGCGTTCTATGCAGGATGCAGGTTCGTTCTGCATTGCCCTCTAGTGTTGCCTTTAAAACAGAAACCAAAAGAGCCCAAATAAACCCAACTGCAACAAAACTGAAAAGTTGTTTGCTTCCACCTTGATATTTTCTCTTGCTGCACCAAACCTCTTACTCTTGATGAGATGTCTGTTATGTGATGAGTTCAACTGTGTGCTTCTGTTCCTTGTTTTCCCTGTTTACCTGGATGTAAAATGGGTGTCCACAACTATAAATATTCTGTTTATCCTTGCCAGGCATCTTTGTGGTAGCCATGGCTTGGCTTCCTAATGTAGGGATTTCCTGTCTCTCTCTGTGCCTTCTCCTTTCCTTTGTAAAACACACACACACATATTTAGCAGAGAATAGTGTCCTTCCTACTCCTTGTCATGTCTCAGGCTTTTCATTTATGGAAAAAAATCTATAGCTGTATTAAATGAAAAGATGCCTTTAGAAAGGAGTATTTCACTATGAGCTGTACAGCCAGCCTTTGACTTCTGTATTTGCTCACAATTCTGCTTTTAGGTGTTGGCTGCAATAAGATCTTGAAAACAAAATTATGATGGCCACCCATCACTTTGTTTTTCCACTTTTCTACACATAGATATGCATTTTTAAGGAAGCTCCATTGTGACAGAACTGACCCTAATGTCAAGTTAAATGCAAAGCAGGCAGGGCCAGTTTGGAGGGGCAGTCAGCCGCCCTTTGCAATGACCTTGAGAGGAAGAGCGCTCCCGTGGGCTTGCAACATCCAACTGTTCCCTGCACTTTGAAACTCGGAGTGAGAAGAAAGTAGCACAGATTCTGCCTAATTTCTAGAGTGGGTGTTTTTATCATCGGATTGCAGAGCCCGGTATTTATACCTGATTGTAAACCAGGGCTAAGCATGGCTCATTTTCTGGAAATTACATTTAATGGAAGGAAACTATCTACTTGATACTTGACAGATTGCTTCCAGAGCATCAGTTAGCAGTATAAAAGGAGGTTAGCAATCCAGAAAAGTTTGAGTATGAGGCAGGCAAGCTGGCGGCCTTTAAAGAGATCTGCTGCTCTGTTTTTTGGCAGGTCATGCAGTGCAGGAGGAGTGGTACTTTCCTGACCTGTAAAGCTGTTGGCTGGGACTCCAGCTGCTGTTGAGGGCACTGTGGAAAAGGAGGAGCAGGCACTAGCCAGCTACTAGTCCTTGGGTCTTTTGAGGTCTTCATCACTTATTAAAATGACCAAGAACTGTTTGGTGGTGGGATGGGGCAGATGGACAAGAGCCATCTGTTCTCATAGTGCTCACCTCACTTCTTTTGTTATTGCTTTCTCTCTTTGCACATCCTTTAGGTTCTATCATTCGTTTTATAGTGTACTCCAAAATAGAAGGGGAGTTCTGCTTGCAAAGAATGTGGCTAAAGAATGGTCAGCACATCTCTTACAGATATTTTTTCTGCAGTTTTATCTTAGACACCAGTAGATTTCAGATACTGGTACATTATCAGTTTGCTATATTATAGTATTGCCAGAGGTTTAAAGTATATATGAAATATTTTCATAGTAATAGTAAGATTGCTTACAGGATGTTTAGGAATAAATTTATGTATCACATCCTAGGTCTTTTTCTCACCTTGTAAATTTACTGTGAGCACACTGAGAAATCAAAATGACAAGGTTACCATTGGTCCCAATCTTAGTGGTCCTGAAATTGTCCTTTTTTCATCTTGTTCAAGTCTCTGTAGGGCACCCTGAAAGGACAGCAAATTTCAGCAAACAGCAGGAGTATGTTGAGTTACTAAAGTCAGCATCACATTTGTAGACATTTGAGCTTTATTTAGGGTTTGTATGCTTTTTTCCCCCATTTTTTCAGTCTTGACAGGAATACTGATTTTTATTGAGCAAAGTTCATAAAAACAGGAGTTTATGCTTCTTTCTGAAACAGGAACTAAGCAGGAACCTGTGATCCTTTTTGTTTGTTCATTTTGCAGAAGTCCTTGTAAGTTTGGAAATAAGAAAAAGGATTTATATAGGCACAAAAAAATACTTTGGGGTGTTTGCACAGTCAGTCTAATGAGGAATTCTGGAAATATGATGGGGAAAACCCCACAGTACTTGAATTTAGGCATTTTCCTGTTATCCAGAATATAATCTTAATTGCAAACCCACACAATAAATACACAATAACACTTTGCCTGTGAGATTGTAAAATATAGTTCGAGGGCTTTGTCAAATGCAGTTACTGTTTTCTCTTCTGATATTTGTTACTTGTGCTTGAAGCTATTCCACAGCTGTGAGGGACAGGACTAGTTCTAAAATAGGAAACAAAATGTTAATCTATGCAGGGCTGGATTGTAGTGCAAAATGTCAAAAAAAGACTACTAACTCCTGTTTAAAATTTGGAACTTTAATGGGATGACAGTTGAGAAGTCTGATGAAACAAGAGTATACAGCAATTTTTCTGAAGGTTACCTTAATGCAAAGAAGGAAAACATCCAGATCTGGGCAAAATCCAGGTCTGTAATACAGGTTGCTGAAAGTGAGCACCCAAATCTTTGCCCCTTACACCTGCCAGCATGTTTCCTGTCTAAGCTCCTGAATTAGTCCAGGTGTAGTCCTAACTCTCTTTATCTTACTCCTGTGGCAGTATTAATATTAAGGATTTAATATTAATATTAAGGATTAATATTGACTAGACATTTTGTCTAAAGCCAAAATTTTCAGAAGGCAGACTAGGAGCAGAGATTACGGAGCGCTCCAGTTCTCAAGTGTTGAGCACTCAGCAGCTTCACTGAAGAGTGGGAGTTGCTTGTCTGTTCAGCAGTTTTAAAATCAGGCTACTTCTTTGGCCCGACTTAGCCTGTGGGGTTTTTTTAAATGCATTACAGCACACTTCTGTGAATGACTATTAACAATGCCATTATGCAATTCTTTGCCATTCATACTGATAGGCATACTGCAGGGTGCATGCTGAGATAAATCCCACAAAACTAGGAACAGGTTTATAATTAGAGACAGGGGGGGAAGGGGAGAGAAAGTTATTTGGAACATATTTTCGCTTTGTCTTTATTTCTGAAAATGTGTGATATGTCCATCTGGAGCCAGGCAATATCTGTGCTCAGTCAGTTGAAGAGAATGATGGAATGTTCTGACAAATCCTCTTCTCACAGCAGCTTCTATCCCAGGAGTAGCTCTTCCCTTACTTGGCTGTAGCAGTCATACTCTCATGAACTGAACCTAGGTCTGTTGCAGTTAAGAGCTGCTCATGCACAGGATAGAGGCTGAAATAATCAATCATAGTGTTGGCTTGATTTTTTTTTTTTCTTCAAAAATTTTAGCAATTTTTTTGAAGTATTTCGCCACTGTTACATGAGGTTTTGTAAGTGTTTTATGGTTCATCTCAGCATTGGGGTGTGCATTTCAGCAGAAAGGAATAGTGCCTCAGAGACCTGGATATTTAACAAAGTGTATTTAAAAAAATCTACTCCAAGTATTGCATATCTGAACTGTTCCCTCTTTATAATCATGGTACTGAATATGTAATGAAATGAAGCTGTAAAGAGAAAACCCCACAGTTGGTTCTGTGGGCTAATTAGAGGCCAAGAATGTAAGTGGCCATTTCACTTTAGGACTGTTTAGAAGTGAGGGGCTTTTTCTATTATTTTTACATGTTTCTTAAGTATGTAACTTCCTGATGCTGCCTTAGTGACAGCTGCACATGAGAGTGTGTGGCTCATACTGGGGATGATGAGGGCTGTCAATGTTCAGGAGAGTGCAAGCTGAACCTTTTAGTGCACTGTGGTCTTTGCCCCAGTATTTAAAGTGATGGCTCCCTGTGCTTAGTTACAGCTGTCAAAGTATAAAAGTGTTGGAATGTTTGAGGAGTTTTCCATTGCATTTGAGGCTGAGGTAGAGGTGAGGTGCTGATGGTGGAGCAGGATGGACTCTGCAGGGCAACTTGGGCCTTGTGGAGATCCCCTTAAGGGCATCATATGGAGAAATCCTGATTTCTTCCTGGTCAGAATTCCTGTTTCCTTACACCTAATGTGCAGAACAGCCATGTGAAGTGTTACCAGGTCCTCAACCCTCGTGTCTAAACTAAATCCATGAAGAGATGAAAACAATTGTTAAAGGATTGAAATTTTATGTAGTCTGATTAATTTTATCCTTGGAAAATGAACACCCTGGTGGGATTTTTCAATAACCTTTGAATTTTTTCATTAAGTTAATGCATATTAATTCGTGGCAGAATTAATCATATCTTGATTCATATTGTACGCTGCTTGGATTTAGTCACTAATGCAGAAATTGAAGTGGTCCAAAAAAGAAATGTCATCTTATTCAGTCAATATCATTATACATTTCTTCTAAGGTCAGGTTTCCATATAATGGTAGCATGATGCATATAAACACATCATTCTTAATCCTTTATCAAATAATTCAAAGGAAAAATGAGTCTTTATCCCTAAAGGAACACATGTCTAGCATATTATACCATCAAGAATAAAATAAATCCTGAGCTATTATTCTGTGATTCAGCAGGAGGCATGGGCAATCTGTCTTTGTTTGGCTTTCTTGGAAAGAAATCAAAATTAAACATAACACCCCCCAAAAAAACCCTCAGAACAAAGATTGGATGGAGTAGGCACCTGGATTTCAAACTTTGCTTCAGAAGGATATTGTTCATGGAAATCACTGGATTGTGAGGAGAGTGTAGAAGAACTGAGTCCTTATCTGTGTCTGATTGCATTGTTAGCTGTACAAAAACATTACCAAATCCAAACCTCAGGCAGCTGCCATACTCCCATTGCACAAATGTGACTGCCATTACAGCAGGGAAATGAATGTAGCATCCACAGTTTACAGAATGAGCTTAAATTGTTATTATCTGTAATAGATGTGTGCCACTCAGGCAAAAATAATATATGCTTTGGATAATATATATGATGTGTAACCTGAAGTACAGCATTTTGTGTTTTCTCTTCCAGCTTTAGTGTTAGTATTTGAGGCTTTTGCAGTTTAGGGGGGGTTGAGGTTTTGTGGGACCTTCACACTTCACCTAAATCGAACAGAAGCTGTTACAAGTCTGTCCTTGTAAAAAATCAACGTTGAGAAGAATGAACCCCATGATTTGGGGAGGGAACAGAAGGGAAGGAAAAAGAGGAGATTTGGGGCATCTGCCTTGAAAATGGGTTATCATCTATACCAGACATGTCGTTGTCTCTCTGTCATCTATATTTATTGCAGTGAAAAGTGGATACATGCTGCTCCCAAACCCAAATTTGCCATTCATTTCCTTTGTACCCGTTCTGAATGGGTATAAACAGTTACCAAATCTACCAGGCACACGAGGGTTGGCACGCCAGGACTGGTGTTTGCTGCCTTGATGGTGGGGCTATCAGGAGACAGGTACTCATAAAAGCAGAGGCAAGGTCCTGAGAGGATACAACATTTCAAAGCAAGCCATAATTTTTGTAAAATAAAAATATCTGGAAATTAAAATGTGTGTGGGGGGATTAGTCAACAATCACTGTAATTTTATTTTCATTTATTTTTTATAGTCATTTTCAGTGGAAATTAATAGGGGCAGTAAAACTCTTTACAACCATTTTGCTGCAGTATTTATGTACCTTCATATCTGAACTGTCAAAGTTAAAAGCGAAAATTCAGCCATGAGTAGGGAACAGCCACTCACCATGTACTGAGAAATCTGTGGGGTTTCCCTTGCAGCTTTTTGGTTCTCTAAACCCCCAGAAAATAGTAGCTTGCTTACAGCCAGGACCTCTTATGACTTGTAAACATGATATGAGGCTGCATAACAGCAGTGAGTTTGCACTCAGCTGGTGGCTCATCCGGTGAGGATTTACATTTTTGACTGATTTCCAGCACTTCCGTTGCCTCGTGGGGACAGGGCTGTGTGTGTGAGGCCATGCAGGCTCCAGTCAGAGGTGGTAACCAAAGTGCAAAACTCAGTTGCTCTTTCCAGGTGTTGTATTTTTAGTATATTCCAATGGTTTGTCGAATACCTCAACAGTGCTTAGTGAGTTAGGGTAGTTTTGGGGAATTATCTGAGTCATGTACTTGCCATGTCTGTGTTTACAATTGTTATATGTTCATTCTGTCTCATATGTTCATTCTTCGTTACTTTTCTTAAATGACTGCTTAACTAAGCACCAAGTGGCTTTTAATTTAAAACATTTTGTAACCCTGAGAGGAATTTAAGGACAGGAAACCATTTTGGTTGACTATGACAACTTTGTGTTGATTGTTGCTAGAAAATGTATGAATCTCCTCCCTGCTGGACAAATGATTGGCACTTCACTAATTTTAAGTAATTCAAATAATTAGAGCAAGCAGATCTATTCAGTGGAGTGATCCATTGCCAGGATAAGCATTAGCACTAATGGCTATCTCAGCAAAATCTTGTGTGGCAGACAGCACAAAATGGCAGTGCTGGCAGCCTTTTTTGTGATGAATTACGTTGTGAGAAATGAGGTCTGCGTGCTCACAGAGAAGCAAGAAAGGTACATTCTATTTCAGTTGAAATGTCGGAATCAAGCCCCAGGTGTATAAAAAAACCTCTTTATAACTGTGGAATGTATTAGGTGGACCTCAGTAATTGCACATTTTGCAAATGTACAGACCTGTGTAGGGCCACGGTGCTGGAGGCAAGACGTGGCCAGAGGGGCTCAGCACTGGTCTGGGGCCTCAGCATGGGGATGTTCTCATCTCCTGGAACAGCCAGGAACTCTGATGGGGGGTCCCTGGGGTTTGTTTCCCTCCTGTGATGTGACACCGAGAGGATGGTCCTGAATGATCTTTTCTGTGCTTTGTAGCAGGGGGCTGTTGTACAGCTACTTGTGTGTGTCCTCACATTGGCTAACTTTAGTACAGCTGAGGAACTGTAAATGGAAAATGGAGCAGGAGTTTTTTTAGGAGTTTGAAGTATATTAGGGGAACGTACAGATGGAAGCCTGGTCCCTTTGACATGGTGGTATCAGCAAAATAATCCATGTGAGCTGCCGGAAAGATGCAAGCTGGAGGGTGTGATTGAAGCCTGACCTTCCAGAGTGAGCTTAAAGGAGTATGTTCACCCCAGAGTAGAAACACTGTTTATGAGCAGTTACCATTCTTATCTGCTCAACTTGTTCTATTTTGAAATCTTACCATAAAGCTTGAAAAGAATAATTAAAAACAAATTACTTGTGTATTCATTGTAATTTATCTGTTTGTTTGTTTTGGTTACTAGCTTCTGATTATTTATGTGCATTTCAAGTACAAGAATTTTGGGGAATACTATTTCAGTATAATATAGACAAGCGTTTTTGCTAGAATTAATAGCTACCAAAATAAATAATCTCATTGCACGCAAATACAAAATGTCTGTGATGTGTGATGGACTGCAAGATCTATAATGTTCAGAGTAGTATATATGTCTTGTTTATTAAGAGATCTCTGTAGTGAGAAGGCTTTATTGAGTGCAGCCATGTTCAGAACTCTTAGCTTTTTCTCTCCCTTTGCTCTGTATATATATTTTTAAAAGAGGACGTTTCCTTGAGGTTTTGATTGTTATTTTTCAGCTGTTTGAAGTCTTTTTCCCAATTACAAACTGTGTATTACAGAAATGGAGGCAAACGTTCTCAGCTATAAATGCCCTAGCTAACAGACACAGGCAGTTTGGCTACCCTGGTTACTATGGTGAGAGCTGGAGAGGATGCCTGTAGCACATCAGTCTCTGCGTTGTTCAGGCAGGCTGTTTTTAATTTAATCCTGGGCTTGCTTACGAGCTGCAATATTAATCTATTTGTATCCTCTTTCAGCACTTCCTTTGCTCTGCAGTGTAAGCCCCTTAATATAGATTGACTGGAGGAGAGCAGCTCTGCCCTCCGTGTGCCTGTCTGAGGTGCCCGGTGTGACTGGAGAGCAGGGAGGGATGACCTAATGTGCTGCAGGCAGGAAGCAGAGCTGATTAGCCTGCCTCCAGGGATGCCAGTGCAGGGTGTGACTGGGCTGCTATAAATCTGCTGAGGAACATTTGCTTCTCTGGAAGAGATGACCACAGAAATATGTACAGGACCAAAAAAAAAAAAAAAAAATCTGCGCCCATATTCATCAGTGTTTGGTTGCCTGTTGGTATGAGCACATGATAAATTCTTCCACATAGCATGATAGGGATTCTCCATTCCATTCTGGGTTCCCTAAGTCAAATGCCATCTCCCCCCCCTCCCTATCCTTCCCTCACCATGTTGAAATGCTTTTCACAAAACAGAATAATCGTCACAAAAGATCTCAAAAGGAGCCCACCTCAACACAGTGTTGAAATTCTGTACCTAATCCACAACCTGCTGATTCAGGAGAGAGATTTGAAACTTTTGGCTGGTGACTGGGAGACATGGGATTTCACATCCCTTTATGGAGAAGAAAATGAGTACTTGTCTTTCTCAAATCCACACAAGTAGGACGTGGAGCTGTAAGGCCAAAGGCAGACAAGGCAAGAAGAGCATGTCAGTGTGGCATGATGATTATTTTTCCAGCTGAATTACTTGTCAAATTTGAAATGCATCTGTAATCAGGCTGAAACAGCCTTTTCAAATAAAGTTGCTGTATATTGGATAAATAGTTGCATAAATTATTTCTGATGGCATGGTATGTATGTCATAGTTGCCTCTGTGGAAATAAGCATATTTAGTATAACTGAATTAATGTTATTAAAATCTGGTCTTCTGAATGCTTCAATGCCATTACTTTCTTCATTTTACTTTTTAGCAAGTTCACAGAAGGAGCATTTTATTTTAGTTGGCAAATACAGTAATGATAGCAAAAGCAGCTAATACCAAAGTGAAAAATAAGTAACTTGGTTATTTGTCAAAAAAGGGCTTAAATATCACAGATTTGAATGACCTAGCTTGCCATCTTGAGTCTCCTAGCACAAATCTATGTTTGCAAGATTGGGCTGTCAGATAGAGGTGATAGGGCACAGAAATGGAAATATGACAAATTTCCTGGGAGAACAGAGGAAGGAAAAACGACAACAGAACAGAACACAAAGTCTAAAGTAGCAGGGCATAGACAGGGTTTGAGAATCAGGGGAATACAGGAGTGACAAAAGTGCTCTGATCAGCAAGAGGAAGCTTAGAGCTGATGTGATAGCAATAAAAAACCATCCAGTTTGCAATCAAAACAGAGGCAAAGCAGTGGGCAATGCAAACCAAGGTTTATAAATGATTAACAAATTTTCATCTTATCTACCTTAATGTGAAATACAGGGTGCTGCTTGCTGCCTTGCTGAGTAGTACACAGGATTTACTGATTGGCTACCACAGTCTGTCAAATGCCATCTCGATAAATGTCCCTGTACTGCTGCAGCCAAGGGAGCATTTCAAAGTGTTTGTCTTAACCTGCATTGCCTCACTGAGACTTACACAGTAACCAAGAGCCAGGAGAGCTAAAATCAGGGTTTTTTTCTGCAATTCCCAGTGCTCCACAGTTTTGAGTACCTTGCTTGGTGTCTGTCCTCAAAGGCTTGGGTGATTAAAAGTTACTGTAGTGCTCCTTGTTTCTCTGCAAATCACAAATCGAGCTGGGAATAAACCCAAGAAGGATCAATTTGTAGTCTTGTGCTGTAACTTCTGAACCACTTTAATACACAATATAACCAGCCAGCAGTGATGCTTCATGACTGGCAGCTTGAAAGGTAGTACACAATATTGTAGGTGATGTATTTCAGAGCTTGTAGTGAAGTTGTTTCTTATATTGGGATCTTTGTCCAATGTTTCTAATGCAGTGTACTGACCTGAAGGTAAACTGGTAAAATGTAAAACATTTTTCCAAAGTGGATAGTCTTTAATAGGGTTGCAGGAGTGTACTCTTAAAGTAGTTGACTGTGTATTTGTACTCTATCAAGAATACAATTTTAGCAGTAGCAAACCCATTATTATTTCACTGTCACTGTTTTGATCTAGTGAAGCCTGCAATAAACAGGCTGAGTTGTGTAAGTGAAAGCGTGACAGAGTGGAAAGAAAGCTGGTCAGGGGGATTTCTGACTCTTAACTGCAACAACACAGAATAGTGAGGCCAGCCAGGAAGGCTCCTCAAGCACTGATGTGTTTCATAGCAAGAGCTATCAAAAACTGACACCATCTCAGGATTAGCAGCCAAAAGAAGCTGCTGCATGTGTTCAGGGTGTATTTACTTACCTTGCTCTATCCCTGCTATGGCAGGTTAATACTTGAATTCATACTGCCTGGTTTTGCCTTTGTTGTCTGCTCTCGTGGAAAGGTTCCACCATTTGTAAGACAGTGGCACTGATGGGATTAAGCCTGGATGTTAGTTATCTCCCCTCACTGGCATCTCAAAAAACAATCTGGAAATGCTACAGGATGATCTTTTCTGCGGGGAGGAAAATGAAAAATGTGAAACTCCTTGATTTGTTCAGCACGCTCCTTCCCTTTGCATTTTCTCTTTCACTTTCAATGGATTTTTTAAGGGAACAAATAACATATTTAAACCAGCTTCAGGATAATCTGTGCTTGCCTCCTCAGATGTGTGAGACAATGAACACATTTTCCTCAGGACCAGGCTGGGATAGGTCTGTTTTGCTGCTGAAAAAAGGCAGTGGTGGAAAAACTGATTATTGAGGTAGTTGCTCTTAGAACTCCTTTATTCATGAGTTCGAATTTATGCAAATAGGGGCTTAGGACTGGAAGCTTCTGCATGAAATCACTGATGACAAGTCATCAGTGCTTTTTTTGTCCTTTTTAAGACTCTGCATCGTGTATCTGTCATTGAGTTTTGTACTGGAAGTATGGGATAAGCATAGCTGATGGTAAACACGTTTATCTGATGAGCTAAATCAATGGCATCCACTTAAACTGGCACAGATGTGCTAATAAGCATGGATTGCTGTAGATTTTGCAGATTTTATGTATAGTTTTGAAGCTTTTAATGTGACTAATACATATGTATTTTCTTATTTAAAAGAATTGGGTATATTAACACTGGAAACACTTTGGAAATGACTGGCTTTCTCTGGTGGAGATACGGGAGAGAATGGAAAGTCATTTTGTTCTCTCTGATAATTTGTCAGATGCAAAGGTTGTAAAGAAGACCTTGCTCACTGGAAGCAGAATCTGCTGCTCTCTCTTGATACGAAGAGCACTTAGTGTGAAAACTTTCACATTGTTGTTCTGTATGCAATGAATTTGATATAGGGAGAGGCGCACTTGATTAATACCTGGCAGTGTTTATGTGTTCAGTAACAATTTGTCCATCTTCTCACTCCTCTGCCTCTCCTCTTTGGTTCATTGCTCTCCAGCATTGCACACAATTTTAGTGAAGTCTTAATGTAACGCTCTCTTCCTCCGATGCAAGGGTACTGTTTTTCAGTACAGTTCCTAGAAGAGGTCTGAGAGCTTAAATAGCAGCTTGGCCTCTTTTTCCATTGCCATGTCTCGGAGCATGCCGTGCAGTTGGAGAGGCAGGCATTTTGGGTGCAGGAAGCTAATCTTAGCCTTCCTGTTTAGGGAAGGTGGCTCCTCTCTCTCAAGCACATGTGGCTTCAGAACAGTCCCCAAGTTCCTGATGAGCCAGAACTCAAGAGCACATGATGCTGTCGGTGTGAAGGCTGCTGAGGAACAGGAATTCTTACCAAGCCTGAGCTGCAGACCTCTCTGGGGCTCTCTGAGGTGCTGGTGTGAGGTGGGGAGGGCTGGCAGGGCAGCTGGTGCTGCTGTGCTGTCAGCAGGAGTGGCTGCCTGCCCAAAGGTGCTTCCTGCACTCACGTTGGTTAGCTTTGGGAGGGCCCAGCTGTTTGCAGCCACTTATTCCATAAGCTGAGCTGGGCAGTGCAGGCAGAATTTCAGGAATGTTCGGTGTTAGAGTTGCACTTCCCCCCCAGCTCAATCCCCCCATGTCCCTGTGTGGTCTCTCTGGATTCGGGGCTCCAGAATGGGAAGAAGATGGGAGATCTGGTGGTATTCAGTCAGTCAGGTGGTTTTGTGCTGATGCTTCTGACATGGGTTTGTAAAAGATCAGTTAAACTCATAAATGCTTGCTCTCCCTCTGTTGGTTCCACAAGCCACTGGGATTTGGGAATGGGTTTCTCCAGCTTTGCTGTGCAGCAGGGTGAGGGGAGATGAGGGATTTGCAGCTGCATAGAAGAGTGGCTGTGATCCTGCCTGAGAGGGAAATGAAAGCATTTTTGTCTCCACTTTCAGTATGAAGAGATGACAGGCAGAGAGGGAATGCAGACTTCCAGCTAGCACTGACAAATGTTCCTAATAGAGAGGAGGAATATTTCCATTTTGTGTTCCAGTTAATTTTCAATCATGTCCAAGCAAAATGAAGGAAGCTGAGAGAGGATACAACAGTGAAAAAGCAATCGATGACAATCTAGGAAATGGAAAAATCCAATTCAGTTTTTGTCACCGGTTAAAGCTGAAACTGTTTAATTTGAAAAAGAAATAAAACACAGTTCTCTCTGACTTATCACTCCAATTACTTTTGCATTATTTCAGTTGATTTTAAAGCTGAGTGAAAAGGGAGGGGGCATGGGGCACTGTCTCTGTTTACTGCACAGAAACTCTTAGTTCTCTTAATGTGTTTAAATAAGCAATTACACTGTAGGGAAGAAATATAATGGTTTAATGCAAGATGTCTAAGAGCTTCTTCAGTCTTTTCCTTTGTCTCTTGTGAGGAGATGAATTGCTGTTTTCTTTGCAGGAGGCATTCAGCCAGCCAAAACCTCCTAATTATTTGTTGTCTTGATTATCTTTTGCATACATACCACTCACTGGACAGTCATTATGAAATATTGAATGTCTATGCAGGATGGTTGTAGGATGCTTTTGGGAGGGAAGGATGGTGTGCTTATAGTGAGGAAACAGTCAAGAAAGGAAAGACAGTCTGAAAAATAACAGACTTCAGTTTCAATTGCTGTTTTGAGATGCTGAAGAGCCTGAGCTGAGAAACTCCTGTGTAGTTAAGTATAATTTTAAGTTGGTTTTTAGTAGTAGTAAAGAACCCACAGTTAACCTCAGAGGCCTTTTATGCTGCGTTCTGCACGAGGTAAGGACCTGGTCCTTGTCTTCAACCTTTTTACCTTCTAAATGGTAAGGAATTGGGGAGCAAATTATGTATTTAAGGAGAACATTACAACCCTGATGGTTCCATTTTGTCTCTAAATTCTGCTGTTCAAATTTGTCTTTTGCACAGAGGGGCACAAATTTGGAAGGCCTGATAGGATGGAGGGAGTAAAAATAGTAAAAAAAAAAAAAAGAAAACCTGTCTGTGGAGCTCCCAGGGGTTGGGAAGAGCAAATAGTCAACCAGCTGCTGGAAGGGCTTGGAGCTCAGCATGAACTGAGCAGGGTAGCACTGGTGCTGTCCTGGTGTTTTGAAAGGCTGAGAGCAGTTCTGTTTCCTCCAAAAGGCTGAGGAACTCTGAAGGGAATCTGGAGGATTAAGAGGCTCACTAGATATTTTTTATTTTTTTCTCCTGATCTGTTGTGCATTTTCTAGGCAAATGTGCGTGCTCCTGCTCACCCAGCAGACCTTGACCTGATGTCCAGAGCCCCTGGGGAAGCTCTAACCTCTCTGTCAGCAGTGAGGCTGGAAATAAATGGGAGACAGAAACTTTGCCCATATTGTCATCGCTGTAGCTTTTCATATGAAATCTTACATCACCCCTAGTTGAATTGCATTCTGGCTATAAGCTGAAAAGCAAGCTGTTTCACAAGCTGTGACCACTGAACCAGTAGCTATTAGGAGAATGGTAGTAAGTTCTTAAAACAGTAACACTTTCTTCTTTCCTGTGAATAATTGGAGTTGACTACAGCAGTGGTGTCCTGGTGTTTGTGTTTCTGTGCAAGCCTTTTGCCAGGTCTCTCTGGAGACAGCACAGGCTGGGTTAGATATGTATAGCCATACTGCTTGAACATGCTGTAGAGTTTCTCAAATAGCCTTTAAAAGTTTCCAAAGAACAGTGGGACATGGAGGACAGAATCTATGTGGCTTAATGATTTTTCTCAACTTTCACTGTCCTCCTGTTCTTCTACTCTGAAATAACTAATTTTTTAGGATTTCGTGTGTGTGTGTCTGCACAGAGTGGGGTAGGCAGCTCTGTTCAGTCTGACCTGGCTGCTGAAGCTGTAGTGTGGAAGTTCTGCAGCTATGCTGGTGAAGTGCTGCACCTGGAAACCTTGTGTGACTTTTAACTGTAACTTCGTGTTCCACCACACCTTCTACCACTGGCTTCAAACCATAGTTTTGGCAAAATTTTTTCTCAAAGCTGTTTGGTAGGTGATGTGCCCTTTCTTCAGGTGGAGATCACTTGATTTGTGCAGAGCTTTTAACTGACTCACTCACTCAAAAAGTATTTGCCAGTGGCACTGCACTGTCATGTGTAATGTGCCACCTTTTACTAATGATGCCAGCAATATGAATCTCACCTGCGGAATGTTTGTATTGCTGAACTTGAATTGCTTGGTGCTCTTGTGTGAAAAAAAAACAAAACTATGAGTAACAGTCTAAGTAACTTGGAGAAAGAAACTAGATAACATAGCTGAGAACTGAGAGGTGGAAACATGTTAATCTACACACAACCAATAACAGCAAACTGATACCAAAAAAAAATATTCTGTACTTTTCTTACATGTGTACATCATAGTTGAAAATAGGAGACCTAGATAAGTTGTTTTTCACAGTAGGTTGCAAACTTTGCAAACTAGATTATTTTTCAAGGGCTTTTCTGGCAAAGTTATGGTAAAGGTGCTCCAAGTGACAGAAATTAAAATCCTTGTAAATTGCAGAGCTTTTCTAGAATTGCATTTTCCATTGCTGTTTGTTCTGCTTTTATTAATAGTAAAGGTCAGTTCTCTGAAAAACTCTTAGCAGGCTTGGTTTTGGTTTTTTCCCCTCAAGTCTTCCCAAAGCAACTTCCAGTGTCCTCATGTAATACTCTTATTAGTCTAGTTCATCAATATTGCATATTATCCTCCTGGGTTTCCTGCAGCATCAGAATAAATACTTGCTTTCCTGCAGCTCATGAATCCAGGTAACCATGGCAAAATACAGTCAATAAATAAGTTGCCCTGCTCTGAGTGTGCTGCACAATTGCCTTTGTGCATTTGACAACAGCACAAAAGCACAAGTGCTTTATTACTTCATAACATCTCAGCAGGACTGTTGATGTGAATAAATGTTCAGAGCTGAATTCACCTTTGGGGAAGGTTTAGCAGGAAGATTCTTGTAAAGTCAGGTACAGAGATGTCCAGGTCTAATTTTGCAGGATTCTTAGATTGCTGTCTGCCTGAATTCAGCCTGTTCTTTCTGTCTGATGCCTTTGTGTTTGAAATTTCTGAGATAGGTACAATAATTGCCTGGGCTCCTGCTGGTTTCAGATATTAGGTGTAATACCTGGTAAACATTTTAATCTCTTCCAGGATCTGTAAAGCACACTTAACTTGCCTGAAATTCATAAATTCATAGCACACAGAGCTAGGAAGAAACATAGTGATTAAACTCTTCCACAGCATGAGGCAGAGAATTGCTCTCTGATTTCTTTAGTCTGCTCCATAATTGGTAGTTCAACAGAAGTATGTTTCTTCTAGAAGGGTGACTGATTTTGAGTTTAAAATTCTGAAAGTATGCATTATACTTTTTAATCAATCTCTTCTACCAAATAATGCCCTTAAATGTCTATTGGGGGTGGGGTTTTTTGTGCTCTGGCATTAATGTAATTCATTATGATGTGCTTAAGTTTGCTGTTTAACGAAGTTGACTTGGTATTTATTGAAATAATTGTGGGATATATAACACTTGTGAATGCCAATTCCATGAGGTGAAATTTGGTACTTCTGGATGAAGCACCAGGAGTTGACTGGATGCCAAATAAGATATGGTACTTCATAGACAACAATGTCTGTGTTGTGATGAAAGGGTATTTCCTTTCATGAAATAAATACTGGATCAAAAGCAATCTCTTTGATTTTTTTTTTTAAGTTTTTTTCAGCTGTGGAATTTGCTGGAATTGTACCAAAAGGAATAGGAATTGTTTTGGTGAAGAAAGCATTAAAACTACTACAGAGCTACTTACTGTTTTTCTGACAAAACAAATAAGAGAGAACGTGTAGGAGGGGAAACTTTGACAAATGTGCAAAATATATTCTTTTCATCAAATTTTGAGCTGTGTTTTCTATTAGCCTTCTCTGGTAGATGTTGTTGTCAGTACGTGCAGCACTTGCCTGTGATTTTTGGAGAGTCCTTGGTAAACCTTGCACTGTATTTTCAGTCTTTGCCTTTTCAAACTATACCTAAGAGTTGCACAGTGAGGAGGCATCAGGTTTGCTCCTGGAGCTTTTGGGGTTCAGGCCATATATGCAGGGGTCATATGGAAAAGCTGATTCCAGCCACAGCTTTCTCTTCACTCTTTCCATTTAACACAACCCTCGCAACTGCCTTCTTTTAATTTTTTATTTTTTTTCAAAATTCTGACCTAAAGATACCCAGCCAAGATATCCAAAGAGAAGAGAGACTGTGTGGGGGAGATATCTGTGATATGGTCAGATGATGAATTTCTGCTAAAATGCAAATTAATGCTCACTATGTCAGAGACTTCACTGTGAAATAAGTTTTCTTTTTTCCCAATTTTTCATAGTTTCAGCTTGTCAGAACCTTGCATAGACTAAAGTTGGAGCCATTTGCAATTGCTGAAAAATTTAAACTCCAGGAGATAAGCACTAAGTTGGTTTTGTTTGTACATCTGTTTGTGTGGTGTGCCATCACAGGATTTTGGGCAGAAAAACAATTTCATTTTAGCCAAAGAGTAAAGACAGGCACTTTCCTGCCCTTGTTGCTTACTGTGGATTGGAATAAGTGCATTTTCCTCTAGAAAAGCATTTGCTGACTTACTTTTTTTTTTCTGCTAATGGAGTTTTATATATATATATATGAAGTGAGTTTTTGTTTTCAAGAATTATTCAGAGTTTTCTCTGATTCTGTTGGTTTTGAGTTCTTTGTTTTGTTGTTGTTGTTTGTAGGGGTTTTTTTTGTTGGGTGTTTTTGAGGAATTTTGCTTTTACCATGACTACAGCACTCACGATTTACCCAACCTTCTCCTAGGAGGATAAAGTATCATATCAGGTTTTGTTAATGGAGCCTTTGAGTATTTTATTGGCTCTATGTGAACACGTTCGTGTGTGTGAGAAAATAATATATACAGTAGATACATGTTTTAACTGCAGCTTATCTTAACTGTTAAACAGCATGAGACCAGTTAACTATGGATGGATTTTTTTTATTAAAACAGCTGCCTGGGTAATTTTTAGTTTAGTTGCTTGTACCTGATTGCAACACAATGGTTTGGATTCTTTTTTTTGCTTCTGGCAGTTGTGGTCAGGAGTGACCCCCAAGTTACTTTGATGAGGTGAATAGTGTTCATATTCTGTAGATAACCCTGCTCCTTAAAGAATAATGGATTTTTCTTTTCAAGCAAATGCAAGTCTTCCTCTACTGACAAAAATAGTTTAAAAAAATGTCATGGATCATTTTAAACATTAAAGGTTTAGGGGGATTGTGTCTTGAAGTCTTCAAGACATCCCTTTTTTCTGAACAGTCTTTGTTAACAGTGAATTGCAGAGCATGGAAAATGGTGCCTGAAAGGTGCAATAGATCCTTTTATAAATTTTAAAATATAAATGGAGCAAAGGGACACTTAATATTAGCACTCACTTTAGTACAGACAAAACCTTCCCAGATTTGTTTCTTGACTGACTGCAGACAGTAAAAACTGGAATCATACTGTGTTGATGTCATAAAATCAGAAAGAGTGAACAGAAGGAAACCTAAATTATTTGGTAGCGATCAGATCCCAAATCTACTTAATGAGTCAACAGTTTTGTTCATTTTTATTGCAGCCTATGACAAATTTTAGGTGAGAGTCAATGCTTCAAGGCATTCTTATGGCTTGCCCTGCCAGAGGCAGGAGCTGGTGCACAGGGACATGGATTCACTTTCAGAAGCTCATAGTCCTTTTCAGACCGTTTGGTTTAGACTCAAGGTGTGGAATTACTGGTTTGCTGATGAGATTCTTACTGTATGTTTAATGCAATGATTCCTTTCAGTTTCCTCTTTATTGTATACAAGTCAATTTTTTGATTTTTTTTTTAAACAAAGATAACCTTTTGGAAGCAGAAAGTAACAGTATCACCTGGAAAACACAACTCAGGCCAATAGGGTTACAGTGTTAGAGCTGAGTAAAACTGATGCATAGTTTGACTGCTCGTTTATGGACTGGGGATTGATGATGTGCTCCCCTAAAGTGTATCTAGTTTTAATTTGCTGTATTGGATTTTTTCTTGTTCCAGAGAATATCTACCTTTGCCAACATCTGTTTATCTTCCCAAAAGTCCCAATTTTCAGAATCCTGCACACTTGTAGAGAAGGTACCATGCCATTGCCATAATTTTGACTTTTGGGTGCCTCACCTAAATGGAGCTGGAAGTTGTGCTGGTCCTTCACTGAACACTGATGTGACTCTTTGTCACTTGACCAGACTTTTTCATGCTGCCTTTACATTCTATTCCAAATCTTCCTCACTTACATCCTTCCTATCTTGGATCGAACCCTAGTCTATAGAAATAATTTACCATAGGTTCAAATCCTGTATTTGGTTTGTGTTCATTCTTATCCTCTCAGATTTCTTCCTATTTTGGTGCTTTTTTTTTTTTTTCTTACCTGTATTCTGACTTGTGCTTTTCTTCTTTCTACTCCTTAAATAACTGTGCTTTCCCTATGCAGGAAGCTTTTCTTGCCTTCTTAATATTACCTCACTATAAAATAGTGGGTTAGTCTTAAGTGGAGAGGAAAAATAATCCTTCACACTGATATCTGCTAACCTTGAGTGTGCTCTGGCAAGTCTTCCTTTTCCTTTCCTTCTCCCATCATCTCTTGGCTTGGCTTTTCATACTGCGGAGTTCTAAAATCTGTCACTATCTGTTCACTTGCACTGATGTAAAGTTGGCTTGTGCCATGGTTTTCTCTTGGCTAGGTTTGTTCAAAGCTCATCCCTCTTCTGTCAGCTCTGACTGCCCTATTTCCCTCAGACTTGTGTGTGTTTGGCATGTGTTTTTGTCATGCTGCTCTTTTAATCTCTGTCTTTCCATATGAACTTAATATTCTGTGTCGTGATTTCTAACACTTTTGACCAGCTCAGATGCTGCTTCCATCCCATTCTCTGTCTTTTCATATGATGCAATATATTTTATTATGCTTTTCACACCTTTAGCAATTTTAGCATAGGTCTCCTGCATGAATTTTAGCTGATTAGATTTTGCTTCTTTTCCTCTTAATCTTGTCTGGCTGTGGTTCAGAACAGGGGCCAACTCTTCTGGTGGTTCTCTCATCTCCTTTACAGAACACATTCAGGCAGGTGGAAGCATATGACAAGCTTGGAGTAATTTTTCACTGTCTTCTTGCAGTGGAAAACTGGGCATTGAAAAACAAGAAGTCATGTTTTGTATCTTGTGGGAAGTCTGCCCATTTATCCTGTAGTAACTTGTTTGCAGCTGGAGAAATAACTTGAACACTTTGTTTTTATAATTCTCTACTATCAATGAAGCCCTGGAATTGCAGCAGCTGTAAATAACTTCATTATTAGTCCCTTTAGAGAAAAGAAAGTCTGATCATACATTTCTCCTTGAATTAGTGAGTACATTTTCTTGTGTCCTTCAGAACACCTTTTGACAATGGTCTTTCTCTCTGCATGTTTGGTTTGTGCAGGGTTTTTTTACCTAAATAATGCTCTGTTTTTTTCAGTTAGGAGAAATTTGATAGCAAAACCAACTTCTCATTCCTAACCATTTGTGGGCTTGTCACAGGCACTTGGTCTTAAACACCAGAGAAATGTTGTGCTGTAATTTCTTTGGGAAAATTGCTCTTCTCTCTAGTCTGATAACACATTGCAAAGATTATTTTGGTTTCTGTGCTTCAGCCTTCCTGGCTGGCATTGCCATCTCAAAGTGGTGTAGGGAATTTATGTCCACCTTGTCCTTTTCTTAGCTGTTGATTGTAAGTATTGCATCGAATCTGTTATTCTGCTACAGAAATACCTGTAAAATTGCCATCAACCACCTGGTGCACCTGAGGACAAACTTTTAAATCCTTTAGTCATTGCTTTTGTCAAGCTGAGACCTTTTGTATGATCTCTTCAAAGTCAATGGGCACTGGCTGCTCCCATTCCTTTCAACCTTCCCAGGTCCTTCATGTGATCAGCAGCTGAGGAGTCTTTCAGATGAGATATTAAACAGAGATTAATTCTGGTGCATTTACCCTGGACTACAAACAGAAGGTAGTTTCCATGGTAAGGGAGGAAATCACCTCATTGAGCTGTTTGTTTCCTCATCAGCTGAGTTGCTGCCTGTTCACTAACAAACAGAACTCATTTGCTCACACAAAGATGAGCCTCTGAATGCTCAACACTCCCATCTGGGGAACAGTCAAAGGACAGGGTATGTCTGCTCAGAGTGGCTCCCCAGCTTGGCAGCTGAGCATTATAAGGCAGTTTAATTCCAAATACACCGCCTCTCTTGAGGCTGTGCACCCTGTGTCGTGGAGGTTGAACGAGATAATCAGCTGGATCACTTTGGCCGTGACACAATACCACTTTGGGTGACACAATACCACATTGTGCACACATATCAGAAAGATCTCTGCGAGTTATCTCAGAGGCAGTGCTGCTGAAAAGTAGATTGGACTGAGCTTGGATTTGAGTGATGTTCCTGGGCTGTGTCTGATACAGCTCAAGTACACCTTTATTTCTATCTTCATCATGTCAACTGCATATAATGAGTCCCTTTTGAACCACGCATCTTTGTAACTGTAATTAAAAAGATTAATACATTCCAAGTTCTGGTGAAACTCTACTTAGCTTACACAAGACATTGTAAAACATTTTTTATGTCGTGAAACCTTTACAGACTTGAAAAGCTGCTTCAAGTTTTAAAATTGAACTATGTATTTATTCGAGTAAAAACTATTTAATTGTGTACAATTGTGCCATGTATAACATAGATTTGAAGAATATCAAGATGGAAGGGGACCTCAAGTATCATTTGGTCTAACTTATCTTGAATAAAGTGTGTACTTTTTGAAGTACACTCTTTATGAAGGCATTTATATGACTGATGTGTTTACTTACACATTTCTCTGGTATTCTCTTTGTTAAGAGATTGCAGGAGGCTTTGAAATTAATTTTGGCCGTGATTATGACATTTATATTAGTTAATGACATGCAATTGTCTTGTGTTTTTGTTGTGCTTACTTTGTTGGGGAATCTGTGTGGTGTTATCTAACACATGCACTCTGTGTTTGAGTAATCCAGGGATCACCTTTTCCTGAAAGCATCCACGTCTTACATTGAAATAGTTTTAAAATCCATTTGATTTGTCAGGATTAATCTTAATTCTTTCCTAGAAGACAACTAATTCTAGCTGTAAAATACTATGAAGTTATATCTTAGTTCCCTGTGTATTTGTATAAATAAGCCTGCTATGTAGATAAAATATAATAGTTCTTTTGTAATACTAACTTTTTTTTAATAAAGAAAACACCCTTTTCTTTTTTTTTTTTGCCAATGAGCTACAAAGAAAAATGCAGAAGAAATTAAAACTTATATTTAATGAGCATGAATGATTAATTGCTATTCTTGGAGTGATGCAGTTAAATAATATATGAAGTGGTTATTCAGAACAGCTGACAGCAAATTACTCTTTCTAGGTTTTTGTTTGCTATTTATTCTTACCGTATAAAATACAGGGGTGACCTACATTTAATAAATGTATGCTTGTATTGTAAGCTAAGAAATAAGTAATCATAATAAGTCACTATAATAAATCTTTAAAATGGATGAGAATAAATTGTTATTTTCTCTGCTGCTTGAGGAGCCCAAGTGAGTGTTACTTACTCTTGTATTACATTGAAATCTGTGTGAACACTGCACTGTTGTTAATTAAGATTTTCCTTGTAAAATGGATCATCTCGGAAACCTTTTAAAAATTAATTTATTCAGTTATTTTATCATCACTGGTGCATGAATCAGGTTGCTATTCCCACATCTCTGGCTGTAGTATGTTAAGGGAGGCAGTGCTTGCTCTTCTGAGCCCCCTGCCTTTGTGGGATGTAGATTTTCTTGCTCGGTGAACGTTAGAAGTGCAAACTGCTTTGAGACTGAAATCGGGAGCGGGGTTTACTGCTTCTATTTGTGGCTCCTTTGAGCAGCCAGTTGCCAAGGAGATCACTGGCAAAACCCCAGCAACTCCCTGTACCACGTTAGCCTATAAAGCCAGCGCTGCAACAGATCCAGTGACAATCATTAGACACTTCCTGAGAAAACACCCTGGAGGTTTTAGGAGGGTTTATATTTCCACCACCTGTTTCATTGTCACATCTGCTCTTCAGCAAACAGAAAGGGAAATGTTTATGATCTCTGGATAAATATATTATTTGTTTCTCTTCCTGATATTACCGATCAATGTCTGTTAAAAACATTTCTATATCTATTAAAAAAACACCATTTCTCTGCCTGCCTTGTGTAATCCTTCTTTGTGTCAGAGATAATTAGCAGCCATCTAATAAGATTAGCCAGCTAGTGTGATTAGTGAGCTCAAACCCTGTCCTTTTCCTTTTGCAGGTAAGTGAATGTGGCATTCAGCATCCCTATCTACATTATTATCACTTTCTTTGGCTCTTATTTCTGGTGCCAATTTTCATGGAGTGAAAACAATAAAGGCAATTGGAGAATACTGACATGCAGGTACTGTGGATGCTGTTGGAGTGTATATTCTGAGAGAGATGGTAAGTGGGACATTTTCCATCTTCACCTGCATCATGATAGCATTTTGATTATTTGCTGCTGACATGTAGCAGCAGCCTGTTGTGCTCTTGGAAACCAGCTCTCTGTGGCGTTGCTGGAAGGAGAAAAAAAATGGGAGATGTTTTTGTTGGATTGGTGGATGCCAGTTTTATGTGTGTGGTTGTTTTTTTTTTTTCTGGATTGCAGGGATTTGGATGTAGTGTCTCTGAAACATTATTAGCATTTTCCTTTGGGTTGGGATGTTTCATCTTGGAAACTAGATACCATTTGAGGACATGTGCCAGGGTGGTGTAATCAACCAGAGATGATCAAACTGGGAGGGGAGCGGCACAACCAGAAATGGACGTTGTGTTCCCTGCTGAAAATGATGGCAGTTTTTAACGAAGCACGTATCAAAAAATATTCTTAGACTGCTCAGAGGCTTTGTAATTAAATCTAATTTGAACAAGATAATTGCATTACTTTTTATAAACTGGAAATTAGTCAGGTTTTACAGGTATGCTTTAATTGTGCTTCAGGAGATGCAAAATGCCGGGGAGATTTTTGGTGGAATGGAAATGTACCAATGTCAACTGGTATTTAAAGGAAAAATAAAAGAATGAGCTGTTCATGTCAGTGTTAAGGCAGATGGAGTCCCAAGTGAGCTCAGTATTTTGCTGTATTTCCAGAGAAGGCAATCATGTATTTTGCTATCTTCAGCAGCACCTATTCATAGCCTGACATGTGAATGCCTTTGAGCAGGTCTACTTAAATCCTTATAAACGAGGGCTGTTACCAGCATGGTTTATTAAATGCCGTGTTTTACATTAAGTATCTCTGGAAGCAGTAATATTGAGAGAGTGCCTTTAAAAACTGATGTCCCCTTTAAAGGCCCCTGTTTTGCTCAGAGGGATTCAGAGGAGTTTGTGCTTTCAGAGGGACAAATTACTCCTCCTCCTCTAGGGATGAGCATTACTAGTTCCTCTTTGCCTTTCACACTTGCAGAGGCCAGTCTGCCCACTACTGTGATGCTTCCTCCACAGTCTAGTGGCAGTGGCAAATGGAGAGTTTTCCTGGATCTTCAGGAGGCTAAAAGGAACTCCTGCAATGCTGATACATCAGTGTCTGTCACAATATTGTATAGGCAGAACTGCACAAACCCTTATTTCTACCAATTAACTGGGAAGGGGTTTGTCTCTTGAATGAGAATTTTGATGATGGGACGAGTCAGTGAGTTGTGCTGCATGGAGTTGCTAGTTAATTCAGTGCAACTGTTTTCTGATTAAACAGTTCATTCTGGGAGACAGCCAAAATGATTTCCTTTCCTTAGAGCATAAAACCGTATGAATTCTTTGTGAATGAATTTCATCACTTCTTGTAGCATCTTCTGTCATCTTTAACATATGGTAAAATAGTTGAAAACCTGTTTACAACATTAGTTAAAACCACTTACATAACCATTTTCCAGAGTCATGATGGGAGATAAAATACCAGAATATCAAATACAATATAAAATAGATTTGTAAAGAAAAAAATAGAGGAACTAAATACCTGAATTCATTGTCCCTGAATGCCTTACTGCAATTCTTATGGGGTAATTATTTGTTTATAAGTATTTTGTTTTACAGATTGTTTTTTTCTTTTGTCGATACACATATGTATATGTGTGTGAATATATTTGCATAATATAGTCTTTTCTGTACAAATGTGGGTTTTAAACCATCCCCTGAGATATAAATGAAATAATATTTATAGTTTTGGATTATTTAATCATATCATCTGCATCTGTTGAATAGGTGGTTTACATTATGTGGAAAGTTTGATATTTGCTATTATAATTTCTCCTTATTTAAAACTAGTATGATTCACAAAATGCTATAAAATGTTTAGGGCTTTGTTTTTAGTACATGCACAAGTCATATCTGTGGCAGGATTATGAGAACAGTTAAGATTTAGTGATTGATTGTATAAGTTAATTTTTTCACTTTTGTAAAGCTACCTTGATTTTATTTTTTTTTTCCCAGAGCTTGGATTGTTCTCACTTATTTAATATTTTGAGGGTGAATGAAAGAAACGAGAGGTCCCAAATATAGCTAGGGGGCAATGACTCTCCTGCCCTCTCCTGTAATCTGTCAGGAAGTTGTGTAGTTTTCCTTTGATGTGTACATCATGCCAAGGGAAGGCTTTGTAATGAAACGTGGGATGTCAGGCTATCAAGTGTGACATCCAGCTGGAAACACTTGATGGAGTAAAAAAATTGGAGGGCGTGTGTGGGAAGAAAACTAGCTGGCTTCGAGAACAGGAACATGGCTGAGGTAGGACTGAAGAAAGGGAGAGAAGCAGCTGGAGGAGATGGTGGAGGCTGTGGTGAGGGCCAGTCTGACAGGACACCTTTGTTTTTGGGCACCACCAGCAGTGCCTGGTTGGCCAAGGTGGAGTGGCTGGTTCACAGCCTGCAGAGGTTTGTACCACAGTGTTTGTATTTCAGTGACTGACACTGGTGGCCATCTCTGGCTCACCCACCTGGCTGTCACATTAGAAATTCAGGCTGTCCCCAGTCTGCACTGCTCCCTGCTTTTCTTACAAGGACATGGCAAAGCAGCAAATCCCTGGAACCAAGACTTAGAAATACATTGAGTATTTTCTGGGTGTATTTATTGGTTACCTCTAGAACAGTGTTCACAATTCTGTCTGATAATAAGTCTTATAATCTCCCCTGGTCATGGTAATTTGGCATACAGCTTTGCTTTACAGCTATATATGTAAATATGCTTGAAATACATCTCTTTAGTACTAAATATATAATCAGTCAGTCTATTTAGATTTGAGATTAGCCTATATTCATCCTCTTTGGCTTGTTTTGTGCTTGAATAAAAGTATTAATTTATTGGCTTAGCATTAATTTTTACTAAGTAACATGAGTTTAGTAGAAGCTACTGTTTGCATTAAGAATTGTAAATGAGCACTTATTTTTCAGGCTTTGCCTGCTCTTTATCTCTGTCCATTTTCTACTCTTATGTATGCCAAGTTCTATTTGTGAATGACTGATAACTGTACTGGATACCCATTAACTGTGCATTGGAACTGACTAACAGATTTATTTGGAAGTCTATTTTTTAAGGATACTTTTCTGATGACATGCACATTCACACAGACTTTGCAGTTGTTGGCAGAATAAAACCCTGAGAAGCTGTCATCAGTAAAGGTGTAAAACCTGTGGTTGTATTATCTTGATTTGTGGCTGGGATTTTTGGTTGGTTGGTCAAATCTGGCCATTTGTCTCATGAGTTCTGTCAACTCCATAGCTAATTTCCAGTGAAAATGGAAAGATTCTTTTGATGGTGAATGTTCTTTTCATTGTTGCTAAATGGAAACACTTTCTGCCTTGGGAGTGGAAACTTCACTGAGGTGACCTGTTTCCCAGCTGAGATTTTTGGTGGTGTAGTTGGTGAATTACTGTGGCTGGGTGGTCATGCATGTCCTTTAAGGCTAGGCTGAGATTTTGTGTGACTCATTATTTTTCTCTTTTGCTATTTTCCATTTGGAGCTCCAGAACAAAATTTGCAGACTGGGAACCAGACTCCACAGATGCTGATCTTTCAAGGATAAATGAATAAATCAGTAGTTAAATTTCATTCTAGAAAAATAACACCCAGCTCTCTCTAGGTGCAAATGGCTGGTTAGGTAATTTGCAAGTGTTCCATTTAGCTGAATTTCACTCTAATCTTATTTTTGAAAGTGTCTCTGCAGTTGGTTACTTCATGATTCTTTTCCACTACATGAATGATATTTCCATATACAAAATGAACATTATTTATGATCACATGATAGCTACCAGTTCATATCCTTGCTATTTCATTAGAGGGATGCCCACACTAAAAAGGGACACCTTATCCTCTTGTTTTCTGTGGGGTAAAAGCAGGAGGTAGCCAATTCAGGATGTTTTCCAGTAAACTTCTAGCCTTCAGTAAAAACACTGGCAAATCCTTGTTTGGGAATCATGTGGGTGTTTGCTAAAGTTGTTGAGGTGGGAAAATCTCAGCTAAAAACTTAACATAATGATTATATGACTTGTATATTCTCAGCAACTTGTGTGTGTGTATTCTGCTTATTTGTGAGATAATTATAAAAATAGAAAAGTAGATCTAAAAAAATAGTACATGTATTTTTTTAAAGATAGGACTACCTTTATCCACCCCCAGTGGCAAAACCCTTCCAGCCTTACCCATTAGCCTTGTGAGATTGGGGATAAGTTAGATAAGGTGAGTGCTGTATAGGTTGGGGACTGGGTGAAGTTCAGGGCAAGGCTCAGAAGACAGATTAATCTGATTTTTGCCCCTGAGATTCTGTCGTGTTTAAGTTTTACCCTGCATTCCTCAGACACAGCGTTAATGGCTTCCTTGCTGTAAGGGCAAGTGGGGCTGAAAATGCTTTTCAAGGCAGGGGAATTAACACTCGATGTTAGCTTTTAGCAGGAAAGGCAGTGCATTATCTGTGCTTGTGCTCTGTCGTGCTCCCTGTTCTGGGCTACAGCTCCATCCCCAGGTGTGCACTCAGGGGTGCCCTGGTGGATCCCCAGAGAGAGAGACCCACCCCTGTGGCACTGCAGGAACTCCCTCACCGGGCTTTGGAAAATCCTGTCAGTTCATGCTGAATGTGTGGAGAGCATTCAGCTCCAGTACTGGAGACAGTTATGACTCTCACCCTGTTTTTGTGGAATTTTGCCTCACCTTTAACCTTTTAATTAATGCAGTTCTTGTCTCGCTGCCATATCACACCATCTTAATTTTGTGGTTTAACTTGGTGTAAGACACTGGCAATGGATTGAGTTTTAATTAGCATGACTACAGGCTGCAACTGGTTTTGTCTTTTCTTCCATCGTTTGTGACTGTGAAAAGAATTTAATTTTGTAACGATGGCACAGCGTTTTCCGTGGTGGTGACATAAAACACGATGATATTAAAATGAAATGTGCATTTGCATTTAGGTAATATTGGTAGAAAACAGCCTCTGTGGCTAACACAATTTTATATTGATTATACACTCTCTAATCTTGTTTGAAATTAGGTGGAGGAGGCATATCCTTACAGATGTTTTATTTTTAGTATTACAGTGGTTTGTATGTGTTATTGTTATTCCAGTAATATGCTTCAGCTTAGCTAGAAAAATGTGACTTCAAGGAATTGTTCCTTTAAGGCACCATTTTCATGACAGCACTATTTCTTAATTTTTGCTGGAAAGAGAGAGCAGCAAAACATGGGAATCAATAGCCATGGAAGAGATATTACTGCCTTTACTGACATCTTACCAAGAGGCAATCCTTTACAAGAAGATGCTGGAAATGTGCTTGTTGTTGGCTATGCTTTTGGGCCACTAAAATTGATCTCCTGGTGAGACATGGGGGAAAACTCCAGAGGAAGAAGCCATGTGTGCTCAGACTGATGTGACAGTGCTGTGCTGTTGGTAAGGTTATAATGGACAAGATGTGCAGTGAGGTTTGGAGGATAGAAGGTTTATGCAAAGCTAGGAGAAACATTGTGTTTTCTGAAATTCCCTCAACTTTGGAAATGAGTTATAAATACTGTAAAAGGTTCATTCTCAAAGAGGTGCAAATGCAGTGAATGTGAAAACAAGCCCTTTTGCCAAGAAGGTGCAGTGCCATGAATCTTTATTGAAGGGATCAATGTTTCTGAATGCTGAGGCTTAAATCCTCCCAAAAAAATACTGCTGGGCTTCCCAGGGTGGTGAGAAGTTGATTTGTACTTTTCATCATAAGTTTTACAGCTTTCCTGGTGGAGGGAAGGCCACTGAACTTTTAAGCCTGACATGGAAAGATATCTTAAGCTTAAAAACCAGGTGGACAATGGTTCACAGCTAAAAGTGAGAAGGAAGATAAGAGTAAAAGGACCATCTATTATCATTGCAAAATCTGCAGTTCAGCACCTCATGCTGGAAAATAGGTGCAGCATTTTTACAGAAGATTCAGAAAACCAGTCAAAGATTGTTGTATTCAACCTGTCTTGATTTCTCTACAAAGTAGAATATAACAGCTGTACATAAAGCCAGTTAAATGGCAATACAATTGTTATAAATCCTTAACTTACATCTGAAGTTTCAAGTGACAGAGTTCACTACATGGTTTGGTAAACCATTTTGTCAAAGAAATACCCTTGCTGTTATACCAGGTATGTGTGATCTGAATTGAGACATTAACAAGGTGTATCATTAATGGAAATTATCCAAAGGCTTTTGACTGTCTTTGCTTTATTACTCTAGAAACAAAAGGGCTGTGTGTGTGTGTGTTGGAAAGGTTGCTCTTCAGGGAAAAAAGAACAAGGGAAATTTAAATGTTCACCATGTCAGGGGTATTATCTTACTCAAATATCTGCTTTTGCTTTAAATATTCAGCTAATTCGTTCCCTGTTTTTATCAGTGCTGAAGAAGGTATGTTTATTGGCAGGATTTGGCTTTATTATTTTCATTCTCTAGAGCTTCAGATCTTCTTTGTGTGTATGAATTCACAAAGAGCTTTTCTCACTCTTAAAAACAGTCCTCTATTTCAGAAAGCAGAATTCCTCCCTCAGAGATGCTGTTGTGCTCCATTTGTGCTCAGAAAAGATGTGAAAAATCTGAGGTACAAATGGCATATGCCACTTGCCTTTGAAAAAAGCATGGATTCAAAATGGATAGAGGAAGAATCCATTCTCATCTGTCTGTAATGGCTCTCCCAGCAGTACCTGAAGTGGCAGGGGTGGGTGGGCAATGCCCCCTTTTCCCCACCTTGGCTTCCCTCCTTTGTTCCCAACTCCTGCCTCTCCCTGCCCATGCTGGGCTTTTCTCTCCTCTGCTCCCATGAGGTATCTCTCATATTTTCAGGGTTTGAGGGGCTGAGGGGTTGGGATGCTGCAGAACCTGCTGGAATTGCCTGGGACATCCATCCCCACCTGAGGCAGCCCTCACCTCTCCTCCTGGAGACTCTGCCGCCCTGGGCACAGATGCCCTGTCCATCTGGAAGAGGAGTCAGCTCTCCTTCACAGGAGCTGCCTGGAGTGAGGTTTATTAAATCTGAGGCTCTGAGGTTGCAGCGTGGGCGAGGGCAGCCCCTTGAGCCGGCCGTGCCAGCAGCTGCTCACAGCTCACAACGAGCACAGGCAGCACAAACCTCACCTCTGGTTCTGGCTGTGTGACAGCAACGTGGTGCCACCTCTCAGCTTCCTTTCAGGACTGATGGGTGTAGCTGAGCATCACAGATCCCTGGCCACTGAGCAGTACCTCGAGCTGTGCTGCTCATTGCTCGTGGTCCCTTGGCAGCGTCTCCCACAGGAGTTATCCCTGCACTTTGCAACAGCAGCAGGTTCAGGAGATGTTTGAGTTTAAAATCAGTACAAGCCTGGTGCAGGCGGTGGATCAGAGCTAACTCTGTAGCAGGTGAGAAGCTGTCCTAGGACTTTATTCTTCCCTTTGGTATTGCATTGTTACATTTTAAACCCATTCAGCTGCACTTGTCATGACTCTTCTTGCTTACACTGTCACAGCTTAGACTGAAAAGTATCTGCAGGAGAAAACTCCTTTTGTCAACCAAACTTTGGCAATATATAGCAGATCCCTCTTGCATGGGGTAAGAAGACCCCAAGGTTGCTTTCATGCCAGTCAGTACTAAGTTCCAGGCGTACATATATTTCAAATATGTCCACTATGTATGTGTATATTCCTGTATACGTGTTTGAGCTGTAGTTTCAGGGTGTTGTGATGCACACAATAGGCTGTGTAGCTGCCTCCCTTTGTCACGTCTGTCTCTGTAACACAAACCTGCTGTGTGTGACTCACCCACTTGTTTTTGGCAGAAAGAAGATGGACAAGCTCGTTTGCTGTAGAACTGCAAAACTAAATACAGCCTGGGCTTTGCCTATTGTAATTTCTACCATTTAGGGGGCTGAGTGGGACACTCCCCTCATGACCTTAAGGGACATACAGAATACACAAAGCTTTCTGCATTTCTTCTTAATCCTTACTGCTAAGGATGCCAGCACATGTTGCTTCCTGCAGCCTGGCTTTAAGCTATTCTTGTCTGCATCTCTCAGCAAAAACAATCAGTCTAACAGGACAAGTTAATTGGGTCAGGATGATCCACTTTTAAAATTTGCCAGCAGATCAGAGGTAATGTCCTTTATTTAGCCTATAGAACATAACTCCGTGTAATTCCTGGGCTGAGTGGCTTAGACAAAGCACCTTAATTATTACAGACAAATAAACTGAAAAAGGATCAACAAAGCAATATTTGTTAGAGCATGTGAATGTGGCCTGTCCAGGTTATTTAATCAAGGCGGTGAAACAACATTTCACTGATTGCCTTCCTTTGAAAGTATAAATTGTTTGGATATAACTTCAATGTAGGCAATTAGGTGCAAAAATTTTAGGCTACACATTAAAAACGTATTCAGTTTAGTGTTCTTTTTCCTCCACAGTGTCTGGAGTTGTGAGATGGGCTGAATCATATCCTTCATCTAAGTCAGGGCATTTTAATAGAGATCTGTGCTTTATTTGTAATTTGATGTGAAAGCAGATATTTCTGTATGTATATTTGATTTGTGTTTTACTGTGATCTGATTTAGAGTTTTTGCTTTCATTGTACATTTCCCACTACTCTCTATCCAGTCTGGCAATTTATAAATGCTGAACTCTGATGTCTTTGTGCCAACTGGAACTGGGTGACTGTAATTCTTTGCCAGCAAGGCTTGGTCTGAGTGGCTTCGAGGTGTTCTTGCTCTTGATCTATAAAACCTTTGGCAACCTTTCAGCTTTCTCTTTTGTCTTGTAACCCTGTGTATTTCTGAGCCCTGAGGTATTTATCATCTTTTGATGCAATAGAAAAACACCATGGTTCTTAGAAGAAAAAAAAAAAGAACATGTATTTCTCTGTTTCTAATTACTTCTTTTAAGTTTATTGTGGAGAGTTTTGTAATTCCTATGCTGTATTTATAACTCCTTAATTCTCTGAAAACTATATTATAGTTGATTACTTCTGCATGGTGTTGAGAGGGAGGGTGGTTTCTACCATTTTATTTGTAGGTGTCTAATTTAAAAAAAAATTGTCCTAGAAAAATGTCAGCAGAGATCTGTAAATCTGAATAACGTAATTATAGAATGATTCTTTTGTGACGAATGGAGTCCAAAACAAAATTGATAAATCATTGTTGTGCTGGTTTTCTGAGGTACTACTTTGAAAATTGAATTATTTTAACACCTTGTACTTGTGTTATCTTTGGACTGGGTGCTGTGCATCCTGATTGGGGGCTATATATAACAGTGTCCTCACCACAAAAATGTAACAACTGCTGTTACTCTGTGTGGCACTGAACATGTTAACCTCCAGCAAGGAGGATCGAAGATTTTCAGTGTATACATATAAAAAATAAGTTGGATTTTCCGAAGCTGGGATTTATCTTGGCTACTGAAACTGGCGTTCAGGTACTGTGGGATCACAGATGGTCAGGACCTTGCCTTGTGTTTAATTTACAGCTGCAGCAGGATAGCTGTGCTGACATTGCACTGAGGAGTTGCTTCAGCACCAACTCGTTCTGTGTTCCTGAGTGTCCAGGTGTTCCTCCAGACCAAAAACAAACCCGGCACACAGTGCTATGCTATTCAGTATTACTGTAGCTGATTCTCATAAGCAATCATCATTCTTGGCTTTCAGGTATTGCTGTGCCTTAAATCTTCAGCCACTCCATTCCCAGTCATTCCCGTTCAGTCATTCTGGATGGTGATGTTGTTTTAGAATAAACAAATTATTCCAAAATAATTTTACATTATAAAATCCAGACTCACAATATGTATGACCTGTTGAAGCGGAAAAAAAACCTGAGGTCACTCTCTGACATTATCATGACTCATTCCTGCTTAACATTCTGATTGTACTGTGGCTATTGTATTTGCAGATTCTGACAAATAAAGTTTGACAAGCAGTAAACTCTGATGTATAGCAATGAGTCACAGTTGAAGCACCTGATGCTTTCAATACATGTCTGAAAACTGCAGTCTTGGGGACACCAATGTAAAGAGACTTCTGTGATTTGTATTTTTGGAGGCCAGTTGCACTTTTTATTTTTATTTTTATTT